>JALBCR010000787.1:0-320384 GCA_030710515.1 Abscondita cerata | reverse complement strand
CCAGGTCAAGGCGATTGTTGTTGTTATATTTCTTTCGGGGTATTGCTTATGGGATTGTGTCGTATTTTTTTATAAAACTGTTGAGTGCTTTGAAAGGGGCCGTGTTGAACAAGCAAAAAAATTGTGTGTTCACAGCTAGCCGGGGACTCTAATTTACAAGTTTCTTTGCTTTCTGATTATCTTTATCAACATTTTTCTTAGAACAATGGAGGTTAAAGACCCCATGAAAAAATATTATGCAATGTATTACTTATGATTTAACCAACTGCCAATAAAAAAATTACCGACAGATGGTATGAACAGTTTACAAATAGTCAATTCTTCGATCATTACCAATTAAGCGCTTGCTGAAAACACGATCTCAAATCGCCTGCTGTAAATTTGCAAGAAATTGTAAAATTAGAAATAGATAAACACTTCTTGCAATAAAAAAGTTTGCCCACAGAGAGGTGTAAGCCGTTTTTGATCGTTTTTTTTACAGCAGGCGATTTCAGATCTAATTTTCAACCGACGACGCTTAGTTTGTATTAATGATATTTGTAAACTGCTCACACCATCTGTCGACAAATTTTGGATTGCTGCTACTACACTGTTTGGGCGTACTACGATAGTATGAGATTATGGCACTAGTTGCCCAACCAGACTTATTCATCGTTTATTTGTTACTTTTCAACATTTACTATAAGATTTACTACTGCTAGTATTACGTTACACCACAGAACAACTAACAGCGATGATGTGTTGATTAACGGATGGAACCGGAGTAATTCCATGTCTTAGAAAATTATTCAATTTATTACAGTTGTAGATTGGTATAATCTAGATATTTTCCCAAAATTGGAACACTTAAAAGTTTTTTGAAATAAAAATGTTTATAGCTTTAGTCAAAATTTAGGGCTATGCATGAATTTTTTTGACATTTCCGTTAATAATTTTAAAGTTTTAAAGATAATCAATCCAAATTTGTTATTTAAACCCAATTAAAAAATTCTAACCCCAAGTTTCTAGCACCAATACTTCCTGAGATATCACATATATGCAAGGCCTTACGGGGGCCAAAAATAATCTTGTTGGCCTATTGATAAATTCATCACGTTTTTATCAAAATAGAAGAATTTGTGAGGAATCTTACCATGAAATATTCAAGTGTCGGACGTAGTTTCCACAAAAAAAATTTAATTTGCTTGTTTTTTGGTAAGTTGTATGCCGCACTATTGCACACGGTTTCGTCACCACACTATACAGGTTTATACTGATCTTTTGGGGCACCATGCATAACACTTACATCACAATACAATATTTGAAATGTACCATACGAATAAATAAATAAATAAATAGTGCAAAACAGCATAAAATCCTCCGGATCTCGAGAAAAAGTACCGGTGTTCTAATAAACGTCGTATCTCTTAATAGACGCCAGGTTTAGAAAAATCCTGCGTTAGACTTTTTTTATTTTCTAAAGTGATATAATGATGAACGGTAAAAGTGTCGTCGTTTATTTTTATTTTTGAGGTTTTTTCTAAGGTGACCGACTTTTTTAAAAATAATTCAGTTATTTATACAGTGTGAAAATAAAACATTTCTTTCAACAAACTTTGCAAGAGACAAAAAAATTAAATAAAAAATTTCTGTTCAATCAATTCTTTAGTGCAATCATGTAATGTGACACACTGCTTATAATTTCTTCTAATACAATTTTACGGTTAAACAACAGTTGCGTATTAATTTTATCTGCTTACATGAAAACATATTCCCAACCTACTAACTTAAACAAGTTTACTTCAATTAAATGGCCAGCGTCTATTTTACCCGGCGATTAATAAGAACAGACATTTCATAGTTATATATAAATGTTGCTCATGTGTACTACTAATATTTACTTCGTAGTTCAATAAAATATGATAGGTGGATTTTATGCCATCTTGCACTGTAATAGCGCGGCAGACAACTTACTCAAAACACGAGCAAATTAAAAAAAAAGTTGTTGTAGAAATTAGGTTCTGACACCAATTTGAAAATATCATGGTAAGATTCCCCATACTTTCTTCTATTTTGATAAAAATTCGGTGGCTATTTTTGACCCCTCATAAAGCCCTGCATGTATTTGATATCTCAGGAAGTATTTATGCTAGAAACTTTGGAATTTTTGAATTCTTCGTTCAAAACTTGGTGTAAATAACAAATTTGGTTTGATTACCTCTGAAACTTTTGCAATTATTCACGAAAATGTCAAAAAATGCATGTGTAGCCTACATTTTGATAAAAACTACAGGTTTTCTATAAATGATTGTCTCATCAGGTGAGTGTTGGAAAATTTAAAAAATGCAAATTTGCCGCTTAAACTGATAGTGAATTAATTTGTGCTTGTTATCATCTGTCAGTTATTTTATCGTTCCGTTGTAATGATCTCTAGTTGTAATTGTTTTTTTCGTCGTTTATCGTTAATTTGGTTCATTTAATTGCCAACTTGATGAGACAATCAGGGTTTATACCTGTATAACGACTGTACCAAATTAAATAATTTTCTGAGATGGTCATATCTATGGAATACACTTGTTGACTTGGCATCGAATGACCAACGACTGATTGTAAAGTTGAGTGCTTATGAAACATTTACTATGTAAAAAATTGTTTTATTGTATTTTTTTATTTCATGATTACAATAATCAATAAAATATGTATTTAATAAAAGGTAGTAAGTAATATTTAGTGAATAAGTGAGATAGTATTAATTCTATGCCAAAAGGGTCGAATATAAAATATTTAGGTACATACACAAATAAAGATCTTCAAAATAAACACTACATAAATAATTTGTGGCTATAACATGGGAACAATATGGAAATTATGCATAGCGTAAATATTCTGCAATTGTATAAAAACTAGGGCCCATAAAGAAATGTTTTTTATAGATGAATAAACAAAACTTTGGTAATATTTGAAATTTCGAGGTTGTTTAGGTCGTAACAAATCATTGCGACTAAAATAATTGTGGATGTCTTCATTTTTGGTGACATTTATTTTATTATTATAAACATACAAACAACATTAAAAAGTCATGATTTTGTGCCTACAAATATCTGTCTGCAAGAATATGTTTTTTTAGTCCAAATATAGTTCTAATTGTCCCTTTTTGAAGTTTAACTAGTTGGTTTAATTTTGAACAGTTTCCCCAAATTACCAAGTCGTAAGAAATAACTGACTCAAAGCGTCTAATACAAATTATAGCTTTGTTAAGTTTTGGTATAATTGTATCAATATGATGTGTACATTTTCAGTTTTTGGCTACGTTTAGGCCAATAAATTTTACCGATTCTATGATTTTTAAATTTATTAGTATTTTCTAGATATATTTCACAATGTTTAGCTGGCAGATATGGTACTGATTATATGTTTGATGTTTAATGTGAGTTGACTTATAGAATTTGCTTTTATATTATCATTGACGTCATCTGCATACATTATAGATATTTGCAGGAAGATCATTTAAATATATCGTAAATACTAATGGACCTAGAATAGATCCTTGTGAGACTCCATGATGTATGGTAAATGGTGGTAAATACATATTGCGGCGGTTTGAAAAGATCCGCAAATAAAAAAATAATTAATTTTAGAAATGATATTCTTCAATAAATCATTGGGTCCGTTCTAATTAAAAGACATGATTATAAACACACTAAATTAAATCAAACAAAAAGATATTTATACAAGAACAAAATTAAATTTTATATATCTAGAAATGTGTTTAGACGCGTATTCGGATGATGATAAAAGTAATTTAACATAATTTTGCTTTACGCAAATATAATTTGTAGTACATTTTGTAAACTAACCTTATCGTAATACTGCTGAAGTTGTTGATCTGGATTGTCATAAATTTTTGTTGATTGATGAAATTCTTGGGTGGTAACATGTAGTTAATTTATTTATTACACGATTTACTTTATTTAATGTTGTTCATCATAATTTGTCAGTTTTAAAATGTTATCACTTAATCTGAACTTTTATTTTTAAACACATACGTTTTCGATTTTATTTGTAATTTAATATTTGATTTTCTGACTACCGAAACTGTAAACTTTTTTAGACTACATCTTCTTTCTTTCGATCTGAATAACAACTCCTTCATTGCCGAAATTGTAATTTTTTTTTATAAATATAACCAACGACTCTCATTTGTTTCAGTTTAATCTCTCTACTTTTATCTCACTGCCGCATTTACACTTGAATAAAAATTGTCTATTGAAATTCCTGTTACATATACTGACTTCCAAAAAATTGCAACACCTAGAAGTTGTTGAACGATTTTAATGAAATTTTCAGGAAACGTCTATTTTCATTAAACAAAGTGATGATTAAAATTTAAAAACAAAGAACAAAAGCTTAAAAAGTTTTTTCAATAATGAGTTGCTCCGCCACTATTTGTAATGCACTCATCTAGACGGCTTGGTATCCTATCAATCAAGTGATCTATAGCTGCTTGTGGTATATCATCCCAAGCTTCTTGAATCCGTTGCTGAAGATCGTGTAAATTATCTGGAGAGTGCGATAAATTACCCAGTCGCCTACCAATCGTATCCCATACATGTTCAATTGGCGACAAATCAGGCGACCAAGCAGTCCATGGGAAGACGGCAATGTTAGATTCTTCCAAAAACCGTGTTGAAGCCTCTGAAGATATGGAAGGCCAACTGGTTGTAGCACATTATCAATGTAACCAGCTGCGTTAAGGTTGCCGTCAATAAAGACCAAGGCTCCTACCATAACATATTGTACCCCATATCATAACTCCTTGAGGGCTGTGTTGCATTCCACAAAAATTTGATTTTTACGTTCTCCGCGCATCCGTCTGACCCTCCTACGACCATCGTGGGCCCACAAGCAAAATCGGGACTCGTCACTAAACACAATTTGATGCCATTCTTGCCCCCAATTAACCCTTTCGTTGCTCCACTCTAGTCTGCGTAGACGGTGAAGTGGTGTAAGAGGAAGACATAAAAATGGACGATATGAACGCAACTCATAAGATCTTATCCGGCGATAAACAGATGACATTGACATCCTAAGTCCTGTACCTCTCATCCAATCATTTGCAATTGATCGAGTTGTTGAAAATCTATCTCTTGTGGCCAAAACTCTTAAGCGACGTTCTTCGCGATCTGTAGTTCCTTCGAGGACGTCCAGATCCACGGCGACGATGTTAAACCCCTTCCTCGGACCCTTTGGACCAACATCTCAATACCGATGAAACATTTCGGTTTACACGACGAGCAATTTCTCTTAGCGAAAGTCCGGCCTCTCTCATACCAATAATACGGCCCCAAAAAAACATAATTGTATTAAATGTTTGTGGTCAAATTGTTTTCAAGTTCAGAATGAAATTGTGAAGAAACAACAACAATTTGCAAACTTGACAGTTACTAAATGGTCTAATACTTCAAATTTATTGTTACTATGTGCTATAGAAACAAAAAAAACAAAAACTACTGGCTAGATTTTATTCAAATTTTAATCATCACTTTGTTTAATGAAAATAAACGTTTCCCGAAAATTTCATTAAAATCGTTCGACAACTTCTAGGTGTTGCAATTTTTCTGGAAGTCAGTATAGTTACAGTACAGTTCACTTTCACACACCTTTTTGTTTATCAATTGTTTCCTTTCCACGCGCGTTTATAATTTTTATTGTCTTCCCGCGTCTTTAAATCTCCAAACTTCATTTGTACATCTTATCACGTATCAGACTTTGAGTCTCTACGTTTATTTTATCCAAACGGAATTGAATTTATAAACAATACACCTATTGTACACTTTAACTTAATTTACACACCTACAAATTTTTTATTGTAACTAAATGAAATTTTATTTACTTTGCTTTTAAAACAATTTTTAATTTTACAATTAGAATAGAAACTTTTACTCCAAATCTTAATAATCATATTTTGATTCACTATAAAATTTTTGTTATTCAAAATATCATTTCAGCACAATATTTTTGATGTGACTAGTCATTTAAATAGAAAATCTGTACTATTTGTTGTCATCTGAAGATTCTAAAACTGAGAACATGTTTCCTCCACTATAATACTCTAATTTTGAAAGCTGTACAAGATCGAAAGCTTTTGAAAGGTCACAATTTAAACTCTGCTACTAATTCATTTTTGTTTAGGCAATCATAGAGGTCTTCTAAAATAATAGTTAGGATTGTGAGCGTGGATAAATTTTTTAGAAACCCGGTTGATTTGTCCAAATATAACAATGTTTTTCAAAAAAGTTACTAGTCGTTCTTTCAAAAATATTCAAAAATTTTTTGTAGAGACGGCAGTACAGATATAGGGCAATAGTTATTAACGGAGGTTTCTCTATTGAATAAGTTACAATTTGCATATTTCTTTTGTTATGCTTGTTCTGAAAGAAAGATAATGGATAACAAGAAAAAGTTTTACTTCGTAACGATATAAATTATCCAGATTATTTATATGATAAATAAACTAAGAAACTGTTCATAAATTTTATATTTACAAGCGTCGCCGTCGTCTAGATTTTCTTCTACAGAAATTTATTAAATTAACTTAATGAAGAGGTTTTAGAGATGCTGTGTGAGGGTTAGTCGTGTTCGTAAATAATTGACATTCTTGTTATTGAAATTTATCAAAATTATATTAAGGTAAACATTTTCCTAATTAAAATGCTAACGGTATTTTAGGTGTTAATGGAACGTTCTAAACAATTTGAAAATGAACATATTTCTTTTCAGAATGTTAACATAAATTTTATTCTGAATTAAACTAAAGTTACCTTAAATTTTATCATGGACTAAATTTCTTCTTCTAGAAATCTTTCCGAGAAATGCTTTACTATTGTACATATTCAATAACGTATTTAAACTACAAAATAAAGAGATATTGAAATGCATGACAATAAATTTCATCTTTGCGATTTTGTAAAATTTGTACTTTTTATATTTAAAAGGTATTTATGTATTAATCGTGTATAAAGCATAATATAGATTACACTTATCACACAACGAGTCGTTGGACTTAGTAAGTAAGATCAATCGTAATTTGAAAATGATAAGAAATTAAATGTCAGTAATTGTACTGCAAACAAATTAATTTATTTTTTGTTTGCACTACCGTACCATCGCATCAGTACCATCATGAGAGTATTGAAGTACTAATTTAGATAAACAAAATTTTACATCAAATCTCATGTCTTCAATGCTGACAACCCATTTAATCTATTTACATCTATTTTTAATATTCATTTATTTGTTGAATAATTCGTTATTTGTCTTGTGTCAGACACAAATATTTTCATCTTTGATAAAATCGTAGCATTTTCAGAAAGCTAATCGATTTTTATTTTCCTCAATTATTCATTTTTATTATTATATGCTGCGATAGATTATTATTTAAATCTAATTTTCAAATAGGTTTTTTATGTAAATGTTCAGTTATTCAAGTGTGATGTTTTCAACCATTTATTTCTTGATTTTTGTAACGCCAGCGAGGTATGTACATTAACTCAAAAATTTATTACGCTCTTATTCAATTTATTTCATCTAATTTTATTTGTGTTTTATGTATAGTAATAGTTTTCTCGTATCCGCAATTATAAGGATAATCCATTGTTTAAAAATACTTATTATTTAGGTAAGTATTTAGGGATGCGTATGAATTTATATTTTCTTGATTGATTTAATTTAAAAAAAAATATTTTTTAACCAACAAAACTCAGAACTAAAATATTGAAAATTTCAATAAACGGAAATACTTTATTTTCAACGGATTTTAATATTAAATAAAAGTTGAATTTTAACATGAATAATAAAAATTAAAATAATTTACGAATAATATTTATGATGGTACTGACGCGGTTTTATCATAATTTTGTTTTAAATATTTTCAATTACTTTTTTTATATTTCCAGATTATTAAATATTGATTAATGGTTTTTCAATTTTAAGAAAACATTGGGTTTTCACTTATATCTACACTTTCATCTGGAATGGCACTTTACTTTTGGTTCATATTGTTTCAGTTAATCTTTGTATGCGAATAAAATTGGTAATTACATACTTTGAAATTTTGAACTTCTTTTTATTAATAAACTTTTGCCATTTATTCATCCAACTTCATAATAAAATTCGTTTATCAGACACCACTTTATTATGAAAATTGAATAGGTTTATTGAACAAAAATACATTGTTTAAATACCTTCATAAAATTACAATTACCTAAGTATAAAACAGGAATCTCACATGAAATTGTTGAGGATTACGTTAACACACATTGTACTTATGTTCATTGCTCTACGAGAGTTTAAAAGACCAACCGCCGTTTTGTACAGTTGACTAGTATACATCTCTGATGAGCTCATAATAAGAGCGAAATGCTGCATCAGGTGTTCTTTCGTTGCGTGTGTGCTTCTGTACAAGTTAATACTTAGCTTTATCGACACACGTGTGTTTTAAGCATTAAAGTTATCGCTTAGATAGCGTTTTGCACTTTAACACACACAAGTCGTTACAGTTAACTGTTGGAATTTTTCTTAGTTTATACTATTCACACGTGTTCATGTTATACACGAGATGTCGTAAGACACACATTTTACTTGTTACATACAGAGAGCGCCAATAGAAAAAAAGGGGTTTGTTAAAGGGTTAAATAAAACGGCTACCATAAGCACACCTCAGTTTATTTAATTGACTCGCACATCATCGCACCAAGATACAAAAGGCCTTGAACAATCGAGCTCACTCTCTACTTCCAGATAACATAAAGCAATCACAAAATAGGTTTACATATATTTCAGATACAAAGTCATATTTAAATATAAAAAATTTTATTCCCTAGAGCGTGTGGGTTAATTAATGAATTGAGAGTAAATGATAAAGAGCGCCACTTTAAGTATGCAAGTGATAGTCCATCGCAGTTAAAGTTGCGAGGGAAAGCCGCTAAGTAAAACGCAAGGAACAAACGAATTACCTGTGTTAAAATGTGGACACTACATGGTTGTAATTATCAGTTATGCGCCATTCCCAATTACTAGCGAATCCTTCAGGCAAGGATGACTTTAAAAACGATCGATGATTGCCATTTTGGCGTTCACAATATCTTGGCTTCTTTTCCCGAATTTTCACCCAGTATCTTCTAAGCAATAAGGTAAGATTGCGCACTTAGTGTATTTATAGCCATAGAAATAAAGATTTATGATCTATGACAAATCATTTTTTTATTTAATGAATCTCTTGGTCTTCAGCTAGTATAACAATACAAAAACAATAAAAATGAAATAAGTCCTTAAAAACATTTTTTTATTAGGCTGCAACGCAATCTTACAGGCACTGTCCTCTAAGAATGCGCAACATTTCCTCTAAGAAAGTTGCGCATCAGCAAGAGTCGCATTTAAAGAGCCCAAACCCTTCGTAGCTCGAACATTCTTCGTGCCACCATTGATTACAGCCACTGCATTGTACCCAGTCCTCAGTAATGGGTTCTTCATAGGTTTCGTTACATCCAGGACAGTTAATATTTTCTTTCTCTTGGACGTTCTGCGCCGATGAAGTTGAGGGTATTGCAGGATCGCTGAAATTGCTCTTCTTGTTGATTCGTTTGTTCGTATTTGTCTTCTGTCCTTGTAGGAGAGCATTTTTATAGGGAGAGGAGGATAACACCTCGGATGTTTTGGAAGTTCTTTTTCGCTTTTTTGCTTCCACTGCCTTTGGTAATGGGGATAAATCAGCAGGTGAGATTCTTGGTTTCTCTTTGTTATTTTGAGCTCCTGATGAGTTATCGCTGTCACTTCTTTTATCACCAGGCTTTAGAGTCTGCTACAACAGCTTCATCCTCTTGCTCATTGGGACAGAATGTCACTTCTGAGGGAGCAAAGTCGTCCTCCGAGAAGATGTGCCTGTTGAATGGGTGAATTCCTGTTTTCTCGAACGACCGAACTGCCTTCTCCATGTTTGCAACTCTTTCATAAGCGGAACTGAATATACTGGCAACGTTACTCTGTGAAATACCAATTCCGGGATGGTTCACTAACCATCTGTCAGCTTCTTGAGCATAGGCTTTTTCAGTGGACCGAAGAAGCCAACATCCAAAGGTTGAAGCCTGTGGCTTGCATGAAGCGGCAATGACAGAAGAGTTATGAAATGTTCTCTACAATAGAGAACTGCTTGAATACTGCAGTGGGAAATATGATTGTCTAGTATGAGAAGAACTGGATCCTCTTTTGTTGGCTTGACAAACTTGTAGAAATGTTTCAGCCAATCAGTAAAGAGTTCTGTGTTGATGAATCCTGTTTCGGAAATCATTCGCAGCGTTCCCTCTGGGGCATCTGTGAATAACTCTGGCTTCATCCGTTTTCTCGGGAAGATCATAGCAGGAGGGACATAGTTTCCCGTAGCACTCATGCAGCACACAACTGTAACGGTTTGTCCCCTCTCACCAGATGCCACTTTACACACTATTTGCTTGCCCTTTGATGATATAACTTTTGGCAGGTTATTCGGTACCGTTGATATGCCAGATTCGTCCATATTGAATTTCCGGTGGGCTGGAAATATCTTTTCAGAACAAACACTGGCTAAATTATCGAAGAAACGATCACATTGGATTTTGTTGAACCCAATTGCTCTACCCAAACTACATTTTTCTGGTGTACGCAATGCCAGATTCTGCCTCTTGCAGAAGGCTATAATCCAGTTTTTTCTGCTAATCTAGTAGTCTTGTTGAATCTATGCTCAATACTATTTTTATCAGCAAACTCAAATGCTAAACTCATTAGTTGCTTCCTGGTGACTCCATAAAATCTCTTGTCTAGTTCTCTTACATGATCCGCGAGTTCTTTTTTAAGTTCAGGAGAGAAGACAGGCTTGTGTCGTCCAAGGGAAATTGGTACAGTGCCCTGTAAGATAAACCAAGACGTATGTTAAACCGTTTGTGTAGTTTTAATTTAGCCCTAACTTCTTAGAAACTATTCAAGGCGACACCAATAAATAAATAAATATATATATATACATACAACATAAATTTAAAAATATATGTTATATAGCCTACCAATTTCAGTCGGTTTCTTAGAGTGGATTCTTTAGTTCCCAATGAAGCAGCCACTTTACGTTGACTTTCGCCATTTTGAATTCTTCTCCTAGCATCATCAAGAATTTCCTCAGTAAATATCAGTTTTCTCGCGGATATTATATTATATGTCGATGTCATTATGCACTTCAGTAATAATCTGCAAGAAAGAATATCGTACTTTGAAATCCCTTGTACAAAATAATATGTGCTAAGACTGCGCACCGGTGCGCGATCTTACAGGTTTCTACGTGGTTCAGAAGTTTAGCCAATAGATGTCAGGAGTTTTCACTTACAGAACCAACGAGTGATGCACATCCTCATTCAGATACTCAGCTTTCAACAGAAATATTTTAAATTGATATATTTAGTCTTATAATTGCAACAATGCTTATTATAGCTACACTTAAAATTATATTAAGATTAATGAATTCAGTTCTTACCTTGTAAATCTATATCGAAACACTTCTAGAAAAGATTCTCACACCAATGAGCACAGCTTTGCAAACGCTTTCCAACTATATAATAACGGCAAACAACAGTGCTGCCAACAGTAAAAAAAACCACTGCGCAATCTTAGGTGCCTTTACCTTATCCATTTGGTCAAAATTGACTGTTCGACATAACCTTGTGCCATGGTTATCAATTTCCATCGACCATGACGTTGTACCATACCAAGAGCGTCTCCAGCATCAAACAGTAAAGTCGCTGATGTGCGTCTTATAGCAGTTTCACAACTTACCCGGCTGTCGTTGAAACGACCGACGTTGTGTATATTACAAACGAAACGAAGAATGTACGACAGCCTTCACACTTGTCCGAACAATGCCTGACTGTTGTTTTTTTTCTATGGGAAACCGACAACCCCTCTGCAAGAGACGACAGTTGATGTTGGCAAGATTACCCGGCGAAGGAAGTGGAGAGAGGCATCTAATTACAGGCTTCTTTTGACGGTTTTTTTACGGTAAATGTGCCGTAGACGTGCCCTTGTTTCAATTGAATTGTGTTCACACGACACACGGTTGCTAGTAGACGGCATGCTAGACTCTTAATAAATAAAATATTGGCAGTTGCACCTACAATGAATGAACAAAAAAGATGCATATTGTTTGTTCATGATGAAGGGTTATTGCGCTTATTTTTAATCGTATTCATTCGCCATTTGATTCGTCATGATGAATTGTGTGTTCTAAAATGAAGAGTAGCATTCGTGTAAGATATGTTCACGAGGCGAGATGCATCATATGTAGATGTTACAGTGCATTTTAAGTTCAATAAAAAATAGTAAAGTTCATACAGTCCACAGTTCACTTTCATTCAACCGATTAGATGCCAAATTAAAGCGACACCAAAACTTTAAGGGCAATTAATCGTAAACATGGACCATCGAGCCTGATCAGTGATCGACGTGATTTTCAATCGACCAACGTGCAAGCAATCGAAGCCGGCCGGCGTACATCTTCGTTTCAAGTAAGTGTGCATCCCTTTTTCCATAATTTTCGTTAAATATCTTGTTCATTCCTTTCACCTTGGAAAGCGTCGTGCGGGTTAAAGTTCGTGATAAAATTCATATGCGTTGCATTTTCATTCGAGTTACCAAGTTCTGCGTGGGATTGAATTGCACCTACAATCTCAGCATATCAAGTTCAGTTCATTTATTCAATAAGATAAGATTCTTTAACGTTGCATTTTCATTTCCACATTCAATTCGTTGTTTTGTTTCATAATGGAAGCTTTAATTCGAAATCGTACTGTTGTTAAAGGGAAATTAACCAGATTCAAAACTCATTTGGAGAAGCTAAAAATAGCTTCACTGATACCACTCAAATACCCCAAATAAAATTGTTAGAGTTGCAAAAAGGCTTAATATCGCTTTATCACTTCTATCTGAATATGAAACAAATCACACCGAAATAATGCAGGCTACAACCGATGTAGATGCTGCAGAAAAGATTATGGAGAATTCGAAACCTCTTATTTTCATACAATTGCGGAAGCAGAGGAGTTTATTCAAAGTTCGCACGTTAATCCAGTTGGTAACCAAATCAATTCAGGGCGTAGTTCACCCAATTCAGAAATTAATTCTCGACATTCAAGTAATTGTTTACATAAAACTCCAGGATTCAATCTTCCAAAAATTGTTATTCCCAACTTTTCGGGTGACAATTTGGAAAATTGGTCCGAATTTAAATCTATTTTTTCAAATTTAATAAATGAGAATTCTGAATTATCTGATATTCAGAAGTTGCATTACTTAAAAGGCAGCTTGTCAGGGGCTGCAGCAGAAGTAATAAAATCACTGGAGTTTTCTGCTGATAATTACAAAATTGCCTTTCAAACTTTGATTGACAGATATGATCAACCAAAATTATTAATTCGAAATCATCTGAAATCAATCTTGGGTTTGAAAGCATTAACAAAAGAATCAGCTGTCAGTCTTCGAAAAATTAATGATTCTTTGTTCAAGCATGTGACAGCGCTTTATTCGTTCGCAAATTCAGAAAAGTTGTTCGAAACGTTCATAGTTCATATTGTGGCAGAAAAATTAGATCCCACTACATCGCGTCAATGGGAAACTTTTCGTGTCAAATCCACTTCAGAGCTACCTTCATTAAAGGAATTCAAAGATTTCTTAACTAAGCAAGCCAATCTTCTGGATAGCTTAGAAAATTCAAAACCGACCAAAGTGAACACAGACATTTCCAAGTCACATTCAAAATCATTCGTTGTAAGTGGCCCTACTTGTTTGCTGTGCAATCAAAGCCATTACTTATCGAAATGTGAAACTTTCATAAAATTGTCACCAAAGGAAAGGTCATCAAAGGTGAAAGAACTCAAGGCCTGTTTCAATTGTTTATGCAAAGGCCATATACAGTCTCAATGCAATTCCAAATTCGCCTGCCGTACATGTAAAGGAAACACCATTCGTTATTGCATGACAAACCATCCGAGCAAGTCACGCAAGAACAAAGTTCGGCAGAACCTGGGCCAAGTGTATCAGCTCTTTGTTCAAACATTTTCAAAGTTCTTTTGCCAACAGCGACCTGTAACATTCTCGATTCCGCTGGTAATCTTCATTCCGTTCGTGTTCTGCTTGATTCGGGCAGTCAATCAAATTTCGTTTGTTCAGATTTGTGCAAAACATTAGGTTTACAAACTCATAAGGTAAATATCTCTGTGGCAGGTCTGAATGGATCCCTTTCTCATATACAATCTAGATGTGAGTTAGAAATAAGAGATCATGACTCTTCATACAAGCGAAATCTTTCGTGCTTCGTGTTAAACGAAATTACTGGAGTGATACCATCTTTTCGAGTGAACTCTACCAAATTTCGTATTCCAAATCATATTCGTTTGTCTGATCCTTCTTTTGACAAACCAAGGAGAATTGATTTGTTGATTGGTTCTCCAATTTTCTTTGAATTGCTTTGTGTCGGACAAATACAGTTAGGTACTGATCTACCAATCCTTCAAAATACTCGACTTGGCTGGGTCATATCTGGTCCAATTAGTGCTAAATTACCAGAGCAAGTACAATGTCATGCGAGTATCACTAGTATGTCTGATCAATTGTCTCGATTTTGGGAAATCGAAAGTTATCCTACGGATAAACTTCTTTCTAGAGAAGAAAATGCTTGCGAGGAGCATTTTGTTCAAAATACTTACAGAAATGCGGAGGGTAGATTTGTAGTTTCAATTCCGTTCAAACATGATCCTCAGACTCTAGGTGACTCATTTGCAATTGCACAAAAGAGATTACTTTCGCTGGAGCGGCGTCTTCAAGCCAATCCTGACTTTTCAAATCGGTATTCAGCATTTATGAAGGAGTATCTAGAGTTAGGACATATGTCTTTATCTAACCTCAACATTACTAGCGTTCAGTATTATCTCCCACATCACGGAGTTCTAAAGGAAGATAGTCTGACAACTAAACTTAGAGTTGTATTCAATGGTTCACAGGAACCACGAATGGTTCATCACTAAATAGCATCCAAATGGTTGGTCCTAATATCCAACAAGATCTTTTCGCTATTTTAGTCCGTTTTCGAAAATACTCGTTTGTGCTAGCTGCAGACGTGGAGAAAATGTATAGGCAAGTGTTAGTCGTACCTTCGCAACGTCCTCTGCAACGAATTCTGTGGCGTTTTTCTCCTGCAGATGAAATCAAATCATACGACTTGAACACTGTCACTTACGGCACAGCCTGTGCATCTTTCCTGGCCATTCGTTGTTTGTTTCAGATGGGAATTGATTGTGAAAATTCTCATCCTAACATTTCAAAATAATTAAGAATGATTTCTATGTTGACGACCTTCTTACTGGTGTCAACAGCATTCAAGAAGCTCAGGAAATTTGTTCTCAGTTAACTAACGTTCTAGACTCAGGTCATTTCAAGCTTCGCAAGTGGATATCTAACAATCCGGAGGCACTAGCTTATATTCCCAAATCTGAGTTACATCCTGGCATTCTTAAGTTCGACCCCAATGGTCACACTTCAACTCTAGGTCTCATTTGGTCTTTTGGTATCGACTGTCTCATGTATTCAATTTCAACATTCAAGGTATCAGAAAAAATAACGAAAAGAGTTATTTTATCGGAAATAGCTCGCATTTTTGACCCGCTCGGTTTGCTCACACCATGTACCATTGATGCAAAGATAATGCTTCAAGGTTTGTGGTTGGAAAAGTTGTCGTGGGACGACATTGTTCCGTGCAACATTCAGTCCAAATGGACCACATATCGCTCTAATCTTAATATGTTAAATGACTTGGAAATCCCTAGACACGCCGTTTGTCAAAACCCTTCAGATATTCAGCTTCACGGATTTTGCGACGCATCACTTTCAGCCTACGGCGCAAGCATATATCTTCGATCTGTTAATGAACTAGGTGTAGTCCAAGTTAGTTTGTTGTGCGCGAAAGCAAAGGTCGCTCCGCTTAAATCCTTGACCGTTCCTAAACTCGAGCTCTGCGGAGCTTTACTTCTGGCTAAGCTTACGGCTCAAGTACTGAAAGCTTTGGATCTCTCTCTTCTCGTTGTTTCTTATGGTCGGATTCAACTATCGTTTTGGCATGGTTGAAATCTACTCCTCACACTCTAAAACGTTCGTCCGCAATCGAGTTGCCGACATTCAGGGGCTTACGACAAATGCTATTTGGCGTCACGTTCCGACAAAATCAAATCCTGCAGATTTGTTGTCACGAGGAATTACTCCTCAAGCTCTAAAAGAATCATCACTTTGGTGGCATGGACCTTCTTGGCTTGCCGATGACATTTCTTGCTGGCCACAATTCGACTCAGAGGTTGCTGAGGTTCCTGAATTGATGGAATTATCGAAAAATTTTGTTGTTACCGAACCCCTTTTTGTATTTCTAAGTTTTCGTGTATGTCAAGATTGGAAAGAATTATGGCATACTGCTTACGTTTTCGTTACAACTGTCTTCATTCTAAACCGCTGCGTTTGCTAGGTTCTCTTACTTCAATTGAGTTGGAAAATTCTTTAAAGGTGATAGTAAAAATCGTACAATCAGAATCTTTTCCTGATGAAATCAAACTTCTCAAAGAAAACAAAATGTTAAAGAACAATTCGCGTCTGTTGAGTTTGACTCCTTTTATGGATTCTGATGGAATTCTTCGAGTAGGTGGTCGTCTTCAAAACTCGCCTTTTTCTTACAACAAAAGGCATCCTATTCTTTTATCGGGCAAACATCACCTTTCTAAAATTTTAGTCCAACGGGAGCATGTAAGGCTTTTACATGCTAGTTCTCAATTATTATTATCGTCTCTGAGGGAGAAATTTTGGATCACTTCTGGCCGGAACTTAACTAAACAAATAGTTTACAACTGTATGAAGTGTTTTAAAGCTTCACCAAGGTTTGTGCAACCTATTATGGGAAATCTTCCTCTTGCGCGAGTGGAACCTTCCTTTCCCTTTCGTAATGTTGGTGTTGACTACGCTGGGCCAATCCTAGTTAAGGATAGGAAAGGTCGAGGTTCTAAAGTTTCAAAAGCATATATATGTTTATATATTTGTTTGGCCACCAGGGCACTTCATATCGAAGCAGTTACAGATTTATCTGCAGAATCTTTCATACTTTCTTTTCGAAGGTTTACCTCACGTAGGGGTAAACCACTTCACATCTATTCCGACAACGGAAAGAATTTCGTTGGTGCAAATTCAATCCTGCAAGAATTTGGTAAATTCTTACAAGAGCAAGGTAATTCCATTTCTAATTCAGCAGTTTGTGAAGGAATTACCTGGCATTTTATACCGGCCTATAGCCCACACTTTGGTGGATTATGGGAGGCGGGTGTCAAGTCATGTAAATTTCACCTAAAACGGGTGATTGGTAATTGTTTGCTAACCTACGAAGAGCTTAGCACTTTGCTTTCTCAGGTGGAAGCTACATTAAATTCACGACCTGTTTGTCCTATCTCATCCGATCCAAATGACTTTCAACCCTTAACCCCAGCACACTTTCTGGTTGGAAGACAATTGGTTGCAGCTCCCGATCCAGACGTAACTTCAATTTCCGAGACGAGATTGTCTAATTTTCAAAGAATTCAGCAAATGCATCAACATTTGTGGAAGAGATGGAGTCGTGAATATTTATCAGAGATGCAGCAAAGACACAAATGGAAATCGCATCACTCAGCTTTGGAAGTGAATACTTTAGTACTAATAAAGGACAACAATTTGCCTCCCTTCAATGGAAGCTAGGCAGAGTGGTTCAAGTACATTCCGGTCCAGATGGTGTCAATCGTGTTGCCACAATTAAAACGCCTAATGGTACAATTCGACGATCTTTCGCAACAATATGTCCGTTGCCCATAGACGTATGATGTGGAGATGATGTGCGTTCTAGTATTAAGATTTGTTTGTATTTCACAAACTGTTTTGTACAATAGTTCTTTATGTAATAATGGTTTGCATAGCTTTAGTTATTTTTTCTTAAATTGTAAATTTAGTCAAATTTTCAATTTGCCGGGGGTATGTTCATGATGAAGGGTTATTGCGCTTATTTTTAATCGTATTCATTCGCCATTTGATTCGTCATGATGAATTATGTGTTCTAAAATGAAGAGTAGCATTCGTGTAAGATATGTTCACGAGGCGAGATGCATCATATGTAGATGTTACAGTGCATTTTAAGTTCAATAAAAAATAGTAAAGTTCATACAGTCCACAGTTCACTTTCATTCAACCGATTAGATGCCAAATTAAAGCGACACCAAAACTTTAAGGGCAATTAATCGTAAACATTGTTAATAATGCTATGGTATCGTCGTAAATATTTGCGAAAAACAAGAAAATTTTAGATTCAAAGATGCAAAATTGCAAAATGCTCTACAAAAAGAGGACACACATATGCGAAGTTGTATACCTCCGGTGGAGATGGTTGCGATTACACTCAGGTAATTAAAGAGAATCACAAATTATACCACATTTATTTAAGTTGTCAAAATGCAGAAGTAGTAAAACATTATAATTACATCGAAGTAACATATGAGGAGGATAATATATTTTGTAAAAATTCTGCTGATATAGTGGAACTGGAACTGGTCCTGGTGTCCTGCGAAGTTTCTTGCGCTGTACGACGGTGGGTAGCTGGCGTATCATAATTAAACCCTACTAACGTTGTTTGCGAAAATATTGTTTGTTGAGTATAGTTTGGTTGAATAGAGCACAATGGTGGAATTATTTGTGGTGGAGGTTGTACATAATCGATCCTCATGTGATTGCTGGAATTGTATTATTTTTTAGCTTGATAGACTGAATCAGTCGAAGCACTACAATCTGAAAATCACAGATTTGATCTTCCGTTAAATTGTTAAGTTGAGGTACTAATCCTGCAATGTGTCGATCTTGAACACTATGTTGTACCTCCAATGTCTGGATGATTCGCTCTTCAAATGCACTCATTTTTTTGCTTGTAATGTCGTTTTGATTCTGGTGGCAATCCTACATCATCAGCTTTATTTTTCTTTCGTTTTGGTGACTATATAGTAACAGTTTCTTTCTTGTCTTCGTTGATATCCGCATTACGGTTTAAACTATCTTGGGTTTCATTTTGCACATTAACTTTTTTTAAGAACAATAATTGGTAATGATATACATATTTTCTCAGACGGTTGGCAGGAGCACCGGAACGTGACATCTCATTACATTTTTTCAGATACTTTATAAAACTGTCCTTCATGTTGGTCCACTTCTTCGTAACACACTTCCCTACAAAATAAAAGTCATTCAGAGTGATAATAAAGTTAACTTTTTACAGGTATCTTCCTTTACCGACCACCATCACATATACAAGTTAGGAATTTCAACAATTAGTGGCGTTGTAGCAAGTCTCTCATGCTATATGGAATGTTTTACATAATGATTGTATACCTGAACCGACAGCAGAACTGACTCCGACGAACGCCGGCGCCGTGCCGTTGCAGTGAACCTGCCGTGCTGCGACGGCAGCCGTGTACGGCTCCGGCAACAAACCATCTTGTGTGAAAGCTTGCATTTATAATAATGTGTTTCCATTAAGCACGGTTACGTAACGGTACACGGTCACGTTACAAAACCTCGTGTGTGAAAGGTGCCTTACAGAGCTCACATCTAGCCGGCACGTGTCTTTTGCGGTTTTGTTGCAATTAATATAATAATAAAGGATTAGAAATAGAGTCGGCAGAAGAAGTTGCGACCTTCAAAATGTGAGTCGGAGATTCAATTTGTATTAACACAAGACTAACTATCTCGTTATAAACAACAGTAACCAAGTAAATCAATAATATAACAATGGAAACCCTACATAGAAAATCAGCCATCCCAAGACTCTACAAATAATTTAACTAACACAAAAAACCCAGCGTAATACAGAAAAAACATTAAAGACCCCATTGAACTAGAATTAGTTAATGCTATATAAAACAAAAGCCCGTTTGACATTCATCTTTTTTCAATGAGATAATTCAGTCATTGGAAATGTTTAATGACTTCGAAATTATCCAATTCTAGTTAAAACTCTCCCAACTTGTACCGAAAATCAAAAATCGCAAAAAATCGCCTTTGAATATAAATCCGCCCATTCATTAGTAGTATTTGACATTAATGGCAATTTAATGAGCCGCAATATCACATTATGCAAACACCTTCTACTTCCACCCAATTGTACGAACCTGAGGGAGTATTTATAGGGCCAGTTTCCCCCATAGGGCCAGATTTCTTCAAAAACTTTTCCATGTAACTATTCAACAAATTTCTAAACTAAAAAGCTTTTATTGTTTTTTTTAATACTTTTTTTTATTGTGAATCTTCACTTTAAAATTTTTCTTAAAATAATAAAATACGAATTTCTGGAAACAATAAAAATAAAGCATTTCATTTACCTGATATTATTGCCAACATCTGGATAGGCTGGATACACTCCCTAAATGACGTGTTGCGGTGTTTCAATAAATCTTTTTTTTATACGTAAATCATCAAAAGCTTAAATGATCATCCTAAAATAGTTAAAAAACTACTCCCCATCATTTCTCAAATCTTCAAAAAGTGACAAAAATGCTCCAATCTCGCCCATTCTCATATTAATCGGACGAACTAAGTGCAACCTATTTTTTTTCGCCTTTTCAAGCGTCTGTACACGCTCATCAACGCTATCAACTTAGTTCGATCCATTCGCGAACGTGTACTACATAAATTAACTTAACAATTATAGACCAGTCGGGTAAGTAAGAAAAAGACCCAGTTTCATATCGGTGTCGGCTACATATCGGCTTAATATCGTTTAAACGACAGTCGGGTAAGTGTGAAACGGCTCTTTATACTGTATCCTGTGTCGACTCTGGTTCTGCTGATTTCAAAAATTCAGCTACTGCTAGTATTTATTCCCAATGATTGTACTGTGCATTTCTCATTTCTATAGCACAAAAACAGCCTCTTGTGAGAAATATTCTTAGGTCTCAGAGACATATATTTTCTACAAAGATCCAGTACATTAACTAAAAATTCTTCTTTCAGGAGTATTGTGAAATATCTGTATTTTTGTGATTTTTCCCACATTGAGAGGCCACCAATCTGTTTTTGACGTTAAAGTAACCCAAAACCACGTCTTCACAAACATCGTTTTCCTATTTCTCAGTTATTGAAATAACTTAATTCTTTATAATAAGCATCTTTGGATTTCGTTGGTAACAAACTTGATGTGGCTTCTTCAACATCTTTCGCAATTTTTTTCAAGAAGAGAATTTCTTTTATTTCCATCAATATTACAGTGCCGATTGTTAACTTTTTCTCAAATGATAATTTGCTGTCAACAAACAAACAAGGCAAACCACAACAATAAAACCATATACTACTAACGTATAATATTTTTTAGTTTTGATGATTTTTAAGAACTTTTACGGAGGAGGATAAATATTAGCCACTCGAGCAAAGTTATCGTGGCCTTTAAACGTAAAAGAAAATTATGCTAATTTTGCTTCTGGGAATTTGCTTTTTGCATTCTGCTTCTTTTTCAATTAACAACTGGTTTAAAAAGGATGTAGCACCATAGTTGAGAAGTTCGACGAATTTTAGATCCACGCATTCTCAATCAATGAGTATCATCTGCTCTTTTTTTCTCAGGTTACATAAAGTGGTTTACAGTCTATAAGTCTACCGACATTTGAGCTCATGTCACTGTTTTTACTCGAATTTTGAGTCCTTTACCTGCTAATCAGTGATGATATATCCGTATCTAATAAAAGGTGCACTCACATTTCTCTTCAATTAATAACAAACAAGACACTAGTTTTTATTTAAAACGTTGCAACAATGAATCAGAAAGCAATATTATTATTTTTTGATAAGTAATTTTGTACTAGTATTAAAGTATTGCAACAACTGTTTCTTTACGTTAATCCATTTGTAGGTTTAATATTATCTTATCTTAGACGTTATAAACACTTCATTACCTATACTTACATTATCGTTACTTGTTTAGTATATGTTTGATTGCGTGTTACGAAAAAATGGGAATGAATAATTTTCGTAAATTCTGGAAGAAAATTGGTGAGTTAACTTCTAATATTTGTTAGTATTATACAATTGTACTATATTCACGTTCTTTTGAGCTATGATCTGTTTTCTAAAATTTTTTGGAAAAATGGTGTAGTAAGTTTCAACATCACAACTCAAACAAGTCAATCGTTGACTTTTTATGATCTTTGCAGACGAATGTTGACAAAACTGACGGTACACAAATCAGGAAATAGAATATTACAATCAAAATGACTTGTACTTGCATTGCGCTCTTATTCAAAGTAGTTCATAATTTTTGGGACCTGCCTGTGCCCATCTAAACAAATAAATTTTTGAATGTGAACTGCGGTAATGGAATAATCAAAATTTTGGATTGGTGCGCTAACCATTAACCGAATAAAGTAATAATAAACTGAAACCAAAGTAATATTTACATTAAAACTTGGACACCACAATTTCTGTAAACAAAAGTTTGCACATTGTGAAGCGGGCTTAAGGGTATCATTTACAATTCTAACAGCAGGTAGTCTCAGCAGTGGTTATCTTATAGAAGGACTGTAGAATGAATCATTACACTAAGCACGTTTTAGAAAATAGGTAATTTACGTTGCTTACTTAATTTTTTCTTTAAAGAATATATTTGAAGGTATCGCTAATTAAACACCATAGCTCGATTAATTATCGAATCAAAATTTTTTTTAGGAAATGTTTACAAAATAAAATTAGAAATAATTTTGATTTAAAAAACGTCTACAAGCAATAACTTTTAAATTAAATCAAAAACTAAACATGGTTATTTGGGTTGACTGATTATTACTTATTTTTAAATAAATCTAACCTACTAATTATTGTAAGTTATTAAAAAAAATCATTAAACTCTCTATTCATAATATTTAGTCCTTACAAAATGTATATTTTATGACGTTTCATTTTTTTCTGTAGTTAATATAAAAAGTGAAAATAAAAACTAAGGCAATTCTTATTGTCAACGTATATATTTAGTTTTTTGACAAGAATTTATTACATAATTATAATTAAGATACCAAGTTATAGTTTAAAATTAAATGAAAACGTTTTTTTTTTAAATAAAGGTATTACTATATAAATAAATAATAATGGGTGTGACCTCCATTATTATTGATACATTCTTGGAGGCGTCTGCTCATTGACGCTATCAAGGTATCAATATAATTAATATTAATCGTTTCCCATGCGGTATCAATGGCTGCAATTAGTGCATTACGGTTTACTGGTATAAAATTTGGCCCTTGTTGTCTTCGGATAACAGCAAGTATTCGAGCTCAAACTACCCTTTCTCAAACAGTAGGTAATTGTTTATTTATTACATACTTCTAATGACCAATGTAACAACCCTTAGAGCAATATGACTCAAAGGAAGTAAATTAAACAAGCAAGGATATTCTATTGTTATTGAAACTTATTCATAAAGTAAAAGCCATTTCCTTATAATGCTAATGGACAGGATTTTCTTTTAAGTATTAAGATTACAATAGAGGACTTATAAACTTTCGAAAATGTCTAATTATAAATATTTACACTGCAATTGCGCTTTTCCCTTAATAATTTCTTAGCAATAACATACACGTTCTTGGTTTTTAAGTTGTCATAAATTTGATATGATATAAATTTGTGTTTCTAATATTACATCACAAACTAATCTTTATTCGCCAAAAAATTGTTGCTTAAGTTGTAAAGCTTCGTACACACCTGAACAACAAACCGAGCAACAAACATAACAACGAACCGAAAGTCAAACAGAACGACAAACGATCTTTTATGATTTCCACAATCCGAACAACAAACGGAACGTTTGTGCTGTTCCATAATTATTTTCAGTAGTTTTCAGTTCATATATATTTATTATTGAGAAGAGAAAATTGCGGAAAACAAGAAGATAGTGCCAACCAAATTTTTACGCACAAAGAAGAGTAAAAATTATAATTTACTTGCTTTTTTTTTATTTTGGAAATTTCCCGCCCAAATGATGCTAATATTTTTTTCTTGCATTCTTAAACACTGATTAATTTAAAACATTTTTCTTCTGTCAACTCCATAATATTACCTAAAACACAACAAACCCACAAAAGGGAGGACAAAAATAAATAATTTAATTCTCCCGCATAAGTTTGTTCGCCGTTTTGTTTAGATTCGTCCAAACCTGCAAACGCATTCGCGCGCATTTTCTTTGATGTCGGAGAAAAAACCGACAAGTTGCGGGAACGCCGCAAACCGTTCGTGGAACAATCAGGACTTGCGAATCTGTTCTAAAATTCGTACGTAGCACCGTCCAAATTAATGTTCCGATTGCCGTTCGGTTCGTTGTTCTGTTTGTTCCTCGGTTTGTTGTTCAGGTGTGTACGAAGCTTTACAATAAGCATATTAATATGAACTATATCTTATGAAAGGAGAGTTATGTAACTATAATTAACGACTTAACGTTACGTTAGTAGATTCCATTTACTATTTACACATATTTTCTTGGAACATTCGATAATTAACTATCGGGATATGATGACCCTATACTTCGCAGGTTGTGCGCAACTGGATACAAGCAAATAACTTGGAGCTGTTACCCTGGCCAGCAAAAGCCCAGATTTTAACATTATCGAAAATGTTTGGGCTCGAATACTTGCTGTTATCCGAAGACAACAAGGGCCAAATTTTATACCAGTAAACCGTAATGCACTAATTGCAGCCATTGATACCGCATGGGAAACGATTAATATTAATTATATTGATACCTTGATAGCGTCAATGAGCAGACGCCTCCAAGAATGTATCAATAATAATGGAGGTCACACCCATTATTGATTTCTTATATTTATTTATATAGTAATACCTTTATTTAAAAAAAAGTTTTCATTTAATTTTAAACTATAACTTGGTATCTTAATTATAATTATGTAATAAATTCTTGTCAAAAACTAAATATATACGTTGACAATAAGAATTGCCTTAGTTTTTATTTTCACTTTTTATATTAACTACAGAAAAAAATGAAACGTCATAAAATATACATTTTGTAAGGACTAAATATTATGAATAGAGAGTTTAATGATTTTTTTAATAACTTACAATAATTAGTAGGTTAGATTTATTTAAAAATAAGTAATAATCAGTCAACCCAAATAACCATGTTTAGTTTTTGATTTAATTTAAAAGTTATTGCTTGTAGACGTTTTTTAAATCAAAATTATTTCTAATTTTATTTTGTAAACATTTCCTAAACAAAATTTTGATTCGATAATTAATCGAGCTATGGTGTTTAATTAGCGATACCTTCAAATATATTCTTTAAAGAAAAAATTAAGTAAGCAACGTAAATTACCTATTTTCTAAAACGTGCTTAGTGTAATGATTCATTCTACAGTCCTTCTATAAGATAACACCTGCTGTTAGAATTGTAAATGATACCCTTAAGCCCGCTTCACAATGTGCAAACTTTTGTTTACAGAAATTGTGGTGTCCAAGTTTTAAATTTCATGAGTGTACATTGGTGTGTATAAAAATTATCAGTTTTGGGTTATAATCCACCTAAAAAGTTACAGTTTAAACTCAATGCTTGATTACACTTTACTTACTCTTGTAGGTTTTATGATCTTCTATGTTTCCAGCTAAGACTCTTAAAATTTAAAATCAATAATAATTAATAATTAGTTCTTATAATAATGTCTCATTCAATTATTATTTGATGAATGATTACGGAAAATCTAATACAATTTGTACTATGTCTAGGCAATGGTTAACGTTTTTGTCATTGCCCAAGAACTTTACAGGCTAAGCGTATTTTAGTTTGAACAGTGGCGGCTCGTGGTCGAAATTATAGGTGAAGAGCCAAATATCAAAAATCATTAATATGAAATTTTAGAAATTAGGTACTTACCTATTTTTATAAATTAAATCAATTCTCCTGTTTTTTAAATTTTGCGTCAATAATTTCGTCATAAAAAGGCATTTTTATTTTAAGTTCTTCTAACAGTTCTTTTTGAATAGATATATTTGCCAAAGAAGATAGTCTCTCCTGAGAAATTGTATTTCTAGAATAAGTTTTTATTCTTTTCAAGCAAGAAAAGCTTCTTTCTACAGATACGCTCATTGACGGAATTGTTAATATCAGGCAAAATAGTTTATAAGCTTCTGAGAAAATGTCCTTATTTTCATGTATTTTTTTAAATAACTGTTGTAAAGATGTATTTTGTAAATTTTCATCTGAATACAAAAGGCAAAGTTCACTTTTAAGTCGCGCACTTTTAGTAAATAAGTTAGCATAAATTGTTTGTAAATTTTCGAGAGCATCGCAAGGAAAATTAGAATTATACTGTTGTCACCAAGACAAACAAACTTAAGTTTTCCACAGTCTTTAAATCTTGTGTCAATTTCAGTCAAAATATGACCTAGTATTTCGTAAAACAAAACTCTATATCTTGTACGAATGTCATTTTGATTTAAACCAGAATATTGACGCTTACATAAATCAATCTGAGTTATATTATTAGCCTTCTCAAAAATTTGATGAAAAATATTTTCATTTCTCCTGTTTCTTAAAAGCTCGAAAGTCTTGTTAATCTGGCATAAACAATAATTAATGTCTAGAGATTTTTATACAAGGTGGTTCCCGGGAACAGAAAGTTTTGAAAGCAGTAGTATTTAAACAAAAAATATATTCTAATAAAATGCTTTACCTACCACAGTAAAAAGTTAGTAACATGATATTTTTATTTCTTAGAAATAATACCGAGTAAAATGCCATCCTCTTTTCTGCAAGAGTGTTTGTAATCTTTCACGTAAATTCTCCATAACACGATGCAAAATATCAACAGGAATATTCGCGACTTCTTCATTTATGTTCCTTTGAATGTCTTGAATAGTTCTTGGTTTATTTGTGAAAATCTTTAGCTTTAGGTAGCCCCACAAAAAATAGTCGCATAGGTCTGGCGACCTTGGCGGCTAGACAATGTCTCCTCGTCTAGTAACATGTTGTGGAAACAATCTTTGTAAAGCATTTAATGTTGTTTGCGTGGTGTGAGACGTACCACCATCCTGCTAAATGAT
The DNA here is from genome assembly GCA_030710515.1 of Abscondita cerata. Taxonomy (NCBI): domain Eukaryota; kingdom Metazoa; phylum Arthropoda; class Insecta; order Coleoptera; family Lampyridae; genus Abscondita; species Abscondita cerata. The sequence continues at coordinate 293,210 of JALBCR010000787.1, read as the reverse complement.
GACTCAAAAATTGGTTAATCTTACCGGACAGAGTTAATGGTAACGGCATTTTCATTTATTTTCATCTTCAAAAGGAAGGGCCCGATAATTCCTATTCAAGATAGTGCTCCATAATTACTAAATGACATAAATTGGCACATAGTCTAAAAAAACAATTCATAGCCAACTATACGTACTTACGGAATAACAACATCATCAAAACTTCCTGTTCCCGGAGACCACCTTGTACTTTAGTAGTGTTTTAACCACCAAGAGTGTTATGTTAGTGTTTACTGCATTCTGTGTCGTTTTTTGATATAAATTGAAACATACCCAGAAGACAAAATATAGACGAATTCTTCTTTGGTTATTCGATTTCAAATAGCGCTCTAGCTGATGCTGAAGAATTTATCAAGATGTAAATTCCGGTTTTTTAAATGAATTTTCTGTTACTTATACATCTGAGTTAGATAAAAATGATCTTTTGTATATTTTTAAGAAACTTTATCAGTGTATTTTGTTTTCAAGGATACAATTATTTAAAGGAGGTATTACTGTTTAGAGTTTTGCAAAATTCGATATTTGTTTTTTGTTTTTTATTCTACGTCTTATACCGGGTGATTCAGCTAACCCATTAATTAGAAGTTTATGGACTTCCCGTTGAAATATTTGTTTAAAAATTTGCAATAGGGGATTGCTCAAAAAGTATTCTATTTAATTAAAATATTTCAGCTTTTCTAGCACTTCCGGTTACACCGGAAGTGGCTACGAACTTTCTTATTTTAAATGGAATGATATATTTTTTTTGTATATTTGGATTCTACGCTAAAATCTGAGTTACTTTCATGTAGCACAACCTATATGAAAAATCAATAGTTTTTGAGATTTTCTCATTTTTTTGAGAAAAATTGGTTTTGTAGTATTGTTTTCAAACGCTTGTCAATGATTGAAAAAGAAAGTTATAGTAACAAAATTTGGGCTATACTTAGGAGAACTGTTAAGTTTTTAAATGATGTGTAATTTGATATCTTATTATTTACAGGGTGTTCAAAATGTTTGACTAAATCTGACTAACTTCAACTGCCCAAAAGTCAATTTTTTTAAATGGAACACCCTGAATCTTGTTGCTCTATGTGATGGAGAATTAAGTGGTCTTTCAATCTTCATAAGGGTTTCCTATACCTATGTGTTACCATTTTCCTGCTATCGATGTATTTACATTCGACATTTCTCTATTTTATTAAATAATTTCCGACTAGTGGCCTGTGGAAATTAAAACAATGTGCCTTATTTATCAAACTTGTAAAGGTCGACGTGACACATTATAAACGATATGGAAATCCAGCAAGAATATTCGAATGAAGACATACTAAATTTATGTTTTATTCATGGAGAATGTTTAACGAGAGATATTCACACTTGCGACCTTTAAATAAAACTACGTTTAAGAGAATAGAAGCAAATTTTAAACAATTTGGAATTCAATGTACTAGAACACGCCCCAAGGTAGTCACCGGTGATGAAGCAACGAAATAAATGTATTGGCATATTTTAATGCAAATCCACATGCATCGATCAGAGCTGCGTCTGAAGATTTAGGACTGTCCTACTCGTCGATACAGAGAATTTTGGCACAACGTAAAATGCATGCTTTTTCTATTATAAAAGAACAAGCTTTCCGCTCAGGTGACGAAATACGTCGTGTAGCATTTTGTGAAAGCATTTTATTAAAAACGCAGGAAGACCCAAATTTTTTGAAAAAAATTATTTGGACCAATGAGTCAAAATTTAGTAGAGAAGGAATCATTAATAGGAAAAATTGGCATTATTGGGCAGAACAAAATCCTCGGATGGTGCGCAAAGGTAACTTTCAAGACACATTTAATTTTAATGTTTTTTGTTTAATTATGGATAATCGTGTTTGTTTTGAAGTGTATGACGAAAATTTAAATTCTCGCAAATATTTAGAAATGCTTAGAGGAGTGGTTTCATATTTTTTGGAAAATTTACCCTTAAACCTTCTAAATTCATGTTGATACCAAATGGATGGTGCTCCAGCCCATTCAACCCATGAGGTTTATCAAGAATTCTCCCATATGTTCGAAGATCGTTGGTTTGGACGCAATGGTCCATCTCTATGGCCTCCCAGACCACCTGACCTAACACCCCTGGATTTTTTATGGGGTTATGTCAAGACTAAAGTCTATTCAAGGCCAGTCCATAACAGAGATGACTTATTACATCGGGTTCAAACTGCCTTCGCTAAAGTAGATGTGCAAATGGTTCAAAAATCCACAATAGCTGAAGTTAACAGAAGAGTTTTATTGTGCTTAGAAAACCACGGACGGCATATCGAACAGTTGCTAAATTAATAATTAAATTAATTTGCTTTTATTTTTGCAATGTAATTTTATTTAGAGGCCATAAATGTAGATATCTCTCGTTAAGCAAACGGCAAGTTCTTTCAATAATCTTGTAACATTCTCCATGAATAAAAATTAAATTTAGTATGTCTTCATTCGAATATTCTTGGTGGATTTCCATATCGTGTATAATGTGTCACGTCGACGTTTACAAGTTTGATAAATAAGGCACATTGTTTTAATTTCCACAGGCCACTAGTCAGAAATTATTTAATAAAATAGAGAAATATTGTGTGTCGAATGTAAATACATCGATAGCAGGAAAATGGTAACAGATAGGTATAGGGAACCCTTATGAAGATTGAAAGACCACTTAATTCTCCATCACATAAAGCAACAAGATACAGGGTGTTCCATTTAAAAAAATTGACTTTTGGGCAGTTGAAGTTAGTCAGATTTAGCCAAATATTTTGAACACCCTGTAAATAATAGGATGTCAGATTACACATCATTTAAAAACTTAACAGTCCTCCTAAGTATACCCCAAATTTTGTTACTATAACTTTCTTTTTCAATCATTGACAAGCGTTTGAAAACAATACTACAAAACCAATTTTTCTCAAAAAATGAGAATATCTCAAAACTATTGATTTTTCATACAGGTTGTGCTACATGAAAGTAACTCAGATTTTAGCGTACAATCCAAATATACAAAAAAATATATCATTCCATTTAAAATAAGAAAGTTGGTAGCCATTTCCGGTCTAACCGGAAGTGCTAGAAGAGCTGAAATATTTTATGTTTTCGTCCGGTTCTCGTAGCAAACTTTTACAGTGTCCTTCCATTTCTCCTCATTTATTTTTATTTCTATCCTTTCTCTTTTCGCTTTCTTTTTAAAAACTCCCAAGCTTGTCCTTCGTTTTTTATTTCGATGATTTATGTTTCCAATTCCTTTTTGTATTCTTCCTTTCTGGTTTTACACATTTCTCTGAACTCTTTTCTTTTACTTCTGTATTCATTTATATCCATTTTTCCGTTTTTCCACTTTCTTCTCCCTCTTCTCATTCCACCATTAATTTTTTGTCCTATTCTCCTTGTTTCTTTCCTGAATCTTCGTATTTGAGTTGCTTCTTTCATTTTTTATATATAACTCTAACCATGATCACGTAGCACTTTGAGCTGGCAAAAAATTTAAAACCTACTTTAAAATTAACATTTTGGGGCTGGTAAAATATAATTTAGTGAAAATTGTCTATATTCCTCTGTATATCTCGTACTTCTTAGTGGTTTATTTTTTAAGTTCACTTGGACTTTTACAATTTGTGCTCCACTTTCGGGAAGAAAATTATCAGATAACTATTTAAACTCTGCAGTCGTTGTGCGTTCGTTGGGTGATGTTAACTTCAATTGAAGTGCTTTCTTCTTGCGTTGTATTTTAAAATGTTCTTCCGTAATTTTCTTTTCCTTGGAGTATTTGAGCTTTAAGCTTGAGTAGTTTGTATATAGCTGGAGATGTTAACGAGCATTTATTTACATCGATTCTGAAAACACTTGTATAAAACATTTCATTTATTGCTTCGCCAATATACCTTGCATCATTTGAATATTGGGTTTCAGAAATTGACACTTGTAATTCATTTAGGAACGGCAAGTGTTCGCCACATACTCGTTAAGTTTTTATAGTCGTCATTTTTATGTTACATATCGGACTTTCCACATTTTGTTAACCATTTAAAACACTTACAACAAAATGTTTGTAATTTACTTAAAATTCTTCACGTAACTTAACTCGTCTGGTTAATTCTCCTTTGGGAAACCTGAAAAAACACATTCTACCATGATATTTGATAAATAAATAAATTCAGGTTATGTATTTACGGTTACGAGATGGGGACGCGAATTTTAATCTAATGGCATTTTTTTATTCAAATAATTTTATCGTGTTGGGTAATTTTAAGCAGCAAATACGTTAAAGATAATCTTCTGGATATTTTTAAATAAATATTTCAACGGGAAGTCCATAAACTTCTAATGAACGGGTTAGCTGAATCACCCTGTGTAATTAGATGGAAAGTTATGCGACAGTTCAAAAATAAAATATTTTAACATCTCATTTTATACCAACCTAGGTTTGTTTAGCTTTTGGACATAATCCGGATAATTTGAAGGACACTATAGAAGGACATTATCATTTTTTAAAGAATAAATTCAATACAATTTTTTTTCAAATTAAAGTTGTTTCTAATTTTTAACTTATTTAACAAGATCTCGATAAACATTATTGATGCAAAAACATGTTTAGAAAAAGTTGTTGTCAATTACGAATATATATTGAAAAATTCTTAGCCTACTATAGAATCAAACAAAATTTCAATGTCAAAATATTTTATTACTCAACATATTCTCCTCTTAATTGGATACATTTATTACAGCGAACCTGGAACGTCTCTAGATCTTTGAAAAATAATGTTTCTTCTTGCTCTGCAAACCAGACTTCCACAGCTTCTATTACCTCCTTGTTGGAAGAAAATGTACGACCTTTTAAACTTTTTTTCAGTTGAGGAAAGAGGTGATAGTCGGACGGAGCCAAATCGGGTGAATAAGGGGGGTATTCTAGTAATTCAAACCCTAAATCACGAATTTTTTACATGGCAACATGAGATTTGTGTGCAGGGGCGTTGTCCTGCAAAAACAAAACACCTTTGGATAGCTGACACAGAACTGGCCTTCCCGATTGGTCATCATCTTCAATGGAAAATTTACCTCTTTTGAAGCTTGCATTCCAATTTTTGACGATCGCATACGAAGGACATTGATTACCAAGGGTATTAAGCATATCTTCGTAAATCTGCTTACCTCTTAACCCTTTTAAATACAGGTACTTGATGATGGCTCGATACTCCAATTTTTCGATTTTCACAATTTCGGTGGACATCTTTTTTCATTTAATTTATTGCGTGACTCTGGTTTACTTTTTTGACGTCAAACTTTACACTGCCACTTCTAATAAGTTATTGTTCGTTGCTATGGTAACGCAATATTTTGTTTATGCAAGGAACTGGTCTAGGCTAATTAGATATCAATACATTCTCGTAGGTTATAGTTAAAATCATATAAGGTTGCGTATGACTCATTCTGAAAAACTAACAATAATATTAGATTGAATGTTTTCAAAACCTAATTTCTAATGGGCCACTATCGTATTAAAAATCAATAGACAAATCACTGACTTAAACGTGCGCACACTTTGGTTGACTCACTCTGTATAGGAATATGGTATTTATTTATTTCTTACTCCTGACATTACCTATTTTGAAATTGATTATATTTAATGCAATTGTTAAAATTAGTAATTTGAATGTCGAGAGTAGAAAAAAATAGGGTTGATGAAGCTTCAACCTCTTATGTTATTTATTATTACGTACTTAAATATTCTCTTTATTTATTATTATGATATACTCGTAGAGACATACTGTTAGGCGTTGGATCAAATTTACGAAAATCTTGTAAACAGTATGAGGAAGCGTTTAGAAGAGTACATTAATATAGTAGGTAATGGATATTACACAAAGATTACTTCATAGTGTTACAGTGTAACAGTTGCGTGTTCTAATTTCTTATAATGCCTCTTATTACAAAATGTGTTATTTGTTCGAATGAATTGAATCTTAATAAAGAGATTAGCTGCGATATATGCAAAGGTTTTGTGCATTCTACTTGTTCGGGCCTGTCTCGAACAGAAATCCAATGTGTTTTATCGAAGGACAAACGCGTTATGTATAAATGTAATTTATGCAATGATCAAACTTCTGTTATTCACCAGCTAACCGAAAGTATGAAGGCCCTACGTAAAGAAATTGATGAACTTAAGCAACATGTTTTCCACAACGCTCAGGCTACCGCAGGTAATTCTTATCAAAGCGAAGAAATCATTAATGAAATTAGTGAACGTCAACGTCGCTCTGCTAATATTATTGTGTATAGTTTGCAAAGGTCACACGATGATAACACAAAGGTGAGAGAGATAATTTCTAAGATATCTACCGTTAATTGTGAAAAGATTAAAGTTTTTCGTCTTGGCCCTCAACCTACAAATAATAAACCGCGTCCGATTAAAGTTGTACTGCAATCAACCAGTGAAGCTATTTCTATTTTAAAGAATAAATCCAATTAAAAATCTCTTAATACTGGTGTATCTATATCGGCAGATGAGACCCCAATGCAACGTGATTTCCTTAAAACTTTGCGTCTCGAGTTGGCCGATAAAATATCTAAAGGTGAAACTGACTTAATTAACGATACAGTATATTCGCGGAGTTCCCAAAATAATTAAATCAAAAACTAATAAATTACGTATCATATTCAAGTGATCTTTCAATATATTTTCAAAATGTTCGTGGTCTTCGTTCCAAAATTCCAAGATTCAATAGTTTAGTAAATGAAAGTGAATTTAACGTGGTTAGTAGGTATTGTTGAAACTGCATTGAGCAATGAAATCTCAAATTCTGAATTATTTTCGTCAAACTATACAGTTTTTAGATGTGACAGACAGTTTAATATTACTGGTAAACAGTGGGGCGGAGGGGTAGTACTTGCTATTAAATCACCAATTACTTGTACGTTAGTTGATACGTCTACCATATTTAACAATATACTTAACATTGACTTGATTGGATGCAAATGTTTTATAAACTGTTCTACAGTACACATTTTTGTTGTATATACGAGTATACCACCCAGCATTTCTATTTATGTTTGTAAAATTTTCTTTGAATTATTTGAGCAATTCTGTTATCATTTAGAGAACTTAATTGTAGTTGGCGATTTCAACATTCCAGCTTATGATTGTAAATCAAATATTATTCGCAGTTTTATGAATATTCTTAACTTAAAACAATATAATTTTGTTACGAACATTAACAATAGACTGCTAGATCTAGTTTTAACTACCTTTAAATGTAATGTATCTCAGGACAGTTCTCCTATTATTTTAGAGGACGTAGATCACCCTGCTCTAATAATTAATCCTCGCCTCATAAACACTGTTCAACACGGTCAACCCGGAGCTAAAGTCATACGATTTTATTAAAGCAGATTTTCCTGGTCTCTATAATGCATTTTTCAATGTCGATTGGTCTTTGTTGCGGTCATTTTCTGATGCTAATTCTGCATGCGCGAAGTTTTAAAAAATAATATATACTATTTGTGATAAATTTGTTCCAGGTTTTCGTCAAAGTAAGCGTATATACCTCAAATGGTTTTCACGGGAAACATTCGATTGAAAGTAAAGTTTCTCACAAGATTCAAAAAGACCCGATCATTAAACGATCTGAATGAATTTAAACGTTTAAGGAAAATAATTAAGGCTCAGATTTTGTCTTCTTATCAGCAATATATACTCAACGTTGAACAGTCGGTTAAGAAAGATCCTCGCTATTTTTGGTCGTTTATCAAGTCAAAGAGTGGCGATACAAGAATTCCAGGTAGAATGATCCTTAATGACCATGAATTTTCGACTCTTCATGAGATTGTTAATGCATTTAAAAAATATTTCTTATCCGTATATTCTCCTATTACTGCACAATTTTTCTTGCCTTTGAATAACGGCGACTTCCGGTCTTGATCAAATTCCGAGTTTTCTTCTAAAGGATTGTGCTAACATATTTACTGAACCACTCTGTATTATCTTTAATTTAGCACTCACTACATATTGTTTTCCAAACGTATAGAAAGTAGCGCTAATTTGCCCAGTCCTTAAATCAGGCCATCCCTATCTTATCTCAAATTATAGACGGATAATTTATAATCACATATATCCGTCTGTCAAAAACTATATATCTCTTCATCAGCATGGTTTTATGAAACAACGCTCTACCTTAACAAACTTAGCTTGCTTTTCACAATGTACTACAAGCGTAGTTGATAATCAGGGTTAAGTCGATGTAATCTACACTGACTTCCGTAAAGCTTTCGATACTATCCAGCATTCTACAATAACTATGAAACTTTGTAAGTTTGGGTTCAGTAATTCCTTGCTTACATTTTTTGCTTCTTATTTACATAATAGGATCCAATTTTTATTTTTTAATAATTATCTTTCAGGAAAATTTTATTGCTACTTCTGGTGTTCCCCAAGGGTCGCATTTGGGACCCCTGTTATTCCTTATTTTTATCAACGATCTCTTTAATATCATAACTTGCAACCATTTATTTTTCGCTGACGATCTTAAAATGTATTATTCTATTTCATCTTTACATGATTGTCTAATCTTACAGAACGATTTAAATGTACTTTTTCAATGGTGTAAGTTGAATCATCTTCAATTAAATATTTCAAAATGCAGTGTTGTTTCTTATACAAGAAGAGTCAACCAAATTACGTTTAATTACTGTCTTGACTCTAATGTTTTAGATCGGAAGACTAGTATTAAGGACTTTGGGGTAGTCTTTGATAAAAAATTTAGTTTTTCTGAACACATTGACCATATATGTGCTTCAGCCAATAAATTGCTTGGCTTTATTATCCGCAACTACAAGTCATTTCCAAACCCCCAATCCTTAATTTCTCTTTACACCTCACTAGTTAGATCAAAATTTGATTATTGTGACCTAACATGGTTTCCCTTATATTACCGCTACATTTATTGTATTTTTATTTAATCGTATGGTACATTTTAAATATTTAAATATTATCCCCTTTTCACTTAGAAAATTAAGGAGTTTTGGACAAATTTTAAATATTGTCTTGTGATTTAATTGTTATGTATGGTGCCCCAGAAAATCAGTATAAACCTGTACAGTGTGGTGACGAAACCGTGTGCAATTGTGGATTGGTTCGCCTTGGCAAAGCATTTACTTCAAGGTTTAGGAAAACCACTAAAACCTAAACATGCCAACCCTTACCCACCCTAGTATTCACATGTAATAATATTAATTAAGTGTGTAATATGATTGTGTTTTGTAAAATTGTGTTGTACATTTTTTCCTAATTATCCAAAACCCCTAAAAAACATACACAAAAAAACGTTTTGACGCTTAAAAAAAATTGTATTGAAAACGTTCAAAGAAGGTTTTTAAAATATCTTTCTTTGAAAATGGATGGTATTTACCCAGAAAGAGGTTTTCCTCAAATATTACTTTTAACTCGTTTTCAAGTTCCATCCCTACACTGCAGAAGAATTCAAAGTAGTGTGCGATTTTTACATGGTTTTTTACGTAACAATGTTGACAGTCCTTTACTGGTATCTTCGCTGAACTTTGCTGTCTCTAATCGTTCTTTTCGGTCATCTACTACTTTCACTTATAAAACACCAAAAACTAATTTAATCCTAAGATCACCCAGTCATATCATGTCCCGTAATTTCAATCAGTATTGTACTACGTGTGATATCAACAACTGTTCGCTTAAATCGCTAGTTAACCTAATAGTTATAGAAGACTAATTAATCAAAGTTTCATTTTTTAGTTAAATATTAATATGTTATGTAATAATTATTTGTTTTTCTTTCTATTAGGCTAACATTCTTATTTTTATGTGATTAATTAATTAATTAATTGTAAATTGTTCTGTTATTGGATTTTATTAATCTGTTGAACAATAATTCTATTATCTATTATCTATCTATCAAAGTACTCAGGCACACAAAATTTTACATATACCTATTATTTTATAAACTAAGAAAAATGCCAACGTAACGACATGTGTGCGTTTAAAGTACATAGCGCTATCTAAGCGACAGCTTTAATGCTTGAAAGTAAAACTTGTACAGAAGCATAACACGCAACGAAAGAACACCTGATGCCGCATTTCTCTCTTATTATGAGCTCATCAGAGGTGTATACTTAAGTGCGGTATACAACTGTACAAGACGGCGGTTGGTTTTTTAAACTCTCGTGGAACAATGAACATAAGCAAAATGTGTGTCTTACGACATCTCGTGTAAAAACATTGACACGTATGAATAGTATAAACTAAAAAAATGCCAACAGTTAATTGTAACGACATGTGTGCGTTTAAAGTGCATAGCGCTATCTAAGCGACAGCTTTAATGCTTGAAACACACGTGTGTCGATAAAACCAAGTAAAACTTGTACAGAAGCATAACACGAAACAAAAGAACACCTGATGCCGCATTTCGCTCTTATTATGAGCTCATCAGAGGTGTATACTTATTTTATGTATTGCATTCTTGATTGTATACATTACGTATTGAATGTATTTTTCTGTTCGGGTTGTCCATATCTTAATTTTTCAAGCACGTCGTAATTAACACAAAATTTACATTAGTATAATTTAAATAAGTAAGTTATTGAACGTTAAAAACATTTACTGAAATAAACGGTTTAAATAAGCCATTGTAAGTTTTAAGAGTTTTACCTAGGAATATAAAAGAAGATCATAAAAACTACAATTGTAGATAAGACCCTCAAACTTTATGTTTAGATTGTAAGTGTTAGGGTGGATTTCGATTCAATACTAATCATTTTCATAGACCGCAACGTACATAACATTAAAAATATACTAAATTACTTCCAAAACATGAGATTATAACGCTTAACTATTTTATATGTGGAAAAAAAAGTCTTATTATGAATAGAAGTATGAATTAGCTGTCATTACCTGCAATATTATTTTGTAATTTGTCATTAGTAGTGCTTTCAGCTATTCATTGAAATAAACTTTATTATAAGGAAAATTGCTTGAATAAAGTTTCTGATTTCATTTAGAAATTGTTCCTGAAAAAGTTGTTCGTTTTGAGCAATACCCACAACAGCATAATTATTTTAATTTATGTAGATGGTAATTTATTTTAAAAATGCATATTTATAATACATTTCTTTACAAACTGAAGATAAAACTGCAAATGAACATAAAAATCTTGGTAAAAGTAAATCCTTCCATTTTACGTATTATTATCAAGTTATCTGATTAACCTCTCATTTTCAAAGGACAAATTCCCAAAAATCAGGGAAAAAACTTGAGAATTGTGTAAACAGTTACGATTATAAAGATCTATTAACTCTTCGAACTTTTTAACAACTTAGATATTATATTTTAATACGTAAGAAAATGTTGCCTTTCTTCGTCCCATTTTTCTACCTTAGCTTACTTAATACAAGTTCTTAGGTTTTGGATATTCTACATAGTTACTTTACACCATTTAGATGTGTGCCATCAGTTGCTGTCATGATGGTTTACGCATTTTTCTCCTCCCACTTGACCATTTCCTTAATTTCTTTCTCTAAACAAACTCCAAACTGCATCTTGTTGAAATTGATGTATCCGCTTTTTCACCTGTGAATCTTGAATGCAACCTATTTTCACATTGCTGTCAAATACACATACATTATAAAAACACCAAACAAGTTTTTTTACTTCAGCTGCATTATTTGCTTTTCAAAAACAAATGCCAATTCTTAAAAAAATTAAACATAACCAATCTTGTATGAATTATAATTCTCAAAGTACGAGCATTGTTTTAATAGATTTTGATTTATGTCGAATACAATCGATTTTCAAAAAAATGGAATTCTGAAATTTTCTTTTAAAAATTGTTTGGGTGTCACTGTTTTACTGATCTATACGTTCAAGCATTTATAAGCATCATATTTATGTATCATTGACATAGGTCTCAAATTTTGTTAAATACTGAAATGAAATTAGGAACGAAAGTGAGTCTTTGAATGATTCTTCTTCTGGCTTTGGTTTGGTTTTCTTTTGACTTGCTTGAAATGAAATGTTATTTGTTTATATTTTTTATCTGGTTACATCGAAGCTAATACCTAAGGACTGTACAGAATGTCCCATTTTTGTTGCAATTGAAGGGTATCTCCGTTGTCAGTGAAGATAGAAGGTTGCGGTTTTTGCAAACCTGTGCCACTGTTATGAGAATCGAAAGATGACACCAACAAAATTTTCATAACCTTCTTGGTTTAAGAAATTTAAAATAACATAGATACAAGAGATAGTCGAAAAGTTAAAATTTTCAATTTGATGGAGCCAGGTTGTGATCGATCCAAAACGGTTAGTGCTACATCAGCCATAGGGGAAATAATCCAAGTTTATGGGTTTGGAATGCATACTTATACATATAATTTATTCTGTACTGGAAACTTATTCCACATTTGAATGGCAAGAAATGTTAAGCAAAAACTTCCAGTAATTTTAAGAGAAACAAAAAATATTCAGACCCATTCCTTGTTCTTTATAGAATCTAAACTTTTTTAGAATGGCAAAGCCGTAAAATGTTTGGATTTTTAAATTAATGTCCAATGTCGATATGTTTGTTTTCTCTTCATTTGTTACATTTCACTGAAGCCTATGAGATTCTAAAGTAACTTCACTTATATTACCGACTATTTTTTTCGTATTTAGCGTAAGATTAAAAACGTATTTACCTTTTTAGTAACATGTCATGCACGTGGCAGAACTATGAATACAAAAACAATTTAACAAAACTAATAGAAAAACAAGAAAAAATCAAATAACCACAAACATAACTTGTTCATAAAAAAACCGCAAAGAGCAATGTTGTCAATTTAAAAAAATATATAAACAGTATCTAGTATTTAAACGGGTGCGGAGGAGAGATAAGAGCTTATGGATAATTCTGCACACGTCCTTAAAGTTAGCAGACCAGTTGAGGTAGATCAATAATTTTGTACATTAGAAATTAAATGCCCATTAATTGCTAATTAAGTATCTCAATTACGATTTAATTACTACAGTAGTTCTGGAGATATTCAATGATCTGCTACCTTAAAAAAAAGTTAGCAGACCAGGTAACTAAAAATAGTTTTACAGTTTGATTAAAATAACTAAATTGGTCAAAAAATTAAGTGCATTTAGGTGCTTCATGTACACTATCTTAGAAGCACTCAAAAAAATTTTTTTTTTCTAAATAACTCATTGATGTGCTCTCTTTGGCAGACGTTAAAAAATACATTTGACAATTAAAATCAAACTTTAACCCATTTATCTGCTATCTTTGACAGTCCAAATGTTAGAAACCACCTTGGACAACTAAAATCGAAATTTAACACATCTATAGATTTAAATGCTATTTAAGTGCTTGATGTTCTCTACTTTAGAAGCATCCAAAAATTTTTTTTCTAAATAACTAATTAATCTGCTGGCTTTGACAGACTAAATGTTAGAAACCACTTTGGACAACTAAAATCAAAATTTAACACATCTATAGATTTAAATGCCATTTAGTAGTTCATGTTCACCATCTCAGAAGAACGTAACTTATTAAAAAAAAAAAAAAAAATAAAAAAATTTTCTGTTTTTTTTTTTTTTTTTTTTTTTTTTTTTTTTTTTTTTTTTTTTTTTTTTTTTTTTTTTTTTTTTTTTTTTTTTTTTTTTTTTTTTTTTTTTTTTTTTTTTTTTTTTTTTTTTTTTTTTTTTTTTTTTTTTTTTTTTTTTTTTTTTTTTTTTTTTTTTTTTTTTTTTTTTTTTTTTTTTTTTTTTTTTTTTTTTTTTTTTTTTTTTTTTTTTTTTTTTTTTTTTTTTTTTTTTTTTTTTTTTTTTTTTTTTTTTTTTTTTTTTTTTTTTTTTTTTTTTTTTTTTTTTTTTTTTTTTTTTTTTTTTTTTTTTTTTTTTTTTTTTTTTTTTTTTTTTTTTTTTTTTTTTTTTTTAAATTTTTTTAAACTTGAGATAGTGAACATGAAGCGCTTAGATGGTCATCATCATCATGTAGCCATTTGCGTCCACTGCTGAACATAGGCCTCCCTCAATTTATTCCAGTCATTTCTATCCTGAGCTTTCTGGATCCAATTTCCAGCCACTCTCCTCAGGTCGTCTGTCCACCTGGTCGGCGGCCTTCCTCGACTTCTGGTTGAATCCCTAGGTATCCATTCCAAGATACGTTTTGTCCATCGCCCATCCTGTATCCTAGCTAGATAGCCGGCCCAGTTCCACTTTATAGTGGCTATTCTTTCTATGACGTCTTGGACTTTAGATCTTTGTCGGATTTGCTCGTTTGGTATGTGATCTCTTAAGCTTACACTCAGCATTGCACGTTCCATAGCTCGTTGTGCTGTTCTCAACTTATTGGCCGATTTTGGGTTAGTGTCAGGGTTTCAGATCCGTATGTCTGGACGGGTAGTACACATTGTTGGACCTTTCGTTTAACATTGTGACTTTAAGTCACTTACCGAAAGCGTCCCAAGTTAGTCCTATTCTCCTTTGTACCTCATGCGTTTGGTTATCTCTCCTATTTTTAGTTCATGGCCTAGGTATTTGTAAGTATCAACTTGCTCTATTATGTTTTCATCAATGTTTATGTTATTATTCATCACGAGGTTGGTCATAATTTTCGTTTTTTCAAAATTTATGCTTAAACCTGCTTTTTGCAAAGAATCCTTGAGGCTTTTTGCCATGGCAATTGCATCTCCTAAGTTGTCCGAGATTAATATAATATCGTCAGCAAATCTAAGAGGACTGAGTTTTCGTCCATCAATATTTATTCTCTTTTGTTGCCATTGATTATCTTTAAAACTTAGCTCTAGAGCTGCTGTAAAGAGTTTTGGTGATATATTGTCCCCTTGTGTTACTCCTCGTCCCACGCTGAATTTCTCTCTGTTTTCATGTAAGCGTATGTTTGATGTGGCTTTCTTGTATATGTTTCTAATTAGTGATGTATATCTGTAATCTATTCGGCATTGTTTTAGTGCTGCCAATTATTGTTTCGAATTCTACTGAATCAAAAGCTTTGTGGTAATCTATAAATGTCAACACTAAGGGTTTATTGTATTCCACGCATTTTTCGATCAATATTTTTACGGTTTGTAAATGATCGTTTGTACCATATCCTTTCCTGAAACCTGCCTGTTCATGCGGGTTCATAGAAATCTAGCGTCAAGGATAAGTTCCCGTCTGATTTTATTGCTTCTATGACTATTCCATCCTCTCCTGGTGATCTGTTATTTTTCATCTCTGCTGACTGTTCTTACTTCTGACAGTACTATCGGCATTAGTATTTCTGATCCTTGGTTTACGAGTTTTTCTACTTGTTCCATTTCTTTTCTTTGCGTTTTTTGGCTAGTGTAGAGGTTTTTGTAGAATGTTTCAGCGGTTTTTAATATTTCTTGTCTATCCGTTTCCAATGTTTTATCTATTCTTCTTAATTTACATATTTCTTTATGACAGATCCATTACTTTTAGACTCTTATCTTGTTCAATAGTCTCAGTGATAATTTCAGTATTATATTTTCTAATGTCTTTTCTAATTTCTTTTGATATAATTTTATTAAGACTCTTATATTCTTGTGTGTTTCTCTTTTTCATTTCACTCAGGTTTCTTCTCTTTTCCATTAGGGCTTTTGCTTCAATACTCTTGTTGTGTTGTCTTGTCTTGATTGTGCATTATTTGTCTATTTTGGTCATTAATATTTATCTGTTCCTCATTAGAGTGTTGTAGAGATTGCGTGATATCTTCGGCATATGCTTCGGGTGCATTCGGTGGAATCCATTTAGTGTTGTGACGGTTACTAAGCATTTTATATCTTTCTTTCTTTAGATTAATGGTTATTTTAGCTCTAACTGCTCTGTGGTCACTCCCGATCGATATTCTATTCAGTACTGTTGTGTCTTGTAGTACTTATTTTCTATTGTTAGACGAAATCAATTCATTTTGTTTTTCTATCTGCTTACCCGACTTTTTCTTTTGAAGAAAGTGTTCTTTCATCTTGTGTTGGGATAAAATAAGCAGCGTATGACCTATTTCTTTCTTTCCCGATTCCACATCCTACTTTTTTATCTCCTTCCTCTTTCCGACTTAATTAATCATTGTAATGGCTGGTTCTTCTAGAGCTTCTTCTCATATCTTCATAAAGTTAATTATCATCGTCATAATCACTAGTGGGAGGAACTTTACTTTATATTACCTTTTGTTTTAGTTTTAAATATTCTCTTGCACTTTTTTTTTTTTTGTTTAAAAAAAATCTTTTTAAATTAATATATATTTTTTTTTTTTTATGTTTTTTTCAAAATTTTATTAATAATTTTTTAATTTTTTTTTTTTCTTTTTTTTTTTTTTTTTTCATCTTTTTTTAAACATCTTTTTTTTTTTTTTTAATTTTTTCTTTTTTTTTTTTATTTTAAAAAAATTTTAATTTTTTATTTAAAAAATATTAAAATTTTATTTTTTTATATATTTTATTACCCACAATTTCTTTATTTTTGTCTTTTGATGCTTTGTTATATACTCCACCCTGTATAAAATGATGAAAACGAGGAATTATTATTTTATAAAATAGATCGTTGTTTGTTCGGATTTGTTCATAATTTCTACGCGAAGGTTTAGGATAAAATATATGGCGAAAAATTCTCAACAGGTGCCGTTTTATCACTTTTATTAACTTTTTTATAGTGAAGTAGTTTACGTTTACAAATTTCAGGTGTAGTAGTGAATGCTCAAAATTAATTCAATCAAAAAATCTATTTTGGGCAAAACGATTTAAATAAAATAAGTACTAATATGCAGCATATTATCTTAATTAAAATAGAAACACTTAAACGGCAAGGCAAAATAGTATTAAAAACTCTGTAACAAAAGTCTAGATGATTTGTGCTTAAACTAAATTTTCTAATATGCATTTTTTGCGTCTAAAAATAGTACTGTTCAAAATGTGACGCACGATGAAATATTCTGTAATTCTGAAGTGGATATGTATAATGTATGGAGTTAGAGGGTCTGTAATATTAGGAAATTCCTAAGTTAAAGATTAATACTCCAGTTGAATATTGGGCAAGGAGAGTCAAAATTAATATTTCCAGTCATAAGACTATTACAATTAAATTTTAGGGCGAGCAACTATGTAGCGAGCGAAAGGGCATCCATCTTCAGTTGAATAATTAAAACGAGCAAATAGAAGCTTACAAATGATTATTTGTTAAATGGAATCTCTTTTCCGTATAAGTACAAGACTTTGTGGCAACAGTTTGTTGTTTCGTGGGTAAACATTTGTACGCAAATAATTGATGCACGGTTTAACAGCAGATAATAAACGGGATGAACTTGTGGTTAAATTACAGGGATAGCTTAGTATTCCGACTTATTCTATGATGTTATACACGTTTCTGTCTTTCTCCAGATTGTCCCCATGGAAATTTGTATATAAATGTGCATAATTATTACGATATTCGTATTCACATCGCATACGATACTGCTTTACTTTTCGAAAAGAGTTATGAAATACATATGCTGAGGTTTTCCTTCTGTTCAGACTTCTAAAATCCAGCTCGTTAATGAATCCATTATGGTATTAGAAATGGAGCAAATTGCTTTATAATTACTTTAGTTTACTGAGACACGATTAATGTTACTTAGTTCCCTTTTAATACCATATTTTTTGAGAATGTCACGTAATGTATTAATTTTTATTCGGCGTTGTTAATGTTGACAAATCGAAGTGTAACAAAAAGAACTTTTAACATATAGAAGTACTTAATTACAAAATTCTGATTAAGGATTTTAACGAGTTGTTTGTTTTTGCAATTTGTGAAAGTAGTCGTAATGGAATCGCCACTTTCAGGGCGATGATTAGTAATTCAAAACTCTTTGTAATTATCTTTAATTGTTCACGATTCATGCAATTCAGGTGGAGTTTATAAATTTGACCACTTCCGTGCCAGATGTTTTCGGGCAATTTATTTTCTACCTAGTATTTTACTTAATATATTTGTGGAAATGTAATGATTTGGACTAAAAACAATTTTAATTAAATTTTTTATTTCAATTCACCTTTTATTTTCACAACTCAGGTAACCCAAGCAAAATGTTTTCGTAAAACCGTTATCCGTGAAGGTTTGAAGTTTTTGCAAATAGTTTATATATTCTAATAGTTATTTATGTACCAAGGGTTTAAAGTAACACTTCTAAGCCTGAGCATGAAAATTGTTGCACGAGCCGTAGGCGAAGGCAACAATCATATGAGGGTTTAAATGTACTTTACACCTGTGGTGGTACATACAAATTTTTTTGCATTTTTTAGTAATACTAAGTCGAAACAGTTTTACTTTTTAATTACATATTTTGTTTTAATTTTAATACATTCAAAAAAAACCTTAAATTAATAGTACTAACAAGTTTAGAAAAAGAAACAAATAAATTAATACCTCCAACATAACATCAAATAAATTAACAAAATTAACTTTACGAACGTAAACTGGTCGCGACCTCTAGGGTAGCTTACAACAATTAAGAATAAAATGTTCTTCTTTACCGGCATTTCTAACGTCATATAAAAATTTAAATTACAAAGCATCCAAAATCAGTGCACACGGAAATTGATATTGAAGAACTTTCTATACTCGACTTAAAAAAGCAATAAACTTTACGGAAAATGTGCTTTTAGTGTATTTTCCGGAAATTTCAAGTCTTCTACACTTTGGTCATTTTATTCTATACTGAAAGCAAGTTTATGTGTAAAAATAACATAGATATTAGCAGTTTGTAATTATCGAGTAATTATTGTAATCAGTTAATTGAATTAAACAAATAACCTTTCACAATTATAGGTTAGGTAAGATTTAGTCCAGTTCTACACTCTTAGAAAATTTTGCCTGAAAAAAATTTGATTTTATAAGAATAATTTGTACTGATTCTCATGTCACTTCTCATGCATAATTTCGTACCGTTTATTATTATTTTGCCCCCCCCTTCCCTTCTTTTTTTTTCATTTTCACCAAACTCCTTAAATTTTTTATTCTTTTTACTTTACACCCCCTTTTTTCCTTTTACCAACTAACCAAAACTTCCCACATCTCTTTTTTTCCCTTTTATTCCCACCCTTTTCCTTACTTTTTTAATTTTTATTTTAATTTACTTTTTTTTACCAAAAAAAAATTAACTTTTTCTTTTTATAACTTCCAAACAACCCCAAAACCCCCCCCACTTTACTCCCTTAAATTTTTACCTTTTTTTTTTTTTTTTTTTCCTTTAAAACTAAAAAAAAACAACCCAAATAACATAATTTAATTTTTTTTTTTTAAAAAAAAAAAAAAAAAAAAAAAAAAAAAAAAATTTTACTCTAAAAAAAAAAAAAATTAAAACCACCACCAAAATTTTAACTACACCCTAAAAAACTCTATGATTAATCATAAATTCTCGGATCAATTCGGTATTAACTATATATGCGAGGCCTTAAAGTAAAAAATGCGGGCGCTAAAGTAAATCGAGCAAAAAAGAGTCATTTTACGCCTGCGGAAGCGGGTGTAAAGTGAATCATTAAATATAGGAAGGGCAAAAAAAACATTTATTAATCGTTGGATGGTTAACAGGACCTTACATTAGGTGCTGAAGAGCTTGAACCACTAACTTTCCCATTACTTCTTTACGATGTATGTCATTTTAATTTTTTTAATGGCAAAGCGAAATCAAGCAAGGATTTTTACAGAGTATTATGAATTTTTTTTTTATTTATGCTAGTATGTAAGTATGAAGGTATTATATGTAGATAAAAAAAAAAACAGAAAAAGCATACGAAGAAGTTGCACAAAAATTTATCGCCTAGAGTCAAACCGGCGAGGTCCGTGAAGTTGGCCGTACCCAGTTGACAAATTTAAAAATATTTTGTGCTAATGTTGTTCTATTTATTGCTGATAATTACAAATTTTGTGCTAGTATAGCATAAAATTGGCACAAAATTTCGAGATAAATTATTTTTAAATTCGTACGGCCAACCTCACGGACCCCGAAGAAGTACTAAGCAATTGCATGATTTTTACATGAATTTAAAAAAACTGCTCGACATAATCTTTTTAGAGACAATGTAGTTTCAAAAAGTATATCAATATAAATAAAGTGAATTGATAGGATTCCACTGCTTCATACAGCAACCCTGTGTTATCAGTTGTCACTTTCACGGATTACGAAAGCACCGAAGATGTAGAACAAATTGAAATTGTCTGTGATGATGAATTTGATCGGAGCTTTACAAAAGTTCGGAGCTTTTCTTCAAGTGCACTGCGTCCCTTTTAATTATTTTCAAAGCAGGACCAAGGTCTAAGGATAAAACGCAAACATAAGGACAGTTCAAATAAAAAAGGACACCAAATGAAGCTCTATCGAAACGATTCATACAGCGTAAGAATTTTAAGAATGAAGTAGATAATGAAAAATAATAAAACTCAAACCGAAAATAAAATAGTTGCCAGTTGTACTTAAACGGGTACTTCCAGACGTCGTAAAGACTTAAAATTCGGCATGCCGATGGGTCTTGCCTTCAAACCAACGGGAAAAATCCGAAAAACGAAAGTTTCCATTTAGGGGCAGGGCCAGGGGCGTCTCCGTCCGCCATTGGTCTACATTATTAAATTCATGCATTAAAATTTTCCCGTCAATCGACGGGTTCATATAATATTATATTAAAAAACTAGTTTTAGAAGACGCATTTTATAAGACGAGTACACTAAAATGCCTTCTGAAACGAATTCTTTATACTATTTTTTCTATTTTGGGCTTTTCAGATTGATTTTAAAGCGTAACCACAGCTTTGACGTTTAATATCAAATCAGTGTTACCACCGTTCGGAATAAACATTTTTCCCTTTCTATAAAAGAACTCAATTTTCTATAAAAAACTCATTTGGGTGCTTTTATAGCTCTGTAAGCGACCTTAATAGAAAAATAGTACGCTATTATACGAATAATTTTTCTTTTTTTTTTTTTTTTTTTTTTTTTTTTTTTTTTTTATATAAAAATTATTTTTTATATTTTTTTTTTTTTTTTTTTTTTTTTTTTTTATTTTTTTTTTTTTTTTTTTTTATAAACCTTTTAACGTTTCAAAGTTGAAAAATATTTGTATTTCTGACCGAGGATATTATAAGCTTATATCGTCATAGTTACGCTCTCAATAAAGAGGGTCATAACTTCCTTGGGACGTTATAGATTCTATAATTCCCTCTATCTTTCACAAGTAAAAATAAAATAAAAAATGCTAATATACATGTACAGGGTGTCCCTAAAATGTGTGGACATCACTTAACCACAGATTCCTGGGCTCAAAATAAGATGATTTAACCCAACTTACCTATATCCAAAAGTGCTTCGTTTAGCCAGTATTCTGATTCCAAGTTCAAAAGAACATTTTTTTTAAGGTTTTTGCTTATATGTGGCCGGGGGGGAGAAGGGGGAAAAAAGAAAAAACCAAACTTTTTTGTTATTGTTATTGTGGTTATTTTTATTTTTTTTAAAAAATAAATTTTTTATGCCTCACCTTTTTTTTTTTTTTTTATATTTTTTTTTTTTTATTTTTTTTAAAAAAAAATAATAAAAAAAATTTTTGTTATGATATTTATTAGTGATAAGTAGGTATGTACTTTACTAGATCTACAGTAAATGCTTGTGACTACCACCTTCCTGGATGCAAAGGTTGATTTGACGCAAAAAATTGAACTGTACTCGTTGTAACATTTCTGCGTCATTCTTATTGGACTGTGAAGTGTTCTGTACTCTGGCCCAAAGTTCGTCCTGTGTGTTTATAGGACGAGAATACACTTTACTCTTTAGTGCTCCCCACACAAAAGAATTGCAAATATTTAAATCTGGTGAACGAGGTGCCCATTTTGGAGACCACCTGGCCATGCTTTAACATCTAGTCAAGTCAAGTCAAGTTTTTGTGCAGTTTTTGGTATTTTTCTGTTGGTTAAATAGACGCTGAAGTTGGTGTTCCTTTCCTTTGATCTACAGTGAAGCCAAATATTCTTGGAAAAAACTCTGCTGTGTATCAGGTGGGATCAGCTTGGTATCTTGTATTATGAGTTGCTCAAACCGAACGAAACCATTACCTACTGGAACTGTCTACCGAACACAATTGATGAAATTGAGTTGAACACTCAAGGAAAACGCGGGTGCACTACTACTCCAGACACGACAAACTTCTTCTCCTACATGTTACGGTTCGTCCACATATTGCGTTGCCGGTCAAAACAGTTGGAAACAGTCCATTAAGAAGTTTTAACCCACATTCTGTATTGACCAGCCATTGCTCCTTCTGATTTTTATTTGCTTCGATTGATGACGCTTGGCCGTGCTGCTTTCGTTCTAATGAAAACACAGAAATTGGGTAGATTCGTGGATACCTTCAAAAGATAAAACATTATTTTTCCGACGCGATATCCGTATGCTGCCAGAAAAGTGGAAAAAAAGTAGTGGCATACGACGGACAATATTTTGAATATAACATAATCTACCGTTCCTTCACAATAAATGCCCAATTTAAAAATGGTGGAAACTTATTTGTACATCTGATATTAAGGGCACACCGAAGGTAGTAATTTTGGAAATTACTAATGACTCATTTATTTTTTGTTAATTCGAAAACGGTTTTAGACATTGGTCGTAGAAAAAATACCCAAATGTGTGTAACAACAAAAATTTTTATATACATAGATTTAAAAAAAATATTTATTACATAAATTGAGTGTCACACATATTCAGCAACACAAGTTCAGAAAATTTCGAAAAAACTAAACAAACTCAAATGAAAAGTAATCTGGATTTTTCATTAAATTCTTAGTATTTTGCAGAAATATAAAAAAAATATTGTACCGTATTATTGTTTGGCCACATAGACACCATCACGTTGGTGAATTCAATAGAATTAGCAAATATTTATGGAAGGAACAAGAACGACGGGTGCAATTCTGCCACCGTCCGGTTTACTCTTAAGTTGGAATTGTAGACTTGAAGAATGTTTAAGGATAACTATGCACTTTTATTTCAGCTGACAAAAAATGGATGTAAAAAAACTAGAAACAAACTACGATAAATAGTTAAAATAGTGGTCAAGCATTGCGTTAAGCGTAAAGGAACATCTTCCAGTGTTCCTGTTTGTATTTCTTAAGGAGTACGAATGCTTCTAATTCTTTTCTAGTGTTCACTGGTGTAGATAGAAGTCTAAACGTGACAAATCTGGAGATTTCGTAGTCCAGTTCCATCGTCCTAACCTCCTATTCATCTGTTTTCAAACATTAAAATGAGTTCTTGCGATGCTCTCTTGGTGCAGTCTCCTACCACAACCTGTAATAAATTCAGGCAACTCCGCGCCGTTGATACACCGTCATAAAATGACGTAAGGAAGCTGTTATCTATCATAAGACAAAAGACATTGAAACTAAACGTGGCCTGATAGCGTCTTTCTCGGATCTTGTGAGGATTGACCGAAGTCCAGACATTATTGTTACGCTTGTTAAAAATCCCTTCAAGCAAAAACTTAGTCCGTCCAGATAAGTTTTCTAAATGTTCTGTCGTTGAAGTCTTGAAGATGAAGATCTTGTACTAACAAGAACTTGTAGTCGTAGAAGTAATACTTCTTCAAGATCCTCTGTACTGAACATATTTCTACATCTTCTTTGGCAACTCTAGATGAAGATGTTGGAATTGGCCGGGGCATAAGTCAAGGCATTCAACTGTTTTTCTTTATAATCAACTACAGTTTATGGTCGATTTAAAACTTTACTAACCCTTCCAAAACGCTCAAAATAAGTGTAAGTATGGATGCTCTACTAAGAATGTTGTCGCATTTTTCATGTATAAAAGAAATTAACAATTTCTTGATTTTTATAAACATTAGTTTCTTTATTCTTATCCATTATAACTTTTTTAGCAATAATGTTAAGAAAATTAATCTCAAGCCTCATTTAAAAAATTATTTCTCGTATCCATTGCAACAATTTATAGTATTCTCGTCAATTAAAATTTACTTCATTCTGCATCGAATTTTGTCCCATTTCATCCGGGGAAACGAAAAAAACGGATTTGCCCTGTAAAGTATTATTATTCAATTATTTATCGCAACAACTATAATAATAAACAATGGAGAGGGTTCGTTACAAAATTTTGAAATTTTTTAATTTTTTTTTTAAATTTTGTTTCTATATTTTACAGAACGAACTAAAATACATAACGACATTTGTTCGTGAATTCTTTTAACAGTACTCATTTTGAGTTAAACGTCTCATTCGTAGTGTATGAGTTACCGGACTTGTGACATTAATTACTATATTTCCGTTTTTGGAAATAATTCTAAAACGATTTGATTTTGGTATAGGAACATGTAATACCACTTTGTAGCAAATTTTGTCGCCAATTCGATAACGGAACAAAAATATGGTTTTCATTTAAAAAACTGTATTTTTACATTTTAATTAACGCTGAATAGTGACACTATTACATATGAATAGTGACACTATTCAGCGTTAATTAAAAATGTAGAAATTTAGAAATTGTTTTCAGGCAAAGATTTTTGTTTAAAAAGAATACCTACGATAAAAAGATCTTTAAACTACAAGATTAATCTCATTCTACGTAGGAGTTACCATAAACAAATCAGGGAGTTACAGTCCATTTTGTGAACGTGAACAAGCTGTCAAAATTTCGGAAAAGAATTTTTATCTCAAAAACAGTATTCGATAGACATGCTATAGGTTTAATAAAAAAGATCCAGATATGATTCCCATCTAAAAATGCAAAAATATACATGGTATTTTATTTGAAATAATAAAGTGAAGAGCGACTTCCGGTACAACTGGAAGCGCTAGCAGCCTGATTATATTTTTGACTCTATACCATACTGATCTTTAGGGTTTATCAGTACTGTATTTCTTATTCATTATATCGGCCTTGTCGGTTTTTTTTGGTTTTGATAGATTTTCAATAAAATAAATAAAATTTTCTTAATCAATTTTGATTCATGTCATTTACAACATTTTAATAAAAAAACTATTTAGTATGAGAACAATAACTGAAATTAAAAGAGCCCGAAATTGTGAATTTCTTAATTTATTCGTTAGGGCTTTATACTACAGCAATAGAAATCTATGGTTGTGTAACAGAAGCATCATTGCAATTTTCTAAAGTTGAAGTTGAGGTTGAAGCACCTTCGGTTTAATTGAATAGTTGTTTGGAAATCTTGATCTTTTTACTTATTGATTGTTCAACATATTGCTCTAACACTGCGGACGATTTAACCCACAAATTTCTTCAACATCAAAATATCACCAACATAGTAGCAGCAGATCTTCTGAAACTATGACCATGTCCCCTATTAAGTCAAAGAGTACTGTAAGACAGTGGTGGCTCGTGGTCAATCATACTGGGAGGTCAAAAATTAATTTAAAAATATGCATACTTAAAAAATATAAATAACTCAAATGCACCCCAAAATTTTATACAATCTACAATTTTGTTCAAAATATAGCGATTTTTCGAAACATTCTCATTAAAATCTCTAAGGGATTTTCTGTAAGCATTGTCTAGCTGTGTACGAATATCAACATTTCCTACGGTTGCAAAATTTACCGAGCATTTCATGTGTTCTGCAGACGAAACATGTTTTTTTATTTCCTCTTTTAAATGTTTTAAATCTCTGACACCGGATTTGGACTATAGCGAGTCTGACGAGTCTTTAGAAAATATTAAACAAACAAAACAGTAAAATACATTTGATACTTCACAACCACATATCCAGTTAGCTAAATCGTACATTACCTTGCGAAAGTTTCGATGAACATCTTTATTTTTGTCTTTGCTAGTCTATCGTAAACTTAGTTCTGGCAAAGGACGACCATTTGCCTTGAACTCAACTAATTTTGTAAAATTAAGTTTGTTAGCACTTTTAGTTGTTTAATTTTCTGCACTACCGACATTTTCTATTATAGCGCATGCACACGCGAATCAAAAATAGTATTTTTACAAAACAACACAACAACAGTAAAACATATCAATATAAATTCTTAAATTGATTTAAAACACGCGAAAATCGAATCAAAAATCGAGCGTAGTTGTACACCCTATACGAAGTCGACGTAAACTGCGGAATCCGGCTCATGACCCAAAGTTGATTATTGTTTCGGACGTTCGCGTTTATTCGGGCGCTGCACGTTTTCGAGTTTTTCCGGGTAGATCTAATTCAATGAGGACAATTCGCACCGCCAGCCCAAGGTTGAAGAGGATGAATTACGAACGACGGCCGATAAATTTTAAGTTATTATACTTGCGACTTTGCGAGTAAATTACCTATTTGAATAAAACACGTAATAATTAATATTTTTTATATATTGTCAACATTTTTGGGAGGTCATTGACCAATTGACCATATGGACAAGCCGCCACTGCTGTAAGGCAAACTTACGTATAATTCGATGGATTTTATCATTGAGTTATAGGATATTAATATAGTTTATGCGTTTAATTGATTTGTAATGTACCGTAAAGCCAGCATTTGGTCGTGTAGTGAACTGTGGCAGTAGAGGAAATCGTGACAGTGTTAAGTTTTTTAGAACCCCTGTTATTTATAATTTAAAACATAAATTGAGTTAAAATACTGTTTCACAGATTCTATAACTAACTTAAATAAAACGACCACTAAAAGTACAAAAAATCAACAGAAATTACACACATTCGAATGAAAACAAAGGTTTGTTTGCCCTACAGACGCCATTTTGGCAAAAGCGTTGAAAAGCCTTATAGCATATGACATATTAAACCCAATAAAAACTCTCGTTGGTTTAAATCAGGATTTTCATTAGTCAAGTTTCCTCAGAAACCTACTTGTCATTTTTGTGGGAGATGAATGAAACTATAGTTACGACTAATCTGATATTAGCATAGTTTATGGTCAACCGGCCAACTTCGTGCTGTTTACGATACAGTTTTTCTGCCATAATGTGCCTTTTTATGGAGTAGTTTTTTGTTACTTTATGGACGGCTGTCAATGTCAAACGTGAATGTCAGAATAATAGTGTGTATTTTAAGAGTAATAACTGTCAATTTATAAACACAAGCAAAGACGACTAGAAATACGTCGGTATGACATTGCAGGATATTTCGGTAACTATTACTGTTAGAGCAAAACTGTTCACGTAGCATTAGGCCAACTTTTTGAGACAAATTAAACAGCGAAAACAAAAGTTTGCTTTGTTTTGACAGATGTGCTGTGTTTCATTGTTTTAAATTATTGCATCGCCTTCTTACAATAGTGGAAACTAACAAATTCGCTTGTAATTTCGTAATTTTCTAAAAGAACCTCTATAAACTATATATGAAAAGCTTACAAAATAAGGATTTTAATAAAGTCAAAGTCAACTATGGTTTCTATTTAAAAAAACTAAGTTTATGTGGCATCTCGACTATTCGTGACCAAAGTTAAAAATTGACTACTCCATTTGATTCTACGCTAAAAACTGCACAAGAAATGTCTTTACACTTTTTCTTAAATTTTTATCAACAGATGAGATATGGAACCCTATTGAAATTTGGAAAAATTCTATTTTGGTCCCTGCATCAAAAATGAAAAAAGATAGCAAATTTTTGTTTTCGTTGTTTAATTTGTCTCAAAAAGTTGGACTAATGCTACGTGAACAGGTTTGCTCTAACAGTAATAGTTACCGAAATACCCTGCAATCCCATCGATATCAGTCCACCCCGTACATGTAAACTTTTAATTATTTTTAATAATTAACAACTACTACGCTCCTATTATATATTTTGGGTGCACTCAACTAAACTTATAAAACTAAACTATTTAAATGAGCAGGTTTGTATTTTTATTTCTTAACATGACAAATCCTTTGCAGTTCATATTTGTTTGAGTAAAATCATACAGTTGACCATAAAATCTTGTATGCAACTCGTCCATAACCTCGTTTTATGGTTTCGCCACAGTTATGACCTCGCTCCTTCGTCGCTCGTCCATAATTCTTTGACTCGTTCAGAAAAATGTATATTATGACCTTGTTACATACATAGCTATTCTGGAAACTGGACAAAATAATAATCACAAAATAACATGTATAAAATAACATTTTATCGAAGGTGGTAACATTAATTTTTATATTGGAGATAATTAATACGCAGGGAGACAGAGACCTGATTCGTTTTTTCCCACGTTAGAAAAAAGCTGTAAACTGAAATTAATCAGTAGTTGGTAGAAGTTAGTCGAAAAAGGACAGAATCGTCTCCTTAAATTAAAACACATGCGTTTCATTGGAAATAAGGTAATAGAATATTGATGTTGTCGTCCAGACCAAAGTTATTCCGGTAGTTTTTACGTCTTGATTTGTTATTTCATTGGAGAAGAATAAAGCTCGGGAATATCAACTTTCAATATCAAGAACGGAAGCGAAATAATAGAATTATATTATTTTGAATAACGAAGGAGAAAATAGAAGCTTAAGAACAGAATTTCTAAGTAAAGGATAAAACAACGAGTAATCGGAAGGAATTTCTATTTTAAGACTAAGCAGAAGACACCAGAAAATAACGATTATAAACGTTGATTCACCAAAAGGGGGCCACAGTTTGATGCAAATAATTTGTTTGTTATCAATTTGATAACAGATTGGAAATGGAATACGGCGGTGAACTTAAATACGGTCTAAAAATAGTAACCTATTAGGGGATGTTAATGCACAAATAAGAAAAGACGAAACCTATACGCCTACTATAGAATTCAACAGAAAGCATGACATGAGAAACGAAAATGGTAAAATTTTAATAGACGTTACAATAAGAAGAAATATGAAGAAAGAGTATTAATCGTATTAATCGCAAATAAGAGAGAAAGATGTATCACCAATGTAAGAAGTGCTCTGATGCACATTCGTACCTCTTCTTGGTTGAAGTAAAAGTAAAACAGATAATACTAATAAATACACGTGCTAATCATAAAAAGGCAAAAAATTATTTATTTTTTTTAAATTTTTTTTAAAATTTTAAAAAAAAAAAAAAAAAAAAAAAAAAAAAAAAAAAAAAAAAAAAAAAAAAAAAAAAAAAAAAAAAAAAAAAAAAAAAAAATAAAAAATTTTAAATTTTTAAAAAAAAAAAAAAAAAAAAAAAAAAAATAAAAATAAATAAAAAAAAAAAAAAAAAAAAAAAAAAAAAAATATATTTAAAATAAAATAAAAATTTATCTTCCTCAACAACCCCCCGTCCTCCTATTAACCCAAAGCCGCATTTTGATTTTTCCTCTACCAAGTATATTTAGAAAATCCCACATATTTGCGCGCCTAAGTATTTGCTATTTGAGTCATCTACCCCTCTTCAAAGTACATTTGCAGCTTCAGGCGACAACGAGTCAGTTGAAATTCGTGTACGATTGCAAATGTTAATGTAAAATGTATAAATGAGGTTTTGAAATCTTTCTTATGTATGTCTGAAATGGAATGGGCAAGTATTATCGCCATACAAACGGATTGAGGTTTCTAAGTCTTTAGATATTTTGAGAAGAAAATATTCCCTTGGGTCCCCCTACACCTTGTAGGGCAAAACTGATGGTGGGGGTCATAATAAAACAAATACAATTATTTACAGGGACTTAACAAATAGAATCGTTCTGTTTTTCAGATCACATAATATATTGACTGGTGAGGAATTAGAAAATGCTTTATATCAAGTTGTCAGAGAATTACAAGATGAAAGGACCAATTGATCAGAAGACTACGATGACTAGATTGATACTTACACAGATCAAGAGGTCGAAGTTATCACGAAAGATTTATATAGCAGTGACTCTGAACAATCAGTTGACGAATTGAACATAGTTGAATACACCGACATTGCTGACACACTTCAAGA
This sequence comes from Abscondita cerata, assembly GCA_030710515.1. NCBI lineage: Eukaryota > Metazoa > Arthropoda > Insecta > Coleoptera > Lampyridae > Abscondita > Abscondita cerata. The sequence continues at coordinate 263,285 of JALBCR010000787.1, read as the reverse complement.
AGATGATTACCGTTTTTTTATTGGACGAGACAATGAAACACTCTGGATTAGTAAGCCCCTATCTTCTGGCAAGACAACAGCAAAAAAGTTTTACACGGACCAACAGGTAATGCTAAAAATGCTCGAAAGGAAGTTGATGCCTTTAGTTTATTTATCACTAACCAGATGATTAATGATGACCAATACCAAAATTTATATTCAAAAGAAAAAACAGAGATTCAATACTCGAGACCCAGGGATTGCAGAGAGACTACAAGAACCGAAGTCAAAGCTCTTCTGGAAGCATTGTTTTTATTGGAATAAAAAAGGGAAGTCATACGAATTGCCTCGAGTAGTGGGACCAAGAAACAGGACTCATTCTTTTAGCGAGCAGTTTTTAGTTACAAACGATTTCTGTTTTTGATTCGTGCACTTAGATTTGACAATGTGCATACACGAGCGGAGAGGAGAAAAACCGACAAACTAGCTCCTATTCGTGATTTCCACCAAGAGTTTGTTAGGAATTATATCGCTTCTTTCAATGTAACTGAATTTGTAACAATTGACGAAATGTTACATGTTTTTAGAGAACGTTGTTCTTTCGTCCAGTACATTCTAACAAACCTGCCAAATACGGCATGAAGATGAATGCGCTCGTAAAAATGTTTACAAAAAAAGGACTAACCTCAGAATTTTTAGCAAATAAAAACAGACCAATAAAATCAACTTTATTTTGGTTTCCAAGATGACATTTGCTTGATATCAACTGTTCGCAAAAAAAACAAATCAGTGATTCTCCTTTCAACCATGCATAGCACAGATAAAATTGACGAAGTCACACAAAAACCTATAGCTAACTTGGATTATAATAGCACAAAAGGAGATGTGCATCTTACTCTACTTCCAGAATAACAAGAAGGTGGCCCCTTTCTGCGTTCTTTAGACACTTGGACATAAGTGAAATAAATGCATTTGTGATTTTCAAGTTCAATAATATTGACAACAATGACAGAAGACGAGTTGTTTTGAAAAACCTGGCTCAACGACTTATGAATGACCATTTGAAAGAAAGATCGCTTATGACTGAACTTTATAAAGACGTCCAAGCTTTTTTGTCAAAATACAAGAACAACGATTAGACACTCGAAGAAACTCTAAAGCCCGGAATATGTTACATATGTGGCAAACATAAAAACAGTAGAACAAAGTCTGTGTGTCAGAAATGCGGAAACAACGTCTGCAAAAACATAGTAATGTGAATGTTACATGCTTCCAGTGTAACGACGAGGAAATAGACGAATAAAAATTTTTTAAATCTTTTTTTACACTAGAATGTACATTCATGAAATTTAAAACTTGGACACCACAATTTCTGTAAACAAAAGTTTGCACATTGTGAAGCGGGCTTAAGGGTATCATTTACAATTCTAACAGCAGGTAGTCTCAGCAGGGGTTATCTTATAGACGGACTGTAGAATGAATCATTACACTAAGCACGTTTTAGAAAATAGGTAATTTACGTTGCTTACTTAATTTTTTCTTTAAAAAATATATTTGAAGGTATCGCTAATTAAACACCATAGCTCGATTAATTATCGAATCAAAATTTTGTTTAGGAAATGTTTACAAAATAAAATTAGAAATAATTTTGATTTAAAAACGTCTACAAGCAATAACTTTTAAATTAAATCAAAAACTAAACATGGTTATTTGGGTTGACTGATTATTACTTATTTTCTAAATAAATCTAACCTACTAATTATTGTAAGTTATTAAAAAAAATCATTAAACTCTCTATTCATAATATTTAGTCCTTACAAAATGTATATTTTATGACGTTTCATTTTTTTTGTAGTTAATATAAAATATACATTTTGTAAGGACTAAATATTATGAATAGAGGTTTAATGATTTTTTTTTATATAACTACAATAATTAGTAGGTTAGATTTATTTAAAAATAAGTAATAATCAGTCAACCCAAATAACCATGTTTAGTTTTGATTTAATTTAAAAGTTACGCTTGTCAGACGTTTTTTAAATCAAAATTATTCTAATTTAGCCTATTTGTAAACATTAATTCCTAAACAAAATTTTGAATCGATAATGTGTACAGTTTGCTCTTTTCGAGCCCTTCTGGGGTGGAGGTGAATGAAATAACAACTCAATATGTTTGTCAACGCCGACGTTTCGCCCCCTATGCGTAAGGGGCTTTATCAAGGCTAAAAAATTTTTTATTTAATATAAGACATGAATGTTATACATAAACTAATACAAATTAGAAATTAAAATTAGAAAACGGTATACATTAATTATTGTAATAAGGAATTTTTTAATACAATTAAACAAAATATATTTTTTTTATATATATATATATATAGTAACAAGTGACTAATCACCAACAAGATTAAAAAAGATTTCTTAGTTATATAAGTTTCAATTAAAATTCTTTTTATTATTATAAAATATAAATTTTGAAAAATTATTAAGAATAATCGCGATAAAAAGATAAAAAAGATAACCGGTATTGGACTCACCTCATAACAATAAAAAAGTTGATAGTCTCAATTACCATCAATTGATGGAACGTCACACACGGATTAAAAAAACAGTCATACATATATATATAAGTTGTGGCTAAAAACGATATTTAATTAAAGACAAACAAACAAACCCAACTTGATACAAACGACAAATAACGAATGAATAAAATTCAAATCAGTACTTTTCAAAAAATACAGATAATAATAAAAAAAGAATTTTAATTGAAACTTATATAACTAAGAAATTCTTTTTAATCTTGTTGGTGATTAGTCACTTGTTACTATATATATATATAAAAAAAAAATATATTTTGTTTAATTGTATTAAAAATTCCTTATTACAATAATTAATGTATACCGTTTTCTAATTTTAATTTCTAATTTGTATTAGTTTATGTATAACATTCATGTCTTATATTAAATAAAAAATTTTTTTTTAGCCTTGATAAAGCCCTACGCATAGGGGCGAAACGTCGGCGTTGACAACATATTGAGTTGTTATTTCATTCACCTCCACCTAGAAGGGCTCGAAAAGAGCAAACTGTACACAAAATTTATAATCTTGGAGGAATACTCACTTGAATCGATAATTAATCGAGCTATGGACTTTAATTAGCGATACCTTCAAATATATTCTTTAAAGAAAAAAATTAAGTAAGCAACGTAAATTACCTATTTTCTAAAACGTGCTTAGTGTAATGATTCATTCTACAGTCCTTCTATAAGATAACCCCCGCTGAGACTACCTGCTGTTAGAATTGTCAATGATACCCTTAAGCCCGCTTCACAATGTGCAAACCTTTGTTTACAGAAATTGTGGTGTCCAAGTTTTAATCATGAGGTACTTGATTTTTTAACAATAAAACATTTCATAGTATAACAATTTTATATTTTATATTTCTCCCTCTGCTTAGACTAAAAACCCGACAAACGAGATGCGGTGTAAATGCCGCGACGCGCCCGCTTACGAAAAATCGTTAGACGCGCCCGTCGGAGGGTTAAAAATGTTTTTGCTCAAAAAAGAGGAAAAAGAAAATTTTGGTAAAATATTTTGTGTAATAATTAATCTTAAACATATGGATAAATAAAGGCCAGTTCAACTCTGATATTACGTTTAATAAGAATTGACTCAAAAATTTGTTGTGTGTAATTATATTAGCAATTAACAACAACTTTTATTTGAAAAAATTTAATAAATAAATAGTGGCTTTTGGCTATTCAGATTATACCCAAAATCTAAATTGTAAAAAACATGTATGTACCAAGTTTCATTGAGAATTTTTTTGATTTAATATAGTAACGTAGATACTAACTGTAAGTCATAGAAAAAATAGTGTTCAAATTTTGGGTTAGAAACCGTCCCATAACTATCTATATTTATAAGATGTGAAATACTAACAAATACGTAATATTAACTTTAAAAAATAAACGCTAAATTATGATGCTAATAATCGCAACACGTTAATAAATCAAAAAATTTGTTATACGAAAAAAGATCTATAAATAAAATGCCGAATATAAAAATAGAAAGCACTGAGATGAAGACATTAAAACGTGCATAACGTAAATTTTCGTTACTTTTATGTGTACGAACACGTGCACTAGACTTCAAAGTTAATAAGATCATCTGACGTTTTGTTAATATTACCTTAATGCAACAATCCATCAACTATCTTGCTCGAATGCACTCGAAGACAGATTAACGATTTTTCGGTAATAAACTTAACACGATTTTTAAGTATTCTTATATGTGAAATGCGAACGTTTACGAAAGTATGTTATGTAATAAAATTGACGATTAATCAATAACTTCTTGAAAAATTGAACAAATATTTTTTTCGGTGTATTTATTCGACGAGTCAGAGGAAATGGGAGAATTTTGTTGTCGTTGTCAAGTTAACATCAAATCAATGTTTGTACATTACAATCGGTATGCTTTGTTATATACGTATAAGGCGCATATATGCTATAAATAATTCAACAAATTTTCCTTTTATATTTTATTTCTACAAATAGAATTTATTGTTATTGGTTTCATACAAATGTGTTGGATTAAGTAAACTTAACGATCAATTAAATATGGTATCATTGAGAATAATATTTAGGTAATAAAAAAAATGTATCAAAATCTTTTCCTTTCTTTGCTGTTTATCAGAGCGTAAATAATCAAATCGTACAAACTGATATAAAGATTTTTTGAAATAAAAAAAATAGAAACAAAAAATTATAGTATAATGTAAGCCACTTTTTATTTATGGTGGCGTCTTTAATTTTTTGCTCGGAGAGTAAAAAACTTATTAAATTACTGGATGTTGCAAAAAGGGTTCTAAAGTTTCTATCAATTTTGAAATCAGATATTCAAATGCCAACATTTTGACTAAACATTATAAACCCTCAAAGCTTACCCCGTTGAAAATAATATTTTCTTTTCTAGAATAATGTTGAAAAATCCTATATAAATATATTATAATTTATAAATTAATTACAGCTACCCTTACTTATAAGATTCTAATAATATCTTGTTTATATTAATGAAAATATAAAACTTTTCGTTTAAATTCTCTATTACACCGATTACAATCAGCCCAATTTACCTAAAATATTGTTTTTATGCAGAACAACCTTCTTTATAAAATAAAATATACTTCTAAATTATGACAGTTACCCTTACTCAGAGAAATCAATAACTGATTTATGTTATTAGCAAAATTAAGCTTTTCACATTACTCTTAAAATAACGTTTCTTTATTTTAAAATTGTATATTCTGTAAGAAGGTTAGGATAAAAATTCGGCACGAGGGAAAGATTTTGAGCGCGAGCCGGAGGCGAGCGTGGGGAATGACAATCATTTAACAGACCAAGAGTTTGAAACAAATATACAAGCACGTACTTCTTCTGTGGTGGCGAGAGTGCTATTTCTTTCACTATAGCCAACAGACCTTTGTAGGTTCTAGACATTTTGTTGCCAGCTCTACCTTCTACAGATCAAGACATACACTTCTTTGGTCAGAGTCACGGCAGTGGTTTTTTCACCTTCATGGCCGTAAGATAGTTGGCAGTAGATAAATAAAGACCAACAAACATTGTTTGTTTCAGCTTTAAAACAGAATTAACTCGAACTATTGTTAATATATCAAAATTCAGAAAACGGGTTTTAAAATTTCAGATGGCAACTCGAAAATAATGTTCAGCATTTTTTCTTGATTACTGTTACAAAATAATTGTTCACCGCAAGTCGATACGATGATTGGTTTCTGAGATACAGCTCCTTACCTCGCTTACAAAATTACCGGGTTTATGCCAAAGAAACGATGATCGGCTTTCAGACTACTTGTCCAAAAAATTGTGAGCAGGCTTCATAAATAGACTAAAAGTTGAACATTTTAAAAATATTTTCATATATACAGGGTGATTCAGAAAAACGTAGTCAACTAAAGTTGATTTGTTTTAATGGATCACCCTGTATATTTTGGCACCGTCGAATAACTCGTGAAATTTTGCGTATATTTGACGCATAATTCATATCTCTAGCTTCAGCGGCTTTCAACCAATTATTGCATTATTTCAAAATTTGTAATAGATATACGGCATCAAAGAAATTAGGTGTTAAAGTTTGAGTACGGCCCTAATAAAAAGCATTCTCGATGCCCGAAAATATTGTACAGGGCGTCCGAAAAAAATTGTGTAAACTTTGGCATCACAAATACCTGTAAACTCAATATTTTCAAATGGAAACCACCATTGTTTATGTTTCGAAAATCAATGGGAAAGTATTTAACATGTATACCTGATATAAGCAGTTTTTGTTTTATTCGATAAAATCCAATTTTTTTTTAAAAGTAGACTACGAGGTTTGGGATAACAAGTTTCTTGCGTTAAAATTGCTTCTGTGATCTTCTTATGGGTGGTTTTACAGTTGCGTTATAGTCTAGTTGTACAATATTTTCGGGCATCGAGAATGGTTCTTATCAGGGCCATACTCATCAAACTTTAACACCTCGCAAAATAATTTTTATCTCTAAAATTGGGATGGTTTTGCAACAAACAAAGATTTCATAACTGACGAAACAAATCAAGACATCTTTAAAAACGAATTCATTACACGTAATTACATACGCAAAAAAAAAGATACACCCGACCAAAGTAATAATAAATTACTTGTTTCGTTTGCTAGAAGACTAACCTATTTGGTAACATAATAACAATTATTTAAGCTAAATGAAATGAACAAAACATGTGGTCGTATTTATAATTCGGAGTAAATGGGTTAATTTACTGCAATTTATAAAAAGATAATAAATTAGGCTCGGTTAAGTATAGCCCTAATAGCCTGCTTTCCAATCCATCTGAAATTATGGAAAATATCCTAGCTGATGCAATGTCTGACTTTCTTACAACATCATGTTACCCGAACGACATGGATTTGTCAAAGAAAGATTCATTTCCACAAATCTTCTTACCTATATATTTACACCGAATTCATTCACTTAATAATAAATTGCAAAGGATATAGTGTACGTGGACCATTCCTGCCGTTACCGTACAAGCTATGGATTCAAAATTACTTATCAAATAAAAAATTGTGTTAGGATTGGACAGTCTTATTCATCTGAAAAGTGGTGTTCCTCAACGATTAATCTTGGATTCTTTTCTCTTCATGTCATACACATATCATATTCAGTGCAAAAAAGTTTTTTACGACGACGACACTAATATTTACGGAAATCCATTCTACCAAGCTAAGAAAAAAATCGTAACTACATTTTTTTTGTTAAACGAATTGGAACTTCTGTTGATTTTTAGTTCATTTTGGTGTCATAAAAGCTTATCATTAAATGGAACATTAGTTGGTCAAGACTTGTATTGATGTTTTTCATTAGTCTGCTTAGCACGGCAGCATTATTGCATTTAGTTGATTTAGATTTAGGTGTTACAGTTACGTCGGATCTGACTTGGTCACAACACATCTTAAAGACTTGTAAACGTGCTAGCTCAGAATTAATCTTTTGCGAAAATCTTTTACAAAGATCTGATTTTGTTCTTCCATAAATCTATTCAAACATATATTCGCTCCCTTCTTGAATACGCATGTCTAGTGTGTGGTGTTGGATTTTCTTTGGTGACCATTTGGAGAGACTAAAGTTGGCTAAATTACTGTGTTTCGCTGATCGTCGACTATGAGGATAACTTATTCTAATTTCGTATAGTGAAATTTAATTACGAAAACCTTAGTGACATCTTTATACTAAACACTAATTCCCGTCTCCGAGGACTTGAACTAAAATTAAAAAAATAGTATTTCAAGTGCGTTCAAAGACAATCGTTCATCACTAATCGAGTTTTTATACTTTGGAACGACTTATGTGTAGAAACAGTCAGTGCATCGTCTGTAATAGTTATTTACATTTGGGTGCGGAAAATTAACGTACAAGTTTGTATTAAATTTTTTGGCCGACGATTTTTAAATGGTAAAAATTAACAAATATTTTGCTGTCAATTGTCAATATCGGTCGTGAAGTGAACTGTAATTCACAATACATAAGATGGCGCTAATCATTTACATGAAACTAAAAATATTCCAAATCAGATTATTTTTGTCCATTTAACAGTACCAAAGTTGTGTAATTGTTGATTTAGTAAACATAGCTTTGTTCTATAAAAAGATTCTTATTCTCAAATGTACCTAAAGGGCGGACGATTTTGGTAATTTTTACGCACGCTGTGCGTGCACTGTACGTAATCATGACGTTTCAGGGTTTGTAGTTTTAATGTTAATTTGACGTTTACACGTCAGGAGGCCAAAACGTCATTTCCCAAGCGTCGAGTACAAAAACATTTTTATTGACAACCGGCCAAATTCGTGCTGTTTATGATACCTACAGTTTTTCGGCCATAATGTGCTTTTTAACTGACTAGTCTTTTTTTGTTACTTTATGGACGGCTGTCAATTCCCCCCCCCCCCCCCCCCCCCCCCCCCCCCCCCCTCCCCCCTCTTTCCCCCCCCCCCCCCCTTTCTCTCTTCATGGACTTGTTACATAAATAGCTATTAAAAACACAAATCGATATTCTTCATATTATCTATATACAAAGTTTCGGCTAGTCAAGGTTCTACCCATACCTTTCTTCTGGGAAACATCGAACTACCGTTACCGATACGTTACCGATATACATTTATTTTCATAATTATAATTAATTTCAGCGTGTTTAATCTTTAATGTATAATATTTATTGTATTTATTATTTAGTAGAACATATAACTCAGGCAATTACAAAAGCTGCAGATAAAAGCATACCAAAAAGTACAGGTGGTCTAGTTAAACGAGCTGTACCCTGGTAGTGTCCGCAGGTTGAGCACGCAATTTTTGCGAAGAAAAGAGCTTTTAATCGATTTCGAAGAAAGCCGACTCTTTCCAATCTAATTACCTTTAAAAAAGCCAGGGCGGAATCAAGAAAAGTCGTTTTACAATGTAAAAGGGATAGCTGGAACGCATACACGTCGTAATTACGTCAGATGCAAATTTTAGGGATGTATGGAGAAAGGTTAAGGCTGTGATATGTAAGCCTGAAAGAAATATACCTACCTGTATGGAGATAAACAATCATCAACGGATGGAAGATGTCGGAGAAATCGCAGAAGCTTTAGCCACCCAATTTGAAAGCGTTAGCTCGTCGTCAAACTACCAACCAACATTCCTTGATACTAAGCTGGAAAGATAAATTGAACTAGATCCCTATCTTAACGAACTATATGATTACAATTTACCTTTATCCATTCAAGAAGTCGATGCGGCTTTAAACGACTTGAAGTTGTCTTCTCCAGGTCCAGACACTATCTCAAATGAAATGTTAAAACATCTATCACCTGAAATAAAAGAAAAGTTGTTAGAACTTTATAACGAGCTCTGAAATGAAGGTACTTACCCCAAGGAATGGAAAGAAGTCATTGTTATACTCTTACTTAAGGACTCCAAGGAGCACACTCTTCCAGCGAGCTAACGTCCTATTAGCCTTACCTGCTGCATGGGTAAACTTTTGGAAAAGATGATAAATAGCCGATTGCAATGGTTTCCGGAAAAGAACAATTTATTAGCATCTTATCAGGCAGGTTTTCGTAAGAGTAGATCGACCTTAGACCATCTCGTATTAATGGAAAATCATATCCAAGATACGTTTAAAAATCGGGAACACTTGGTCGCGGTATTCTTTGATATAAAGTATGATATTACGTGGCAATACGGAATATTGCAAAAACTTCACAGCTACGGAATTAGAGGTAACATGCTGAATTTCATTAAATCGTTTCTTACGCACCGCCGATTTCGGGTAAGAGTGGAGAACTATCTGTCTTCTTCTCGTATCCTGGAAAATGGAATACTCCAAGGTTCTACCCTGAGCTGTACCTTGTTTGCTATTGCTGTTAACGACTTGGTTGCAGATGTAGACATGTGTGTTTATAAATGTCTATATGTAGATGACCTGGCGATCATGTATTCGGGTAAAAGTGTAGGAGAAATAACACGCAAATTGCAGGAGTCCGTAAATAAAATAATTAAAAATGGAGAAAACCTGGGCTTTATATTTTCTGAAGAAAAAACTAGCTCCATGCACTTCTGTGGGCTTAGAACTCCGCACTATGATCCAGTACTGTTGATAAAAGGCCGTGTCATTAGATGTCTCGTCATACAAAATTTTTGGGTATGACGTTTGATGACAAACTAACGTGGACTTCGCACATATCCTTGTTAAAGGATAAATGTTGTCAATCGGGAGGAAAATAAAAAATTTTCTCCCACACAAAATGGGGGCAGAACCAAAGTGTTTGATTTGCATCTATAGCGTAGCAGCTTATTACTGAGTTTAGATACTGTACACCACCTGGGACTGCGTTATTGTATAGGAGCTTTTCTACTAATCCGGTGGAGCAGCCTATATTGCGAAATGTTACATGTCAGGGATACGGGCACACGCCGATCATTCAAACTATAGATGTCTGTTCAAGGCTCGAAACGAATATTCCTTGAGACCGACTATAACAACCCGACCTAGTGGTGTACGTTTTCGGGAATGTATGAGCTCGCTAGAAATACATATCCCTAAATTAATGAATGAGGGTCCAAACGAAATACCGCCGTAGACAATGTCCGATATAGATATAATACTTAACCTACAACATCTGCCAGAAACGTCATATCACCAGGCTTTTATTGAACTCTGCTACAAATATCGGGAGGCAACATTCATTTATATACAGACGCTTCTAAAACTGAAGAGGGTGTGGGCTGTGCTTTCTTTGAAAATAATACATCTCATTCGTGGACGCTGGACAAGAACACATATATACGGCGGAACAGTACGCCATCTGGCAAGCTCTCCTTTACTGTTTAATATGTGTAAATTCTGGGAGATGTGTCGTAGTCACAGACTCGATGAGTGTTCTGTTAGGATTAAGAGATATTTATACCATGGATCCTATAACTCAGAGGATACAAGCACTAATTAAACATGTACAAGAGAAATGCCAAATAACATTTATATGGACTCCAAGTCACATAGTGGATGGGTAATGAAGAGGCCGATAAAGTTGCCCGCTGTGAAACGATACAACTAGTACTAGATGTAAAGTTTATGAAACGAAAAGACCTGAAACATACTATCAAGTACAAGATTATAGATAATTGGCAAGAACGATGGTCTTGAACTAATACCCAACTCACCGCGATAAAACCAGACGTGAGATCTGCTTATCTTGTACTTAAACTCTCCAGGCAAGAAACAGTGATTACCCACAGATTGCGCATCGGCCATACAGCTATTACACACCAGCACCTGCTGAAAAAGAGAAATTGGCCTAAATGCCATATGTGTAATATAAATTTTACCGTTACCCACATACTTTGTGATTGTCCCCATTTCAATGTCCAACGCAGACTGTACGATATAAAGCCATAAATTAAAGAAAATTTATCCAACCTACAAAGAATACTAAATACACTAACATTCCTAAAAAGCATTAATATGTACAAAAATATGTAGAGTGTACCTACCTACATTATAATACTACTTCGATACCATAGATGGGAGCTAATAACCCTAGTAGTTGATGCTTCCTTAAATAATTTTAAAAATAATAATAATTTAATATCGGTACATGAAATACGAACATGGTTTACTCGAAAATTGTGTGTCAAGGAAGAATTGCGAAATGAAGAGTACTTACGATCACTCGTATCTTACGTCGTAGATCGTTGTCGAAGATGCCGTAAGCGTACAACACTATCAGGGTTCACTAAGCAATAGTCTTAGTAATGGAACAAATTAATAAATTAAAGTCAATTACCCAAAGCTCGAAGAGAAACTTCTTTACGAAATAGTTCATGTTTTTACACAAAATCTTCTCAGTAACACGAAATTCAACATAGGGGTTCTAAATAAAAGTTTTCCACCACAACATTTCAACAAATTCGTACATAATTCAACATAAGATTTGTTTCATGACAGATTGTTTTCTATCAAATAGTTTAACAAAACACACGGTTTTTGGGTTTACTTTATAAAGAATGCTCCCCATAGAATAGTTCAACAAACTCACCGCAACATTTAGCTTTGGTTACTTCTAATCAACTGTTCTCATTACAATAGTTTATAAACACACCTTAATTCACCACACAAGGCTCCAAAATTCTAATCGTACAGAGCGAGATGAAACAGTTTTCGCATTTTCGCAGGTCTTTCCAAATTTTTTCACGAATTCGCGAAAGAATTCCAGACGCACTTACCAGTCCTACGCGAATAAAGGGTTAACTTTTTTAAACACCTCAAAGCACTCAACATACTCAATGACGAGATTGAAACTCAATAATTAAAATTGTAAACCCGTAAAACCGTTCTCGTGGTTGGTTAGATTGAGAATCCCAATTACGCAGTTAATTTTTAATCGTGTTCAGTTACCTTCCACCCTTTCTACTTTAACCCCTTTAAGCCCAGGCCGATTTTTCAAGTGCACTGCATTATACCAGATTTCGTAAAAAAATCGTCACACGTTTTGTTGGCGTTTTCACTTCGATTATTACTGTACTACACTTGTTAATCATTTTGGCATAAAAAAAGTGAACATTTATCCATAGGCGATACTACAGGGTAATTTTTAAGGAATAAATTGAAAATCTGATTTCGATAATTAAATGATTGATAATTTGTTTTGACTTCAAAATCTTACACAAAAAAGCATCGATAGAGAAGATAAAGACAGTGGCGGAGATGTAAGAAAAACTTTTATTATTGAATCAGAAAATATAACGTAAATACATAAGTATTATATCATTTCAATAATCATGAAATTGATAAAAATGTTCTTTACAGCACAAATAGATGGGAGCGTTTGGGCAAGATTGGCATACGTTGCTTGTATATACTCTCTTTTTCTTGTTTTTGTAACATATTCTACAAGTTCCCCGTTTGCGACGTTCCCTGATTCTTTACTCAAGGACACAAAATCGTGTTTTGTTATTGCTGTCTTGGCTTTTGTGGTCTTGTTTTCTCGTTTGTACTTCATTTTGAGTTTCTTATATCCGTATGAATATCTAGTCAACAGAGCATCAATCAGAATTATTGTGAATTCTAAAACACTTATCTCCTTTCCTTCAGCATTTCTGTACAACACTTTCGAATTCAGCACCATGCGTTAGAGTATGTAAAAACCCATTTTTTTGAACCAGGTGTAGCTTTTCCTAGTGCAATCGTAGGATTCTATATCTTGGTCAGTTGCATGGACTCCTCCCATGTTTACGTTATAGTGTTCTACAGCGGCTGGTTTCTGAATAAAAACTGTGCTAGACGTGGAGGGCTGATAGCGTCTTTTTCGGTATATCCGGCTACGTGTTTCGAGGTTAAAAGGTACACATCTCTTTTGTCTTTATATCTGGCAATCAAGATGTCACCTTTCCTAACAAAACATGTTTGATAAGCTCCCAACACAAGTTCTGTTAGTTCCTTGGGTGCACCCCTGTTGGCGCGAAGGGTTCCAGTCACATAGGTGTTTCTTGTCAGTAGAAACTCTGCCAGTCTCAAAGAAGTGTACCAATTATCAATGATGATTTCTCTGCCTTCATCTAACAGATTTTGAAAGAGAAACACTACAATTCTTTCAGATAGAGACAAAACTTCAGATCCCGGAACGTGATCTACGTTGTACATGTCTTTTCCAAAGTACATTGCAAAATTGTAGGTATATCCTCGTAAATAAGGACTACTGGGGCACAAACAAAACAGCTTCATTCCGAAACGTGAACGCTTCGTCTTGATATATTGCTTGAAATAGATCTTACCTTTATACAAAAGCAAACATTCATCAATGGCAACTGTTTCTCCAGGATCAACGAGATTCATACAATTTTCTTTCACATAAGCAAAAAACATAGTCAAACGTGTAGCAGGTTTACCTACAATATAGGCTTCTGGATTACTGAATCTTATAAATTTCAAAATTGAGAAAAATCTGTTTCTGCTCATTACTTTGGCGCAAAATATATTTGGCCCAGGAAACAAAAAATTGCGTCTCCAATAGTCGTGTATTGTAGGGTAACGAACTAGACCCACGAATAAATGCAAAGCCAAAAACGTGTACATTTCGGGAACTGTTACGTCCTTCCACATAATACCGTATACTTTCAGTGTATCATTTTTTATTAAGTACTTTGCTGCTTGTTCATTTGTCCAATCACAAAGGGATTGCACAATTTTTAGAGATGAACGCTGCAAAGCAATTTTTGGCAAGTTTCATTTGTTCAAGCTCAACAGCGGGATGAATGTCTTCAAACATACTGGAAAATGGCAGTAAATGTGTAGCTCTTATCTTGAAATAAGAAAAAAACTAAATACATGATGACATTAAAATAAGGGGAGTATTACCGAGAACGGATCTTCTACAACCGTAAAATCTCCCATGCTGATAGACTCTTCATTTTCAGAATCGGAAGCACTGGTCAAACTGTCATCAATTTCGTCGTCAGATCTTTCTGGCAAATATTCCGAGCCAGAATCTTCAAAAGGCACTTCATTATCACTTAAATCACTCATTGTCACAACGAACAGCAGGAAAAATTCAATTCACGCTTATGTAGGAGGCAATACACTAACCTGTATCGACAAGTTACAATTTGCGCTATACAACGGAGGTTAACCAATGAAAATCTAGCCCCCCACCAACAATTTTTCATTATTCTCATATCCCAACTATTAAACAGCTAATCTTATAACTATTCCAAACTTCCAGGAGCTATAGAAAATTTGTTGCCACTATGGCAACATGGGATGGAGAGGCGAAGTAAGCTTGTTGCCACTATTGCAACATGGGCCGGAAGGGATTAAATCGACCCACTCGCGCAGAACGTATTCCAATTCACAAAGAATTAGGTTACTCTTACAAATTAAATTATGATACGATATCATTCATGGCAGAGTAAAGTAAAACATCGGAAGACACCAAGGTGCGCAAAAAATGTGACGTCAGAGTGTAAAAAACTCAAAAATATACACTTACAAAATAAAATAAAAGTTTAGGTTCTTCGTGTTTTCTTTTCTGCCAGAGAACAGACAGTGAAAAATGTTTTGTAGAATATTTAATAATTAAATTTCGTAAGTTGCCAAAACAAACAGGTTATAAACAAAAGGATCAGCTAGAAACTTTATGTTTTTAGGGCGCGCAGTGTGTCATTTTCCAATTATTACTGCATCTTTGTCTTGTTAAAAAAATGCGTTTTTGCGCTGGTGTCTTAAGGTTTTGATCGCACTCTAACAGAAATAAGCAATTAAATTGGCGACAAACTGTAGCTGCCAAGAAATTATCAACTAAAAAGAACTCAATTAATTGAACGTAATAGAAAAGGTTAATTTTCCATTTAAAAATCATCCTAAGATGTAGGTAACAATGTTTTCGAATAATAGTAAGAGCATTTTTATCTACCTCACTGTATATTGAAAACACGTCTAGATGTTCTGCAAAAATTAATTTAATGGTGGTGTCTTATGATAGAAAAAAATTAAACTGTCTCGCAGTATTGACTTACAGAAAAAAGTAGAGCATTAGTAAAACAGATGCAGATTCATACACAAACAGTGTTTAATATACTAACCGACAGAGGTGTATTCATCTGAAGAACAAATAAATGACTCTCTGCTGTTCTAAAGCTTTTATGTGTTCTCAGCTACTTGATTAATATATGTAATTGTTTGATAAATAAACAGTTATACTATTTAATAAATTATACTATATGTTTATATGAACATTTTTGTTTATTTTGTGCTAAAGAAGATATATATATATATATAGATGGCGACTACTTTGGCATCCGCCCAATAAAGGTTATCAATGGCATCCTAGCCATATACACCAACATACAGCAAGTGTATACGGAATCAAAACGAGTTCATGGTGGCATCCGTCTACTTCACGATCAACCAAGCATCTATGTATATTCTATGTTTAGTATCATACCAACCTGACCTCCGTATAGTCCACTTTTAGGCTAACGTGGCACATAATGCGATGTTGCCAGACAGAAACACATTTGATGATATCAGAATATTAAATGCGAGAACCATATTAATCGGTTACGGGCACTACTAACTTCTTTTTATGCACTATCTTTCGCGTGTAGTAAATGAGTGTTTAACAATAATATTTATAACAATAATCAAATCAAAATCAAATTTTATTTGTTTTTAAGATTAACAAAAGAATTTGACCACTCAATAAAAAATACTTAACTAAATAAAACTCACAGTGTAATTAAAAAAAAGATAATTTACTTTACTTTTCCTTCCTTCTAACCATCTTCTTCTCTTGTCTACCTCTTTCATCCACTTTATACCATTTTCTTTCTTTCCTAGTAAACTTTCTCTTCCCATTCCCTCAACTCTTAATTCCACACAATATTCGATTAGATGTTTAATATTTTCCGAATTATTTCTACACATTTACATAATTTTTTTTTTTTCTAATACTTATTTTCGTTTTATTTTTATTACCTACTCTAAACCTAGCTATCATCTTTTTTTCTTGAATTGTCAGCCTTTCTGTTAAGTACCTTGGAATTCCTTACAGTATTATATTCTTGTGTTTCATATTGTAACTTCCTTTTCTTATCCTCATTCTTTTTCTTGTATCTGATTATCCTTCTCCTCTTTGTTATTTCTTCTTCCATCTAATCTTCATTTTCTTCTTACCTTCTTACTTTCTCTATTGCGTAACATTTTCTTGTATAATATACTTTTCTTTCGTTTTCACTGTGATTTATTTTTCTAATTCTATTCTACATTCATACAAAATTTTACAATCTTTCCTATTCTCCATTCTTTCCTCAAATCGTATCGTATATCGTATATCTTATTTTCTCCAGTTTTATTTCCTCCTCTATTAAATATTCAAACGTAGCGTCCATCCCCAATATTTTTTCTGTATTCTTCTAGCTCTTACCATTCTTTCCACCTCTAAATTTCTGCTCCGGAAATCATCACACCTTTCACTAACCTCTCGAACAACCATTTTATCTTTTCCATATTTTTCCCAAAAGCACATTCTCCCATTTCCCATATCTGCCTTAAAAATTTACTTCCGATCTCCTCTCCTCCCCACCTGCACTTCTCTCTTTCGTTTTTCTTCTTAAAATCATTATTTTTGTTTTTCCTACATTTACTTTCAGTTTTTTCTCTAAATTTCTTCGGCGTATTTATTATCTTCCACATCTTAACCTCTATCCTTGTGAATATCATCTGTATAAGCTAGTGTTATTATGTTTACTTTTCCAATTTTATTCTCCTTGCTTGATTTTTACGCAGTTCCTCCTTTAGGTCTTTTATATATAGAGATAATAACATTGGGCTTAGCGGACATCTTTTCTCAACCCTTTTCTGCCCAAAATACTTTCCCAAGCTTTCCCTTCACTTTTATTCTGCATTTTGTTTCCTTGTATATTTCTCCTACTGCTCTTATTATGTCTTCACTTATGCCAATGCTTCTCTTATCTCTCATAGTATTCTTCTATCCACTCTGCCAAAATCTGTTTTTATGTCTATTGTCCTCCTTTCTTTTCTAAAACCTGTCTGCCAATCTGGTACAATTTTTTCTCTTCCACTTTTTCTAATCTTGTTTTTATTATTTCTCCGTATATTTTGTATCGTACATTCGGTATGCTTATCTTCTGTAATTTTTTACATCTTGTTTATCTCCGCCTTTGTATATTGGGCACAATATTGCTTCCTTCCACCTATCTGAAAACCCTTCTCATTGACATGTCCTTTCCATTACTTTCCTGATTCTATCTCTCATTCTTTTTCCTGTGTATTTCTACTGTTCTCCTTGTGTTACATCTGTGCCTGCCGCTTTTCTCATCTTCAATTTTTTTAAAGCTTTGTCCAACTCTACCTTTTTTTATTCCCGTTGTCTTATTTTTTTTATCTATTCATTCTATATGTACTATGCGTTTCTCTTATTTTCCTCGTAGCGTACTTATCTTCTCAAATTACAAACTCCCATGCTTGTGTTTCATTTCGAATTTTTATTTATTCATTATCATCTTCATTTCATATTCTCATAAATTCTATATTCTTTTTACTATTCACGTTTACAATTACAATCTTATCCTCATTTTCTTCCTATAAACTCTCCTTTTATTCCTTCATGCATATTTTCGTTTAATATTGTCCATGTCCTCTCTTCACACTACTCTAATAGTTTTTCCCCTTACCCGTTTATTTTTTTTATCGTTCGAATTCTTCTTTTTGTTCTCTATTTATTTCCATTTCCTCTTCTTCCTTAATTTTTGCGTTCAAATCTCCTCCTATAATAATCTTTCTTTCTCTCCTGCTGTAATCCTATTATTCCCTTAATCTTTTCCATTTCTTTCTCATATACGTTATTATTTTGTATTTTTCCCCTTCTATTAGTTTTACTATAGTTTTCATCGCTGCTTTGGTCTTATTTATCCCTATTAAATCTTCTTTCTCCCACTCCTTTCTTACTCCAATATTTATTCCTCATTTGACCCTCACCCTTCTTTTTATCTCTTTCCGAGAATTCAAATTCCCATATGAGCTCCTCTGGCAATTTATTACTCCATATTTCCCATTCTCTTTATTCCATCTACGTTTCTACCAGCCCTACCATTTTGAAGTTTTTTATATACTTCCAGAACCTTTCCTCTTTATCTTTATCCCCTCAGTGTTCCCTCCTCCTTTTCCTCTTTTTAACTTTCTAGTTTTTTGCGTTTATTTTCTTATCCTTTCAAGTCTGTTTTTGATTAGGAAGTAGGGTTAGAACATCAGTTCACCTGTGTACACTGAATTATACAGTGTCGACAATTTAAACTAACAGTTGAATTTTGATTAATGAAGATACAAGCGAAGGTTTGTGTATAATAAATTCACTACTTGACAAAACATGTATTATTTTGATTAACTGCTACAAAAGTTTAAATTTGATTAATTAAACAAAAGTATTTTTTTTCTCAACACTTTGCACTGGAGGTTTATTTTTAATTACCCAATTATTAAAAGGCAATTTATATTTATGTAACAGACTGTTATTGGCATTTGAAATTTTTGTTGTTGGCGAGCATTATAAAATTGACGAAGCAATTAATTTTAGGTATCGATTGCTTACAATCATTTTACAAAAAAACTTCCTCTTTTTAAAAATTATATGGTTTTTTAAATATCAAGTAGTTTCAACGTAGTTGAACAAACCATTGTTTGAAGTATCAAAGGGAAAGTTTCCTTTTACTTCCACCCTTCGTGTAAATGGAAATACCCTTTTCTGGATTCTAACGAAGGAGGGCTTACAACAATAGCATTTATTATCTACATAAGCTTTATTACTTCGTATTTATTTACTATATTTTATCCAATCCCATTTTTGTGATGTGGCAGTGTCACATCGATGACTGTTGATAATTGCAGGAACAGTAAACTTGATTAGTTATCGGCTGTCATAAACGTTAGTAATTGTTTACGCTATTGCCCATCAAAATAATTCGAAGTAATAAAAGTTTTCCACTGTTTAAAAGATGATGTAAATCTAAAAATAGAATAATGCTGCACAAAATTTACTTGAAAACGAAATAATGAAAATATCGATAGTTTGATAGCAAGTAAGCTATAAATACTTCATCAACATTTTTGATGGGGGATCTGATTTATTGGTAGGAAAAATATATCCGACAGGAAGGGATTTTCCATAAATATATCTATTACGATGTTTATATACACCGTAGGGTTCGTACATAACGTTTTATTTAGTGAAAGATGAAGTGCGGTATTAAATCGTACGAGCATTCAAAAGATAATTACAAATCTACTAAGTCTGCACGAATAAAGGTCAATGAAATACTCATAAATATATCGCTTTGTATAAGATACTTGCACATTCTTGATTCATATCTGCAATTCTTTATCCTTCAATTTATTTAGAATTCTAACGTAATAAAAATCATCTAAAGTATACAGTTTCATGTGATCAGAAAAAGATGAAAATCTAATAATACCCAAAATATTAATAACTGAACAGTTATAAAAGCGTATGTTAAACCTTTGATGGTACGCTTAAGGTTTAATTATTTATTTAGACCAGTACGTTTGTGTTTAATACAATGATTGGTATTTTATTTATTCATATGGTACATTTTTAATATTGTATTGTGATGTGAGTGTTATGTATGGTGTGTGTATATTGTGGTAACGAAACCGTGTGCAATTGCGAATTGGTTTGTCTTGGCAAAGCATTTGCTTCAAGGTTTAGGAAAACCCCTAAAACCTAAACATAATTAACTGTGTAAACATTATAGAAGATAAATAGTAAAATAAAATATAACAGCACAGCCATTGCATGACGACATGACAATGACGAAAAAATAGTAGGTTAAAGAAATAGCAAACAAAATAATGGAAAAACAGATACTCAGGACAGAGAGTACAAAATATTGATTGGTATACAGAGTTGGGATAAAGTATGGAACCAAGTAAATATTTCTAAAACGAAAAGGACGATACTTTTGATATTTTGCAGATAAATGCAATGAGGCAAAATGCATGTGATGAACATTTTTTTGTTATTAATACGAGGATGTATTGATATCTAATTAGCCTAGACCAGTTCCTTGCATAAACAAAATATTGCGGTACCATAGCAACGAACAATAACTTATTAGAAGTGTCAGTGTAAAGTTTGACGTCAAAAAGTAAACCAGAGTCACGCAATAAATTAAATGAAAAAGATTCCACCGAAATTGTGAAAATCGAAAATTTGGAGTATCGAGCCATCATCAAATACCTGTATTTAAAAGGGTTAAGAGGTAAGCAGATTTACGAAGATATGCTTAATACCCTTGGTGATCAATGTCCTTCGTATGCGACCGTCAAAATTGGAATGCAAGCTTCAAAAGAGGTAAATTTTCCATTGAAGATGATGACCGATCAGGAAGGCCAGTTTCTGTGTCAGTCCCCGAAAATATCGATGCAGTTCATGACATGATTTTATCAGACCGTCGAATTGGGCTAAAACGGATATCTGAAGCACTGAATATTTCATACGAACGCGTTCATCATATGGTTCACGTCAATTTGGACATGAGAAAAATTGCTGCAAAATGGATCCCCAAATGTTTGAATGTTGACAAAAAGCGTGCAAGGGTAGAAGCATCGCGTTCGATCTGTGCTCGATTTGAAAACGATGTAGACTTCTTAAACCGAATTGTTACTATGGATGAGACTTGGGTACATTTCTACGATCCAGAAACAAAGCAACAATCGATGGAATGGCGACACTCTGGTTCTCCAAGACCTAAGAGTTTCGTGTCCAAAATCTGCTGGAAAAGTTCTTGCTTCAGTTTTTTGGGATTGCCATGGAGTAATCATGATTGATTTTTGGATAAGGGTAGAACAATAACTGGAGATTACTATTCGACATTACTGACCACTCTACGGGAAATATTAAAGAGAAAGACGCGGAAAGCTATCCAAAGGTGTTTTGTTTTTGCAGGACAACGTCCCTGCACACAAATCTCATGTTGCCATGCAAAAATTCGTGATTTAGGGTTTGAATTACTAGAACACCCCCTTATTCACCCGATTTGGCTCCGTCCGACTATCACCTCTTTCCTCAACTGAAAAAAAGTTTAAAAGGTCGTACATTTTCTTCCAACAAGGAGGTAATAGAAGCTGTGGAGGTCTGGTTTGCAGAGCAAGAAGAAAATTTTTTTTGAAAGGTCTAGAGACGTTGCAGGTTCGCTGTAATAAATGTATCCAATTAAGAGGAGAATATGTTGAGTAATAAAATATTTTGACATTGAAATTTTGTTTGGTTCTATAGTAGCTAAGAATTTTCAATATATCCTCGTACACTTCCGGTTTAAGCTAAAAATACCCTCAGTTTTTTAACTTAAATGAGACACTTTGTCTAGTTTTGAAGATTTTGAAAGAGCTTATTGTTTCAAATTTGAACGTACTGGTTTTAATGGAAAAAATTTGTAGGAACGAAAAAAAACTCACTTTTATTTGTAGAATAAGTAAACTTATAAGTATAATTTTTCATCGACTGATAAAGTTAACTAGAGGTGATGAGACCAGACCTTAGACTAATGAGAATAATAATTTAAACCAAATTATTTCAAATGTTTAAAATGCTCGCCGTTCACCTCCTAACAATATATACTACCCTATTAACAAATTCTTGGGTTACTTTCCAACTTCTGCACATAGTGTAAAAAATTGAATTTTGTGTTGTGCTGTAAGCTACTCTCGTAATATTTACAGACATAATATGCCTAACCTTATAAAAATTTAACAGAGGTAAGAATTGCAAATAATACCGATATGTAAGTACATAATGGTAATATTAATCGTATAAGTTATTACTAAACTACTAAATTACTATTTGAAAGTTTGGCAACAGTTTCCTACTAGATAGTAGCGGGTGATCAAATAAGAGAGGTCGTCGGCTGTATGCCGAAACAGTTCACTGTACACCTTCCGATGAAAGGCCACCATGACAAATCGCAGGAAATTATTTCACGTTTGTAAAACCGTCGCTAGAGTGTAACTTGCCCTGCTAGTTGAATAATTGCAATTTTTATCAGAAATTCGCTAATAAAGTGGTACTTTTGCTTAACGGAAAGTTATAAGTAGCCAACAAGTAACATTTCATTCCTGAAGTATTTTATGATGCACCCACACTTTATACAATTTTCGCTTAGAGCATAGATTACATCGATAGAGCGGGTTTTTTGGGTAAAGTGAGATTTTGTAGTGATTTTTTAACGATAGGAAAGGTCATGAGAGGCTGAAGCCACCAGTGAAAACCACAGTTTGATATCATTGGTAAAACAGTAGATATTAGCAGTCAAAGTTAGAACTACGAGTCATCATATCACATGAGTGAATACAGTTATTATGAAAACACCAAGAGAAATTGCTGGAGATGAACTTCAAGTTCCCAACTTTGCCAGTAGGGAGCAACAACAATTGAAATAGTAAAATAAGTGAGTTTTTTTGAAAAATCGATACATGATAACATAGTCATCTCTCTTAGGATTGAATGTCAAAAAACTCTTGTTTTTCAACGTAAGACGAAAATCTTTGATTCATT
Organism: Abscondita cerata; assembly: GCA_030710515.1. Taxonomy (NCBI): domain Eukaryota; kingdom Metazoa; phylum Arthropoda; class Insecta; order Coleoptera; family Lampyridae; genus Abscondita; species Abscondita cerata. The sequence goes on along the minus strand of JALBCR010000787.1, from coordinate 240,129 downwards.
CTTGATCTCCAAGAGAAATTCTAATTTTTTCGATTTTGTAAAATACCCATAATGTTTTTACATTATTCCATTCGAAATAGCTGGGAAATTTTCGTAGGAACAACAAAACTTTGGCAATACTAAGTTTCTGTAATGTTTCATAAGCGCGAGAACGCAGGCTTTGATTTTGATAAGCATAAATGTGACCAATTGAACTAATATAATTTTCGATGTAACGTACAAGTGCACACACGGAATACTAATTGTTGAATAATAATAAATAAATATATAATTACAAGTACATCCATTTCATTGTAACAATAGAATAGCGCTCTCTATTTCTACGGTTTGTCAAGTAGACAGCATTCTAATTATTCTTTCATTTCATCTATCGTAGTAGGCCTGATTTGAACAATTAGATCCTAGATTAGAACTAGAGCCCAACCGGAATAATCAGCACTTGAAAATTATACTTTCAAAGTACCCCCACCAGTATGTTAATGAAACTATTGAAAAATTGTCCAGAATGAATTTATTTATTTATTTACAGTAATATACTTTTAGAAAATAAAAGTAATAGTAATACATAGGTTATAAGTAATATACAAAAATAAAGTATCCATACCTAAATAACACTCTTATATGTATAACATAAATTAAAATTAATAATAACTAAATGTTTCTTGCGACATCTCGTGTAAACATGACACGTGTAATAGTACAAACTAAGAAAAATGCCAACAGTTAACTGCTAACTTGCTATTGTGTGTGTTAAGTGCAAAGCACTATCTAAAGCGATTTAGACAATGACAGCACCTACAATGATTTTATGTCCGTTATTTTTACATGGTCGTGAATATGTGTTCCAACATCAATTATACTCGTTAATCAATACAAGCAAAAAAAACATCTTTTATTGCTATAAGAACGCCACCTTCTTTAGATTTTGAATGATATGACGACTTCTATCAGTTCTAAATATATTGTAACCAGTAAGTTAAGTTCTGCATTGTAACATCAATTGTAAGCCAAGTTCCAATAATAATAAAATGTTATATATTGATGAACCAATAAAGTTGAAAACTAATAATTTACTCTTCATACATCCGACATTATGAAAGTAAACATTAAATTTGTTAGTTTTTGGAACTATAGAGGATTTGTTTTGTGATTTTTTGACATGATTATGGTCGCGTTCCTGTGTATCTTAATAAGTAAATCGAATTAAAATCAAACGATTTCGAAACTCATTAATACGTTTTAGTAATATTCTCTCTGACGAATTGTTAAGTCAGCTTTAACTTTAACTCTATTAAAATCATTTGCTATTCGTTTAGAGGATTTTAATATTTTAGGAAAAATCACCAGATGTCTTAAAAATGGCTTTAATCGGTCTTTCCGAGATACAACCTGTTTTTGAAATTAAAATAATTTACGCTCAGTAGAAGTGATTCGTCGTATTTATCAAGTCAGCTAAGGAAGTGGGTAAACCAAAGGTCATATTTATTTCAACGAGGTTTTCAATAGAACAAATACCAGTATATATACAACATTTTAATTACAACTGATTATTAAAGAAGATGTTCAACACGTCCTTCTTCCATTTGTATACACATTTCGCATCTCCGTAAAAGTGAACGCCGCCGCACTCTCTCAAAGAGTTCCGGATTTGTACGAACAGTTTGGCAGGCATGTTCAATTTGTTCTCGCAACTCATCTAAATCTTTAAATACCCTCAAATGCAAAAGTCGAGCGGAGTGAGGCGGGAGATCTAGGTGGCTATGCAATTGGACCTCCTCGCCCTATCCACCTGCTATTGTAATTTTCGTTTAGGTAATTTCTGACCAAGACTGCATAATGCGCAGGAGCTCCATCGTGCATCAACCACATATTAATTCTGTGGTTAAGGGGTACATCTTCTAACAGCAGTGGTAAGGTATTCCGCAAAAAGTCAAGGTACGATTGACTAGTCAAATTCTTAGACAGGAAACAAGGTCCTATCAGATGGTCTCCCAACACACCAAGCCAATCGTTGATTGAAAATCGGTGTTGATGATTCAAGTCAACAATGGCGTGTGGGTTTTCGTCGGCCCACACATGGCTATTATAGAAATTAAAAATACCATTTCTCGTGAAACCAGCTTCGTCAGTAAATAAAATTTCCGTAACAAAATTTGGGTTCTCTGCAACTTTTGTCAACATCTTTCGACAAAACACCAGTTGTGCGGCATAATCAGGCACAGTAAGAGCCTGTACTCTTTGAATATGGTATGGGTGTAATTGCTGCTCGCGTAACTTTGTCTAAATTAGGGAAGAATTAATATTTGTTTCAGTAGAGAGTCTTCTAGTACTAGTACCGGGATATTCTTCAATTCTTCTTAAAATGTTAGGTTCTGCCTCGGGAGTAGAAACTTATCTAGGCCGACCACCATAACCGTTTTTTGATTTAAACGATCCAACTTCAGATAAACGTTGATGTAAGTTTGTAAAAGTTTGCCACACGGAAGTACCCGGTTTGGAAATGCTTCGGCATAAAGGTGACGTGCCTCATAAGCATTTCCATTGGCCTTGCCATACATGAAATGCATGTCTGCCATTTCTGCGTTGGTATATTCCGGCATATTTGAAAATTTCAATAATGAGCCACAGCAACAACGACTTCAATAGCAACAATAGCACTAACAATGACAGCCACACAATGATTACAACAAATGCGGCAACTAGACTGACAGAAAGGAACAAATTTTGTTTTGTTATTTCCATAGCTGACGTGATAAATACGACGATCACTCCAACTGGGCTTAGTCATTTTTATTTCAAAAAAATCCTGTATTTTGGAAACGGTTGATTTTTGGACTTTTTTGTTTGTACTGATGAGACCTATAAGTGGGTCAAATGTCGGAACGCATTTTTTAAACACCCTGTATATTTCTATTTTCTGATCTCATTTCATGCTTTGTTGTTCAGTTGCTATCCAGTTATGTTAAAAATGTACCACCTTGAATATCAGTATACTATTTTATTTAGATTGTGCATCTGCATAAGTCAAACTGCAAACAAAAGTTTTGTAGAAAATGTAGGCATCTTTTTTTACCATTGAGTCTAACCAAGCGCAGATGTATGGTAAATTTTAAAATCGTTTAATTCAGATTTAGATTTTATACTAGAACCAATGCCAAGTTTCAATTTGCAATTCATTGAAATAAAAATTAATACTGAACTGAAGAAAAGTAGCGAATACCTAGACAGAATAAATATGGAAAAGTGGTACTTCATACCCATGGTAGACAAAACAAGTAATGAGACTAATAATTTTTTCAATATCAATATAATCAATATAATTACGACGAATCACTCCAACTGGGCTTAATAATTTTAATTTCAAAAACTGCTTGTATCTCGGAAACGGTTGATTTTTGGACTTATGTTTATTTTGAATTTTGTGTTTGTACCTGTGAGATCTATAAATGGGCCAAATATCGGAACGTGTTTTTTAAACACCTTGTAAATCAATATTTTCAAGTTGAGAGTTATTGTTTAAATAATTTTTTGAGCGATGCTTAACTACAGCGTGATTACCGAGTTGCGCTGATGAAGTTATGGGACAAATTTTATTATCTTTTATTACTTTTCCTCAAACGCAATTTTCTTTTTCCTTTTTTTTGAGCAAATTTTTTCTAAAACGTATTTAAGGAAGCGAGAGTACGATAAACAGGTGTTAAGATCCTTACGTATATTTCTCATCTCGTTCTCGTTCTTAGACGTTTATTTTATTTTTCGAGAAAAACGTTTTATGTCGTTGCACACTTTCTATGCGTTTTTACACGTTTGTTAGTATAAGTACGATGTGGATTTCTGCTTTTTACTTCTTTATATCCGAATACATATTTTATATGCTTTTTTGTTGATTTATTCAAACTATGTATTATGAAAAAATTATTTTTTATATTTTGGGTCGCTGACAGAGCTATAAAAGTACCCAAATGAGTTCTTTTATAGAAATAGAACAATTTTTATTCCGAACGGTGGTAACACTAATTTGATATTAAACGTCAAAACTGTCGTTACGTTCGGCGTGCGTTAATTTAATCGTAATTAATGTTCAGTAGATTTATTTATCTACTTATTTTTATTTTCACCTATTTTTTTAAAGTTAAACGTATGATAAATGTACTAATTAAACTTAAACTAGCATTTAAACCAAAATTGAATGAAAATTTTGCCACCCTAGCAATTATACTTCAAAATTCCCTAAATTTAAAAACTCGAAAAATTTTATTTTAAAATCAATAAAATAGAAAAAATAATATAAAGAATTCGTTTCAGAAGGCATTTTAGCAACTCGTACTTTCGAAACTGCACTCGTCTTATAAAATGCGTCTTCTGAAACTAGTTCTTTTATACTATTCTGTAGACACGATACCTATTATAGACACTTAAAATTGGAACCGACGCCAACGAGTCTAAGGCAGTTTTGTAATTTGACTTTGTTACTATGGTAATGAAATTTGTTTATTTATGATTGTATATTTCTTTGGTACTGGACGATTTGGATACAAAGCTGCAAATGAAACCGCAACTTCACGACTTGAAGCGCCTCATACGTACTCTGAACTCTTTGTTTTACGGTATTAAACGTGTCAAAATGTCTCAAACTTAAAAAATAAAATTTGTATGTAAATTTCGTTACCATTGTAACCAAGTCAAATTACAAAAGTCCCTTAGTCTTGTCGGTTCGAATCCTCCGCGAGACGATATTTTTTGTGTTTTCTTTATTAAATTAAAAATTTACAAATAAATTTTCTAATAGACATTTACCACTTAATTATAATTAACATAAATGGTTTATACCAGATGTCCCAAAAAAGTGTTAACATGGGATTGAAATATTAACATGTAAAATCCTATGACCAATGTTAAATGAAAAGCATTGTATGTATATTTCTTAACCTTAGTTTTTTTTGGAATGCAAACAGTTTCTAGAATATTACGTTGGTTGTATAAATATTGTTGAAAACTTGAATTGGATTCAACCATTTTCAAAATTTTGTATTAACAGTGTGTATTTGTAGAGCTCCCAGTATTGAAATTTACAAACAATCGTTCAAAACTGAGCAAAATTGTTAAGAATATAGTAAATTAATTAGATTTCGGGCCTAATCGGTCATATTGGCAAGATTGAGAAGGGTAATATTAGTTTTGTTTTTAATATTAACTTCAATATTATTACATATTTTTTTTCAAATACAATTCGTTTACAATTTGATTTTATACAATTCTTATTTCAATTTTTTTCTCCGATAATTAATTACGGAGATAAAGTAGTTATTGATAGTTCGAAATCTCTGCGTGAACTATTGCCAGAAAACTTAAATCTGTTCTGCATAATCGGAAAAACGTTACTATTCAACTCATAAATATAGCTATTTCCTTTCTGTTATGATTATTGTAATTTTGAGTTTTTCCTTCTGTTTTAGATATAAAATTGTCTTTTTCGGTATATTTTATTATTTTGCCGTGTTTTGTAGTTCAAACCAAATTTTTAAACATAAGTGGAGTAGTTGTTCACATTTTTGGGATGGAATTTTGCTACCGACTTTTACGATATATTAATTCACTCTTACCAAATTGTCCCGCCGCTCATCTGCATGGAGATCAAAACGCCAAAGATTTGAACTCATTATACGTGCTATTCAACAAAATATTTGGTAATATTGTGAACAGAAAATGTTTGAAATATTTAACTTTTAATAGCACAGTTTATTTATTTTCCGTCTTAGTTAGTTAGTCTAGTTATCAACCACCTTTAGTAAGGTGTTACTCAATTTTTCCTTCTATGGATTTAATGCGCTGATCTTAAGTACGTTCCCATAAAACATTAACTTAGTAATGATCATTTTTTCTTTCTTAAAATCAAATTTTACGTTTAAACCCGATCTTCTAAGACATTTTCAGAAATCTAGTCTGAACCCTTATTCTTGACAACGAGAGAGGGAATATTCTTCAGGAGAAAATAATCACTTCACTTCAAATTTTCTGCACTTTCTCCTAGTTTATAAAAGCAGAATTCTTGAATAGGAATCGAGTTTGAAATTCCCTAGAGATATTATATCCGGTTGCCTCTTGTTCACGTTGCTTTTCTAACAATCAAAATAGACGTAGTTACACCTGTCATGTTAATGTTTGTTGTTACGCTGTCAATGTGACTGGCATCTACGAGATAGAAAAAAATTTGCACGTCTTGTGAGATATTTGTCCATAATTTCAAATGGAGTTTTATCGTTGCTAAAGTAACGAAATATTTGATGAGCAATTAGCAAATCGCGTCAAGTACGTTACCAAACTTACAACTACGTATAAAGATTTGCCATATCTAACTTACTAACGTAATTTAAAGAAAATACCTTTTCAAGTCGGAAAATAAAGAAGTAAGACCCTTTACATTTTGCTAACCAAATTCCTAGAGACGATAATGTCAAACCCATCAAAACACATGACATCACACAAAACTATCTAAAGTTCCCTAAGCCGACAGAAAAAGCAGTTCTACAACATTGATTGAATCTCATATCCACTACCCTTCCAACCATTATGTTAGGTAGTACCACTTACGTACACAAACCTGAAGATACGTACACTCACTTACTATGTGATTTTACTTTAAAAATATTGTATATATTTATAAATGAAACACTCTGTATATTTGTATATTTTCAAATGCACCATTCCATTCTGACTTCAACGGTATAGGACACTTGATACTTTAACTTAGGCGTTGATTAGTTTTGTGCATAATTATCAATCAATCAAATGTGTTTGAAAAAAAAATTCGACAATTAAGAATATTCAACAAAAGGCCTTATTTATCATTAGTACTAATCATGTAATTGTGCAAAAAACTAATCAAAGCTTGACTTGAAGTATCAAGTGTGCTATATCGTTAAACTCGGAATGGAATGGTGCATTCGAAAATCTAAAAATATACAGGGTGTTCTATTAAAAAATATACAAGTTATATTAATAACTTTGACAGATGATTGGCTTTTGTTTTTTTTCAATATGTGTAAAGAAGACTTGGACACGCACCCTAGATGTCAGTTTTGTCCCATCCTTCTATCTTCCAAACTTGCAGAGTTATCTTGATTTGAAATGTGATCACGTTCCTTAAAACACTTACTGTGCTTCTTCTTACCTTCGTCCGGCACAAAAATTTGTTTTTGTCTCTGCTAATTTAAGCTTATATCATAATCTGACACTGTATTTGAAGCTACGTTATCTTAATAACACTTTTGTTGGCAAAGTCAAAATATAGATTTTGATCAGTCGTTTTTGATTGTTTTCTAAAATAAAATGGAAGAAATGTTTTATTTTTTCTGATAGTTTCCAAAAAAATTCCAATGTTTCGAAATCAAAACTATCCAAATAAAATATATATAATTATAAACAGTATACGTTATACTGCTTCAAGCTGAAATAATTACTTTCATTTGCTTGATAAATTTTGAAGTCTTTGCGTTTGTGAATCTGCTACGGTTAATTGAAGAAAAGTAAGTTTTGCCGGCAGCCGAAGAGTAGGGCGTGGGTGAGAAAAAGGATCCACCGCTTCTTCAGAACTGTCTTGATTTAATCCGAGGGCGCCATAGTCCTAATGCGTGGATACAAACCTGCTTCCGAACTAAAGAAACAGACGCAACAATCAACCGTAACAAATTAAAGGAGCAATAAATACAATAAAGAGAGAGTAGACACCTACAAAACGTTATATTTAATAACACACCATAAAGAAGAAGGAACAGAGCACAATTTAAATATATCCACTTACAAGTAAGTTAATTCTACAAGCGTATTCGTTCGTACCCATATATATAGTCGTACACAAAAGAAGGAAAAAATATAAGATTAATAGCAAGTTAATAATTTATGCGGTACGCCACTGGCGTTATTTAATCTAGACAAGATGGCGACGTAACCACACCGCACAATACGAAGGTGTATTTAGTGTCGCAGTTGCAATATTTAGCGTTAAAAAGTATCGGAGATTTAGGTGTTTCCCCAAAAGAGCGCTCTTCCGTGGTCTTACCCTTATACTCTAAAATCCCCAAGCAATGGTGGGTAAATGAAGCAAGTTCGCGCCTTTACGGTACACATTCGTTTACAGATTGGGCAAGTATATGCGCCACAACAAGTTAATTAATTATATTGTAGTGAATTAACAAAAAATATAAATACGTGAACAAATACGTTTCGAGTTCCAAAGATTTAACTGCACTTAAGGTGCCAAGACAAGTTGTACTTATTTAGGTGTTACGCTTGAGACGTTTTCGGTAGCAGTGTGACGTCCCGGAGATGGTTTGTTTTCAGCGCAGAAGTATAATTAGAAAAATCTGACCTTATGTTGTAGATAGAGGTTTACGATGTTGACACACACAGGAGAAGATACAGATATGTGGTGTCGGTTCCAGCTGCGGCGACCCCTAATTTCGGTAGGATGTCCCGTACTTCAGCAATCTTAACAGCAAACCCCAAGTATGCGACACACGCAGCGACAAGACAATAAAGGTAGAAAGAGATCCCACGATGAATTTAATCAGCCAGGTAATTGGTTTTGTTTAGGCCAAAAGAACCTTTAAGCCGAGTAATTTTAATCCCGAGTAACTCTAATCCCGGAGTAACTCTAATCCCGGAGTAACTCTAATCCCGGAGTAACTCGCCTTATCTGAAAATTATGCACGGTGTAACGTTGAAGAAGCCATGAAGAATATTTGTCGTACCTGAGTGCAATCGAGCGACCATTAGAAGAAATTAGTACACGCATCCGTCCTAAGATAAACTTCAGAAAATCGAGTAATCAATCCTTTCCCCAGCTAAAAATATACCGCTATACATTGAAAGTTTGCAGGGTCCTATACATACCACTAGAAAATTTGACGGAATTACGATTAAGCACTCAGATGAAGGCAAATTTGTATTTCACGTAACACGACGTGATGGTAGTTGTTACAAGGCGGAAATTGAAGATAAGCCGAAAATGTATTGGCCAATTAGGACAACGCGGAAGTTGAATTCTGGGAATTAAATCCCCAAAAATTTTCGTTAAGGAGCGAACACGGAGAAATGTCGCGTTTACACCTCGACTCCGTGTATTGTGTGTTGCCTAACTCACAGTGACCGTTACAAATCCCTGAATATGGTTCAATCCTACAGTTATTTTGGCACTAATATATATATTAGCAGCTTGCCGACAGGTATTGTAAAGCAGTTAAATAGTCGATGCTTTACATACCTGTCGGCAAAATTATAACGATTTATGTACGTGAAGGCTTTCACGAGTCGACACTAGATGTCGAAAAACTTATCGTTTATATATATATTGAAGTCTCTCATCTAATTTAAACAACCAATTTCATAAAGAATCATAATTATTGTTCAACAAAAAAATATTCAATTATAAAAGAATATTTCAGAAACTAAACACAATACAGTAAGTGAAAAAAGGAAGAAAGAACAAAAAGAAAAGAAAAATCCAAAAATTCTAAAGTGAAAGTAAAGAAACATAACATAATATTACTTACAAAAACTTTATTAATTGAGCAAACATGAGAGCGTAATAATATAATCGTAGTTGATGTTTAGGATGTAACCTGTGTTGGAATTTATCCTTTTAAAATAATCGCTAATCCTTTATTAAAACTATTTAAATTACGTTAATTTCATTCACACAGAAAAATGGTTGGTTTATCTTGCTTAGTTTCACCTTGAGATAAAATAAATTTTTGCTGTTTCATCTTGTCGATTGTATTTTCTTGTTGAAGTTTCAAATTTCACCATTTAGTAAGTTATTTAGCCGGTGAGTGCATATGGCAACAAAAGTGTGTATCAATTGCCGTTTAACGGCAGTCTACGTTCAGCTCTCTTAGATTTTAGTTAGGTTTGTAACAAACGTAATGGGTACGGTAGGGATGTTTTTAATCGTTTTGCTGGTCTGTGGATACTTATACTTCTTCATATGCGAGCAAAAATTTATCTTTTCAAGTTTGCTGGGAACATGAAGTTCTTACTCAGTTCAGGTTTTAAAATTCCCATTTTCCGTACCCACACATTCCTACTTAGTAGGATCTGATAAAAAAAATTTTTTATTGACCTTCCAGTTTCTGCCGTTATTAAAAAGAATTATTTTGTTACGATTTCTCGCCTTCGCTTCCATCGTCGTCCAACCTGCCACAACAACCTCTAGTTCATTACAACAAGCCCGGGTTTATAGTCAGCCGTGACCTTTAGGTATTTACGTTTAAGTCGCTATATGAACAAAACCGAAATTAAAAAGGGCTTTGAATCTAATGTTATAAATTTATAAACTGTCGCGAAGTGCTTTTGTAATTACGTGCATATCATCCTTTGGTGTGTTTTAATTCACTGAATTTGTGCGTATATTTAAGTTAGTATGACGCGCAATGTTAAGATTTTGTATTCGTCAGATTGTTTCGTTTTGATTTGTATGAGCGTAGCGCAGATTACATTTAACTAAGAAGTTTTATTAATGAAAATGAAAATATGTGTCTTGATTTAAATGCAATAAATCTTGTAGATTTTTCATTGTAACAATTTTTTTTTTAAATTTATTTTTATTGTGTGTTATATTAACTGTAACAGATTTGTGACGGCACGTTCTTAAGGAAATTCAACAGAAAAATACAATCTCGCAACCCACCCCGCCCACTGAGCTACGGAGCAACCACTGTTTATGTAACGTTTTTAATTCGAAATTATCGTTAACTTCTTTTTGCATGTAACAAGGGAATTCTAGATAGTCAATGGTATTGTGTAGAATAAAAATGTATGAGAATACCGCCATTCTGAATGTATATCATCAACTTTTATAACAGAGATATTTTCTCTCATACAACTATAAATTCAGTTTTTCAACTAAACTTACAGTTTGGTTACTAGGATCGCTACCCTGTGCGTCTTCGCCGTCGTGGTTGTCCGTTGCAGGGTTCCCGTTGTGATGGATTAAATTTGACATGGATTCTTATGTATTTTTAAAAGCTGATTCCGAATATTCTCCTCATTTTTCGATATCTAGAACAGTGTTCAAGATATTCGAAAATTTCGAATAAAAATTTTAGTTGTGAATCGTATGTATTTTTCGAGGCTGCATTTTACAATATCTCAATCAGTTTTCGAAATATTCGAACAAATTTATTTTGTATCTTAAGACTTAATAAATTTTGTGTTACTCTAACTCTAACGCAGTGGCGGCTGCAAGTGCTCGTGTCATATTGTTTTTAGGTGATAACAAATTGATATTGAACTTTATTGTCAATGACTGTTAATCTGCTATGTACCAATAATAAGTCGAATCATACTTCAGAGCTTAATTCGAATATGAACCTTTCCTTATTTCTCATTGTATTTTGTGTTTGTTTTCAAGAACCAAAACGCGAACTCGAGTGAACTGTCGTTTACGTATTTCTCATGTTGTTCTTACTTATTTCAACTGCAAGAAAAATGAGTTCTTCAGTATTTATTTTAGGTAATAGATCATTCAGTATTCTCGTTACCATCAACTTCGCCTCAAGGATAAAAAGTTCGAAAATATTTGATATGTAGTGATTGTCATTATTGATTTTTTAATAATTTTTCACTCCATTCATTTTCAATAATTTTAAAATATAGCCGATTTTATATTGAAGCGGGAAACTTTACGAAAACTTTTTTATTTTAAATAGAACTTAATAATTTATGATAGAACTTTTCTTGTATTCATCTCTAATAATTTTACCTTTCAGTTTCAGCTGTAGTAACTGCTTGAATCGATCAAAATAAAAATTTGTTAGCTTAATTAAACCTGATGGAAGTGTGAAAGTTAATTTTTGTAAAAGAAATGCTAATTACTTGTGGCGAAGAGCTTTTAAAAGTTATATTCTTAAAGCACTTCCAGAAATGCATTCATTTTTATTGGAGTTTCGAAATAAATAGGAATTGTTAATGCTTCGCAAACAACTAGACTGTTATTGTTTTTCGTTAATTACCTCGGAGAATCTTTATGGTGGAACTTGTTCAAGTAGGTCAAGTTACTTTAACTGTAGTCTGTTTTAAAAAAAGTTTTTTGGTAATTTATTAGTTGTCAAGTTGTAATAAATTAGTAACACAGCAACGCTTTACTTTTTGTGTTGAAAAAAGTACAGTTAAGCGTTTGGATTGTGATTTATTTATTTTTGTAAATAATTTTAAATTTAACAGTTTCTGCACTTTTTTAGTAGGTTGTTGTTTACTATAGGTACACACAAAATTTATATTTTTATCTCGACATGATGTATCATGACGAGATTCTATTAGAAGTTTATGGGGAAGTAAAATTCTGGTGGTTAAGTTTGGACATAACCTTTATCTGAAAAAAATGAATTATTCTTGTCTTTTTGAAAAAAATTACATATGAACTACACTTTTCAAACTAATGTAACTTGAAGCCGTTGTAGAACAAATGTCCGCCATACTTGTCAAAACGTGTCACTTTCTTAACGTATGGTGGACATTTGACGTCGCCGTCACGTTATGGCATATTGCGTTACCGTATTTTGACTATCTTCTGATTAATATACTATAAGTATCACTATTCCCCAAAAACATGTATTTTTTTGACACGTTCAAGACTACGCCCTAAGAGGAAGATGACACTGACGATTGCCAAACTTCTATTTTCGTGCAACAAAAATTTTCCCCAGAGCACATACAACGATTTTCTTGCTGGCTCCTGGTCTAAATGATTCCTTCGGATTTGTCAAAAATAAATTGATTTAATGAAAAATATCTATATGATTAATTGTTTCTCATCTACTTGTGGAAACCTTGATTCAGCTGGTGTAGTCAATTGAAACGGTTCAGTGTTCTCAGAATGTAAATCAAATTCACATTAATTTTTTCAATATTTGTAGGATATAGTGTATCAGTTGTTAGTTTTATTACAAGAATGTGTTTGTAACGACCCAGGACGTTTCGGAATAAGCAACAAAATCTTTTACAAACAAAATGAAATATATCAGAAAATCTAACACTCTAGAAGATAAACAAAAATTGGAGAGACAGATGGAGGATAGTGTAAAGACAAAGTGTTGTTCACGTGGGAGATAGTAAAAGAATGAATGTGTTAGTTATTGTAAATAAGCGATTGAAGATGTATGAGTAAATAAATTTAATGTTGAGACATAATTATATTTCTTCACAGAAGCATGCAATTTGTATGTTCGCTGAGGATGATAGGTTAGCTTATTGAAACAGGGAGAGGTTTGGGTTTTGGGTTCGTTTGTTAAATGGATACGCTTAATAATGTTGATTGACAATAACTGAGAGGTTATAAAAGGAATTTGAGGTATGAAGGAGAAAATAGATTAAGACTTATAGAAAAATATTAGTTTTCAGCATTTGTGCATTACTATGAATCAACAGAAAAACACCAAAAACTGCACCAAAACTTTAGTCGGACACGTGTTTCAACAGCTAAGCTGTCATCATTAGCGATACCGATACTAAATTAAAAACAACGGGAAGCTTATATATACTATCTGCTTATCACGCATCGTTAAACTTAATTGATTCTTAAATAAGCTTAAATAATTCCGAAAATCCTAATGGACCGTTATCATCATAATTCATAAGCAAATTTCTGTTTTTAAAAATTTCTAAACTTTCATAAGAATCAAGTTCGTTTTATTATCTACCCTCTTAATTAATTCAATGTCGCCTACTCTATGGCCATTTTCAAGCATATGCATGGCAACACTGGACCTATCTGTGCGATGATATTTGACATGAGCTACGTGCTCTTTAAAACGAGTTTTAATAGGTCTCTTGGTTTGCCCTATATATACTTGGTTACAGTCTTTACAATTAATTTTATATATTCCCGATTTATCACACATTTCTATTGGGTCTTTCGGATTGCCTAAAAGATTTTGCAAGTTGTTACTACTAAAGGTTACTGTTTTATAATCAAATTTTGAAAATATTTTTTGAAGACCTTTTGTGTATGTGGGATAATTTGGTAATTTGACATATTTCTTATCTATTTTGCTATTACTAGTTCCTAACGTTGTAATGTTTCTAATGTTTAACTTATGTTTATGTTTTCTAATTATGTTTGTGACAATTGATTCTTGAAAACCATTGTATGATGCAATCTGCTTAATATTTCGCAGTCCTTTATCAAAGTTTTGTTTTGACAATGGGAAATGTAATAATCTGTGAATCAAAAAGTTGAAAGATGCAAGTTTATGTTGCATACTATGGTTGGAATCATTTGTTATAAACCTCATAGTGTTAGTGTCTTTACGATAAATATCTATATCTAGTTTGTTGCCATTTCTTGTCACTAAAGTGTCTAAGAAAGGTAACTTAAGGTTTGTTTCTGTTTCATAGGTAAACTTGATTGTCTCAAATTTTGAATTTAAAATTTCTACAAATTGCTGAGGGCTGTAAACTTTAGTGTCGATGACTGCAAAAACATCATCTACATATCTACACCAAATTCTAGGAAAATATTCCAAATTATTTTTTAAATCAGTTTCAAATTTACCCATGAACAGGTTAGCCATAAACGGAGATAAGCTGTTACTCTCTTCCCAAAATGTTTGCTGATACCCATAGAGTCTTATTAGAATGTGGAAATGCTATACCAAAACAACTTAGGTTTAGACTAACGGTATCTAACCCGGTTCTTCCTAGAATGTATTGTTTACCTAAGATACATAAACCCGGAAAAGCAATGCGTCCCATTGTTTCAGGTATTAATGATCCTATTTATCTGATATCTAAATTGTTGTCAAATAAATTCGACAGTTTTGAATATCAACAATCAAATTTCAGTGTTCAATTATCATACGATTTTATTGAAAAAATTAAAAACATTGAGCTGACTGAGAACGAAGTTTTAGTTTCATTCGATGTCTGTTCATTGTTTCCAAGCGTTCCGATAGATATCACTTTAGATTATTTGAAAGATATGTTACACCAAAACCATTTAGACAATTTAGAAGTAGATAATTTTATTAAATTAGCAAGATTATGTATGAGTCAAACCTACTTTCAAATTAACAATAATATTTATCAACAAAATTATGTTACAACAATGGGTAACAGCTTATCTCCGTTTATGGCTAACCTGTTCATGGGTAAATTTGAAACTGATTTAAAAATAATTTAGAATATTTTCCTAGAATTTGGTGTAGATATGTAGATGATGTTTTTGCAGTCATCGACACTAAAGTTTACAGCCCTCAGCAATTTGTAGAAATTTTAAATTCAAAATTTGAAGCGATCAAGTTTACCTATGAAACAGAAACAAACAAACTTTTTGATTCACAGATTATTACATTTCCAATTGTCAAAACAAAACTTTGATAAAGAACTGCGAAATATTAAGCAGATTGCATCATTCAACGGTTTTCAAGAATCAATTGTCACAAACATAATTAGAAAACATAAACATAAATTAAACATTAGAAACATTACAACGTTAAGAACTAGTGATAGCAAAATAGATAAGAAATATGTCAAATTACCAAATTATCCCACATACACAAAAGGTCTTCAAAAAATATTTTCAAAATTTCATTATAAAACAGTAACCTCTAGTAGTAACAACTTGCAAAATCTTTTAGGCAATCCGAAACACCCAATAGAAATGTGTGATAAATCGGGAATATACAAAATTAATTGTAAAGACTGTAACCAAGTATATATAGGGCAAACCAAGAGACCTATTAAAAACTCGTTTTAAAGAGCACGTAGCTCATGTCAAATATCATCGCACAGATAGGTCTAGTGTTGCCATAAATATGCTTGAAAATGGCCATAGAGTAGGCGACATTGAATTAATTAAGAGGGTAGATAATAAAACAAACTTGATTCTTATGAAAGTTTAGAAATTTTAAAACAGAAATTTGCTTATGAATTATGTTGATAACGGTCCATTAGGATTTTCGGAATTATTTAAGCTTATTTAAGAATCAATTAAGTTTAACGATGCGTGATAAGCAGATAGTATATATAAGCTTCCCGTTGTTTTTAAATTTAGTATTGGTATCGCTGCTGATGACAGATTAGCTGTTGAAACACGTGTCCGAGTAAAGTTTTTGGTGCAGTTTTTGGTGTTTTTCTGTTGGTTAAATAGACGCTTGCAGTTGGTGTTCCTTCCTTTGTTTCTATGAATAATAAATAAAAAAACATAGTAAGTTCAAGTAAAGTAAAAAAGGGGCAACACCTCAGACATCCGAGACTTTCACGTTAGACAGTAACTGTGGTGGTAGTGTGCACATGAATAATAATAATAAAAATAAAAACTTGAAAATTATAAATCTAGAGAATCGTGAAACTAAATGGAAAACATACAAACATAGTGTAATTAACGTAGAATACAATAGAGGCGAATACTAAATAAATTACGCATTCAAACTAAGGAAAACTACAGAAGTCAAGATGTTGAGAAAAAGTAATTTTAAGAAATTAAAAGCTATAATAAATGTTTGTTTTTGCTGGTGAACATAAACAAAAAAAAAATAAACAGAATCCGACATCATCAAAGTTTCATAAGTAGAAGTTGCAAAATAAGAACGTCACTGACAATGAAATATGTAATAGTGGAGGGTGGTGATGTCATTTTTTAAAGCCTAAAATTAAATCAATATAAAAAAAAAGTAGCAGTGTCATAACACATGAATATCAATATAAAAATGTATGCAATTTTTGAAAAGAAGTTAGTATGAGTTATGAAAGAAATATATGGTAATACCTATATGGAGTTATACAAATACCGGAGTAATAATATATGTTTTTAACTTATAAAAAAAGAGAAGAGCTTTCGATTATGTTTTGTTTAAGAAAACTTTATAGATACAGAAACAAATGGGGTTTGGTTGGAGATAACATTATGGGTTATGGACACTAACAGGACAAACTTCAAACTGGAGCTGCCTGTCGTATGATACCTTTAATCAGTTGGCTAAAACACACTACAAAGCACACTATTAATTTACTACATCATCTCCAAGACAAGTAGAAAAAAAGTAGATATCAGCAGATAGGTAATTAAATAATGCATCAAATGAGAATATAAAGATACCTAGCTGCAATAAAAAAAATGACTTTTAGACAATTTTAGTTTTCTTAACTACCGTTACTACCGGTGTTCCCCTAGAAATAAATTTCAAAAATGTCTAATACTGAAAACATATTTAATACCATGTCTAACCAATGTACAAGTTTCGCTTATCTGTCTTTTATCTTTCATGAAATATTAATTTTTCAGTAGATTCAAATTTTCGTTGCAAACGCCTGAAGTTATTTTTTTTCTTAATAATGGTACGTAGCTCCCGCCAACCCAAAAGGCTTTTTGTTTTAGCTTCACCCACTTTATTTACAAAGCCCCAGCTCTGAGGGAGCTAGTGAAAACAAAACCGAGCGTCGGTGGATGGAAACTACCCCGAATAACAATTTGCTTATACACTAGGGATTCAAACCGCTTAATGTCACGTATACTTGAGTTCCGAACGCATGCAAAGTGAATAGGTTCTTTAAACAATAAACTTAGCTGTGTGCTGATGCATGTAGTTCTGATAAGGAAGGTTCTTGCTAACGACAGCCAGTTGACAGCTACTAGAAGATCGGTAGGATTTCTCTGAGGAGGATGAGACGACAAAGTTCTGGAAACAGAGCGTTTCCTTCGTAAAACAGGAACGCAGCGTGTGCGATCCACAACCGGTGGAGTATAATCGGCCTTTGCAGCTCCGAGGTAGGCGACACCGTGGTAGTCGGCACGTTTTGTATATCGAAGGATTCCCAATTGCTCGTTCCAGCGTCCCCAGGAATTATCCAGACAGTAACATATGAGTAGAGTATAAGGTCAAGACACGTGCTAAAGCATACGTTGTAATTAGAAATTAACACAACCACTAGACAAACCAAGGAAATAGCAAAAGAAAACACTTACGGCGAAATCGGTCGGATTTATATTTCCACGCTAATTTAACTTGCAATTATTAAAGCCACATTGATATTTTACGTGTAATTTTTAGCTTCGTGAAGCACCGACAACCGCCCAATAGGAAGAAAAAGTCACAAGATGTCCGCCCGTCGTTTCGATTAATATTGAGAATAAATCGATCCACCAATGAAAATATCGTAGCATGCGCGGTAAATTTGATTTTTGTCGCAACGAGCAGCTCTTGCTATCTTCGTCCGGGTTCGAGTATTTTGAACCGTAGTTAGGTACGCCAAACCTGGTAGTTGAAGATGTAAAATTTTATGCAGAAACGTAAAATGAAATAAAAATTGGGACATCGTATTTAAAATAACAAAGTTGGTATACACTTCCGGTAGTGAGCGGAAGTGACACCGCCATGAAAATATTGTCCGTAAGTAGACCATGTCCATTTGTATAAAGTTACAAGTTTTCAGCTGAATCACACACCATGATAGCGAATCAAAACTGATTAATTGAAACAAATCAAACTTTTCAGGAAACCAAAAAATGGTTATGTTTACAAACTATGATGAAGTTATTCAAATATTTTGTTTTGCTTTACCCTGTAATCAGTATTAGTGTTGCATGGGGCATTCAATGACTTCAAAAATATGAGTTAGTTCTGCAGTACCTAAATTCGAAAATCAAAACTTCTTCTTATTAGGTATTTTCTGTTTTGGCAATAGGAACGTGATTTTTGAAAATACTTGTTTTACTCTAGTTTTTTCTACAATATAGCGAATTATGACTTAAACAATTATGGCACTTTTGTGTTTCTTGTACCATGTCCATGTCAATACGTCCAAAATGATGTCAAAATGGTCAAAAAAGCTACTTAGGTTGTCTTAGCAATAAGCGATTCAATTAAAACCATAATATGTAGTGATTAATTTTAGAGTAACTTTGCAAAGCCGAGTTGGCGAAATAGTTTTTAAAAGTAATCTATTGTCTATGACAGAAGTCGTTAAAAGTCGTTCTAGTAGCTGGCAACGTTTTGTTCCTTTTAGTAAAGTGCTTCATGGGGGCAAATTTAGAAAATTTAAAAAATAAAGCGATACTTACATTATGTGGGTGCTGTATATAGACGAATATTGAGTGACATGTTCTATGTTTTGAGGTCCATAACGAAAAATTTGACATTGTTCACGTAGAAGAGGTCTTTAAATTGTCTTGAGGGTTTATTCAAACGCGCTTCCATTGCATAGGGTATGTCCAAATTACCTGAGCCGTCTCTAAATCTAATTCTCCTAAATAATTAAATTTTTTGATATTGTGGAGGTGCACAATGGATTGCAATCTTTCATTTTGTCGACTCATATTCTAAAACCATATGGTTTCTGCATGAGAGCGATGATAGGGCCACTAACGCAGCCGATCTCCGACTTATCATAAGATTAATATAAAAATGTCAAATTAATGGAACACGTACTTTTCGAATTACAGTGTTTTATGGAGTTATTGTGTTTTATTCTGTTGTCATAAAAAAATCTTCTTCGAATGCTTTTCTTATCGCAGAGATCACATATCAAAACTGGTTTGTTTACGCATCTTTATCTGGACAATCTTTTTGAAAATCTTGCCAATAAAGAATAGGGATAAATGTCGCGACAGTTTATGCATTGGCGATTTTCAATGGGCGGTGAAGCTTTAGATAACCATTTCCATATTATTATTATTATATTTAGATTTCCCATGTAGTTTCTTGTGTCTGTAAATGCCAGTGTTTTTAGTAATTTTTCCAATTTTATGCTGAAAAATAACTTGTATATTTTTATAACGTCACTTAGGTGAGTACAAAAACTATTTACTGTTCTTAACTGTTAATTGTTGACGTAATAATAACATTAAGTATAATAATTAATAAGTATTTATTCACGTGATTAATAAAATCTGCTTAAATGTTGATTGAGCTTTAGAAACTTTAAACCAAATGTTTTATTGAATTATAGGCAAGTTCAACTGTACAACAAACTAATAAATGTTGTATGTAAAATTACACTCAATTTTATTGAATCCAATAACTTTCAGCAGATTAATTGCTTCATTTAGTTTCCTCAAACTGACATTCATGTACATTAACGTTTTAATTGTCTCATAATTATTAAAAAGAATCTGTTGAATGGGGTTTGTTGATTAATAATAAAAATTTTCGATTACTGATGTTCGGATATGTTTTGAATTAATGCTTGTATGTACCCACCACATACATAAATGTATGAAATTTTAATGGAAAATTTGCCCTTTGACATTTTCTAACGCAGCATCTTCACCAAAAGCTTTTAGCCGCTTTTAGTCACATTCAAATACTAATACGTGCTTCTTAAACAAAAAGTATTTCGCAACCTTAAGTACCAATATGACGTTATTTACCGGGCGACCCAATAATTATCAACAAAAACTGCTTTCAACTTTTATCTGATTTTTAATTCGGCGACGGCGCCTACATTTGCATATAAAATTTGTTAGATACATACATTTAAATATTGGAAAGCTAAATGTGTCTATAAACTTTACAGTTTATTTACACTTTACTGCGATTGAATATTTATAAATCACCTTAATGAAATTGATTGATGAATTTTTTAGTCAAATTTTTATCAGTAGCAATAATATTTATTAGATACTGGATTTTGTGGAAATGTGTTTAAATAGGTAAGTTCAATAATATTGCTGCCATCATTAAAGATGGAGAATATTCTTTAATGCGATTAGCTTAGAATATACAAACAAAATAATTTCCAAATTAGTCTCATACACCTATTAATTAACAAATCAATTATATTATGTTTCACATTTTATATAATAAATAATAAGCGTTACTATAACATTTTTAAGAGATAAGCTATCATTCCTACAAGCTATTAAAAACAAATCAAACTTTATACTTTTTGAATAAATTTTGTACTAACCGTTACGTTGTGTAGGATGTGAAACAATATCTTCAATTTCCGTGAATAAATATTCTACAAGGTAATAATTAAAATTGCAGCAATTTTTTTTTTCATAAGCTTTAGATTCATCATCAGAAACTATAGAAAACTGTTAGATTATGTTGAACATTAAATTAACTTACCTAAAACCAACCTAAAACAGACTATTCAAAAAACTTCAAATTTCATATTTGGAGGTTAAATCTTCAAAATTAGTTTGATAAACTTATTTTAATTTTATCACCAACAATTTTTTCCAATAGTATAATCGGTTTCAACTTTAAAAATACGAAAGAGTGTCATGCTTTTAATTTTTGAAATTAGTAGTTCCTGTCTCACCAGTTACATTTATTTTTCTTGTTGTGGTTAAATATGTCCTACTAAATGTAACAAGCCGTGTTGCAAATTGTACCTGACAAAAGTGCTTTCAATCACTAAACATTAGCCATTTGTCAATAAAATGTGCAGATTGTTGATTGTTTTACTTGCTTTATCATTAAAAATTGTAACATCTGGCAACATTGTATTGTCGTTACTTTCATACAGTCCACAACTGACAAGTTGTATATACAGTGATTTCTGCCAGACAATCGCGATTCCCTATTTTTTTTAAGTTGGAACCGATTAAAGTCTGTATACTATTGGTGAGGAGTAATAAATCATAATTGCTTGAAATAATTCTTTATTTTCTTGTAAAAGCGGTACTTCTACGGTTAAGTAAAAACCAATAAATTCTAACCAAAATACGATCATTGTGCCGCTCTTGCAGCATATCGACCCATCTAGGGTCTGAGAACAATAGTTTAATCTGTGTTAACACGTTGCCATCAGCCCAGGTACTGACGAAACGAGAATCATAGCCGTAGATGTGGGTATTATACCAAGATACAAAAATAATGGTATATAATACGTAAGAAGTAAAATTTGTAATGTGATCTACTATACAAATAAAATAAATAACATATAAATAATATATGACATAAATATAAAATAAAATAGTAATGCAGATATCGTCAGTACATTTATTACAATTACAATTAATTTGCGGGGACCGATTTTTAGGCATCAAAAAGTAAATTTGGCTCAATTATAAAATTATGTGGTTGTCATGGAAACTTATCAAAATGAATAGATAAAAGTAACAGGCATAAAAATGTTCATTTAAATAACAAGACATTAGTAGGTTAAATAGGTATATTTAAAAATAACTGACAATACTCACTCATGGTTACAATAAATGGTGTTTAGAGAGTAGAACACTGTTTCAGGCACATTACGCTTGGTCATTTAACTTTCTTCCTCGTCTGAAATTTCCATTTCGGAATCAGAATCGCTGTCTTGTGTGTTTACTGATATAATAATTGGCTCCAATGTTATCTCTACTAAATTATCCAGTTGCCAACATTTGTCTTCTTCCTTAACGACATGAGATACACAGTTCTTCCATCTTTCAGGTGTTACTTTGTTTAATGCATTTTCCAGAAGTTTTTCACGTCGTCGAGTTTAAAAGTGGTATTGTTACGAGCGACGTCACTTTTACTTGAGCCCAAACCAACTCTATAGGATTCAGCTCACAATGGTAAGGTGGTAAACGCAGTACTTCAATGCCCCGATTCTTTGCCATTTCGTCAATAACATGACGTATATACTTATTCTTATGAACTTTAACAATATCCAATAATTCTCTTTTCACCATGTCATCCTCAAAAGTTATATTCTTAACAGATAACCAATCTATAATTTCTGCTTTCCTCCAAGCGCTGGTAGGTAAATTTTCGTATCTTCGTGAGTGGTAGCTGGCGTTGTCCATAACTATTATAGATCCTTGGGGTATCAAATCTAGCATCTGCTCAAAATATTCTTCAAACACATTAGCATTCATGTCTTCGTGGTAGTCGCCAGTTTTCTTTGATTCGAATTCTAACAAACCACCATCTACAAAGCCATCTTCATTGCCAATATGAGTAATAATTAACCGTGTTCCTTTCCCAGAAGGCGGTCGAAATCCTGTCGATAGCCCTTCTATAAATCCTTGTCGAGCACTCGTAACGGTATTATCATGCCATGTTTTTTACGGTATGTCCTGCATTGATCCAGGTTTCATCCAAATAGAATATACGCCTGCCTTCACGCCTATATTTTCTTATTTCCCGAAGATAATTTCTCCTCCATGTAATAATCTCTTGTTTTTCAATTAAAACGGATCTTCTATTTATCTTCTCCCAAGTAAACTTCAACTTGCGAAGAAGTTTCCACAGTGTTCTACGACTCATTTGGGGTAGATTTTCATCCTCATTTACTGCTAGTAAAATCTTATCGATTGTAGGAATCTCTTTCCGTAAGTAGAACGAGTGAACCTTTCTACGGACAGAATTCCTCATTGCATCATCTAATTCCATCGGGCGCCGACCAGGAGATGGAAGTGGGTGAAGCACTTGTCCCAAATTTTTCTTTCCCTCACTAGTTTATAAATGGTGGATTTTGATATTCCCGTCATTGCAGAACATAATCCTACAATATCATCGACACTTTTTGCAGGGTGTTGACATCGAACAGCGTCATGCACATTTAAAATTATAATTTTTCATTAGCAGATAACGCACCACTTTTAACATGTTTTCCATTTCAAAATTATTTGCACTAACACACAAACAAACAAACAAGCCGATTCATTGCTAATAACAAACTAAACATATTTTTCATTTAGAAAGTATACGAAGCCCTTTGGTCAAACAACTAATTATCTGTAATCTTTCGCAGAAATTACAACCCGTCTGCCGTAATGACTGCGCTAACGACCCCACTTTACCTGATGATAGATAATCCAACACACATTTTGACGCTAAAGAATAATTGTTTTAAAATTACTTTATTTAGCTATATCGATTCTTAATTGTAATAATAAGAAACAAACCACATAATAGTAAATAATTTTTTTAAAAATATTCCACAGTTTAATAAGATACAAATAGATTCATAACTTTTGTAAAACTCAGTATACGTACCTATATAAAATTAAAATTTAAAATAGACAAATTGAGAAACGACACATTTGTCATTTATCGATTTTAGAGTTTAATTTTATATTCAAATACTGTGTTTTACAAAAGTTTTGTATCTATTTATATCTTATTAAACGGTGGAATATTGCTGAATTAAATTATTTACTATGAAAAATAGATTCCACAAAGTAAGGATTGAAACAATAAAAGAAACCACATAATAATTCATATCAAGGTAGATTTTACTATTATAATATATTTACCTACTAAAAATATGATTTTCCAAACGTATCAGGTACCTACGCCACTGCAATACGGGAGATTCGATAATTCTGACAGATTTATTACTCCGCGCCAATAGTATACTGAGTATATACGAGTTCCTTAATAAGAATGGTTCGGATTTTTATTTAAATATTCTACAGCTCTTTTAGTAGGCGAGATCATACAAAAAATACAAACTACCACCCTCTCTAAAGATGATTTGTTTGAAATCTTATAGATTGTAGTCTTCGTGCTTTTTCATCACTGCTGAATACGTTTACGTACGTATAATGTAGCACATAAATGATGATAATGATGTTTGAAACTAAATGTTTACGTACAGAAAAAAAATCAGTCGAAGTTAATTTAAAAAAAAAAAATGCAATAGTGACGTTTGTTTCCGAGAAATTATCAGAAGTTTTATTCATGAAAAAATTGGTGTTCCTAAGGCTTGGCGAACCTTTTTATTTATTATCGTTTAAAGAAACTTTTTCTGTGTCGCCCCAATTAAGCCTCAAATTAAATCAACGTACTGTTAAGAAGTGAGCAAAGACATCTCGCAATCTGTCTTTTTTTATGTTTCCGTTATAGTTTTTTCAATGTGTTTTATTAATAGTTTTTGAATTTCTTCAAAAGCGATCGGTTCAGTTTCCTTTTCATCTTTTTTTTTAATGCAAGGTATTGTTTTCTTATCTTTTACCGATGAGAGCTGTTACCATTTGCGATAGCGACATGTCTTAGGTATTTAGTTCTTGAAGTTTTGCTTCCCACTTGGTTTAAACGTGTTCTTTTTTAATTTAAAGGTGTTTTCCGTCTAGGTGGAAGTTGTATCAAAAATAACGGTCTAAAATTCATCAAGGGTATTATCGATGCTAATTGTAGATTATAAACCGTCTTCACCTAGAAGAAAAACACCTTAAAATTATACCAATAATTGGAGCAAAAAATAGTCTTAACTTTTGAAATCCTTGATCACAGAGTTCTTGCGTATTGTTTAGCTAATTTAAGTTCTTGTTTTGTTTGAAGACATAGTTGCAGAGCAGTTTGTTTATTTTTTTGTTTATTATTGCTATTGTTGTTGTTGTATGGTTTTTTGTTCACTTCTTGTATTCTTCACTCCAAGTCTTCCATGCTTCTTCCCAGTTTTTTGGGGTTCATTTTACTTATAATGGCAATGTTGAATATGTCGACAGTCTGTTTTGCGTTACAAGCTAGTATAACGGGCTTTGTGCTATTGAGGTGTTTTTTGGTGCTGAGTATACTGCGTAGACGTTGATGTACATGTTTATGCTTTTGTTTTTCAATATTTTTTATATATTTAGTTGTTTAGGTTTTTTGTTTCTTATGCGATTTCTTTTCTTAGTCAATTATTTAATTCATCGTCTTCTCGAAGAAGCTTCTGGTTTGTCCTTCTGTTGCATTAGCATTAAAAAATTTTGCTTAACATTTGGCATAGTATTTCGCTGACCTTCTTCACAATTTTATCGGCGGTTTTATTTGATGACGCTTTAGTAGTATCATTGTTAATGTCTTCAGGTTTCGTTGTCTTAAACTCTTCTTGACGTTTTTTCTGTTCCTTGATTCTATTGACCCATACGTTTTCTTGGAGTCTTTAATCTTCTTCCCCAGGTTGTAATTGTTGACAATAATTACAGATCTTGTTTGTCAGTATTCGACTAATACTGATAGTCCGTAGACTTCTGTTACAGCAAGTGATTCGAGTTTTATTGCCAACGCTCAGTAGGCTATAATAATCGAAGAATCGATTTCTCCATCTTCTTACATATCTACCGACAAAGTTGCTTTAGTACAGATTATTTCTGGTCTTTGTCTGGTTTTCTGTACAGAAATCGCATAATTTGCTATCGTATTATTAATATCATGATGGTTATTCAAATTATAATTTTTCTGTGATACGATATGAAAGAATCAAAATTTTAGGAAAACACTTTGATTCTTGAATTCTTTCAGTATATTAGGGATTTGTTCACAAATAAATTTGATGATTTTACTAACTTTAATAAGTCACAAGTATTCTTAATTTCGTGTATGAGTAACATTACTCTGACAGTGTATTATTCAAGATCCCTTTGATAATAAATCAAGGAGATGACTGTTAACGTACCTATTCTAAAATGTATCCAGAAAAGAGCCCTCTAAGTATACGGGACTATGTTATAATTTGGGGGCGGTTAGTAGAGAATACCTACGTCTACAGTGGCCATGGCAGCCCTTTTTCCACGCCTACTATATAATAAACAAACAATCCTAAGGTGTGTAATGAGAGGAAAATGTTCCTTTTAGAAAAGACAACAGTTCAAACAAAAGTTATAGAAATTATAATTTACAACTTCTGTTTATTTATGGTTTTTTATATAAAGGTTACGTGATTACCGTATCTAATTCTTTTTATAGGGCTTTAAAATAATTTTTAATCTTTTAAATAACTTTATTTAATTAAATAACTATTCAATACATCAATCTATTTGTTTACAAACTATTTTATTTGATTTTTTAATCCAGGAATATTCTTAAATATCAACTTTAAATTTACTTTCCTACAATCGAATTATTTGATTTTGTCTTAGTACAAATACATATGCATTGAAGGGCCACATCGACATAAATTAACCCTACACTAAAATATGCATGATAAACATACTTTGCAGTACGCTTGACAAAGTTCAACCTACGTATGTATGCATATAGTTTACTACTAAAATTATCTATCGCTGTGTTTTATTATTAACCCTATGATGCATGATCAACTTTTTTTGCACCTATGCATATGATGGGTCCGTTGGACCCTCATATACAGTGAATTGAATAAAAGAGTTTACTATTGATTTAACTGTTATTATTAGTTTAATAAACACTAATTTTGATATAATAAGAACTAATTATAATAAATTAAACACTGTAGTACCAGAGTAAGGAAACTGAAATTACTATTATTTTAATGCATTAAACAATTATTACAAATTACTTTACTGTGCTCTTTACAAATATTTTTGTACATCTACTACATGTTTGGGTAGTTTTCCTGGATATTTTACATGGACAAGCGTAACATCGTTTTTTCATTACGGGTTTTGGATTACTATCATGTTGCGGAGTATTTACGTTCTCAATAAAAAGATTAATACTGGCTTTTATGGTACTACTGAGGCGGGGATTATTTGATCGCCTAATCATGAATGGGATTATTAACTGGTTACAAAGTTCTTTGATGAATAGTCGACGTTTGTGGGATTTTGTAGCTTCGAAATCTTGATTTTCGGATGTATACAGCAGAAACCCATTCAATGCAGCAATGTCAAGCATATTATAAAATATTGCAAATGGCCATCGACGCGTTTGCCTTTTACATGTGTAGTTACTAACCATTTGATCCACTCCACCTTTTGTTTTGTTGTAATCTTCAATAATAATTGGTTTCTTTTTTGGGCTTACATAATTTATTGCCGCATCATGGTGCATAGAACTGACCAATATTACTGATTTATTTTTTTTTGTACATAACTAACAATTGTTATGTCTTTAGTGAATCCAAATATAGATGAAAGTACTTCCCTGTCTTTATTGGCTTTGAATTGTGGGGAATTTCCCGCTTATTTTTACGTAAAGTTCCCACTGCTGTAATTCCAATGGTTAACAAATTTTCAAGTAGAGGAATACTCGTAAAAAAATTGTCAATAGTCAAATTTCTGTTTGAATTTTTAATTGGTCCAATCAGACTTTTCACAATATGTGTTCCTAAATTCTTTTGAGTTTCATCACCGGGTTGCTTGCCAAGGTATACTATACCATTTATGGCGTAGTTATTTTTACTGTCGCACAACCAAAAGAATTTAATGCCATATTTTGCAGGCTTACTTGGCATGTATTGTATAAAATTGCATCGTCCTCTATATGCAAGTAACTGTTCATCAATAGTAACATTGGAATTTGGTATCATAACGGTATTACACTGTTTGATAAATAAGTTCCATATATATCTTATTGGCGCCAGTTTATCAGTTTGGAGTCTGATCTGTCTAGTTCTTTTATCATCGAATCGTAGAAATCGTCTGATGTATTCAAAACGATTCAAAGACATAGTCGCTTTATACAAGGGATTTGAACACTTATCGAGAAAGAGCTCCTAACTGGAGAATCCCACCTTTTTCGACTCCAGCTAAGAGAAGTAAACCAAGGAACGCATTTATTTCATCTAATTCTAGATCATGCCAAATTTTATTTTTTTTATTGAATTCTTTTTTTGCTTCAGAATTAGTGCATAAAATTATTTCCTCTAATATCTCCTTTGTCAAAAATTGACTCCATGCATCTTTCAGTGTCAATATTTGATTTTTTTTTGCGGGTCCAGGAACAAAACGTATAATATTGTGGCATCTAGTTTTTACTTGTGCGGGAGCATTTTGTTGCCATTTGTAACCATTAACACCAGTGATTTCAAATTGAAAATTTGAATTTGTATCTGATATTACTTCTTCTTCGTCATCCGTTTCGCTTTCTGAAGAAGATTCTATTGTAGGTTCATAATCATCATCGTCAATCATTTCTGTTGTGTTAGCAACACAATCCGACAACACACTTGAATTAGAAGACACGTCTGATTCTGCTTCTTCATACCACCGTAACACAGTCTTTTCAAAATCTGGATCTGTGGCACGAACAGTACGTTTCCTACTGGTGGAAGCCATTTTTCTGAAATATGCGCATCTATATAATATGTATGAGAGGTTTGCTATTGCTATTATTATTACTATGATTCCACTGTATTTCTCCGAATAATTGTTATTCTGATTTCAATGTCAGTGCACTGAACATTTCGAATAGTATAGACAATATTGACGTGATTTAGCGTAATGTAGTTGTACTATAGGAAGAAAACAAAAAATAATACTTACGGGTAATATATCAATGCAACAATTTTTGAAAAATCTCAATTGTGCCTGCACTAGCACTAAAATTACAAAACCGTTAGACACAACAGATAATTGTGAATATACAATGTAATAAAGCGTCCGTTAGTGGTTACGCTGAAGACTTAACCTCCCTCTCTTCTTAGTTTAGCGCACGCGCATAACAAGAATTATAAAACGAGAATAAAAATAAAAAGATAGGTTGTAACTCATTGCAAAAGAATGTGCTGTAATTAAGTAAGGGTCTGTTGGACCCTACGTATGCACTAGTGTAGTATCGTTATATAATGTTAACATACTGCTAAATAATTTTTTTAATACAACGGTTTTGCCATAACAATGTTTATAAGGAACCATTAATAGTATATTTAAACAGTATTATAGCTAACGCAGAAATTAATTGAAATACGTAGCATTTAGAATCAAGACGGGTCTTTTAGACCCCACGTATGCATTGTAGGGTTAAAGAAAAACTGAGTGTTTTAATGGATCTTGTATATTTTAACTTAAACTTTCTACCTACGGCTATTTAATAAAACGTTAATGTATGTTTATAAACCTCCGGTAAACATTTACCCTTAAATATAAACATCTTCATTACCTATAGCCTGAGCACATAAATAAATATGTACCTAAATAAATGAAGTTAAAGTAAATCTGAATTGTATGTTATTAAATTAATATTTACAGCCAGCTATTACGTAATTATAATTTATGTAAATAATATATTTTGTTATGTCTGTAAACAATTTCAGTACCTACTTTATTCGTCGGGGTCGCTTTTTACTTCACCGCTTTTAATTACGTTAGTTATTTTAACGGTTGTTTTGAATATTATATAATTTTAGTTTACCAATATTTAAAAGTTAAATAAAAATTGCCCTAATATTAAAATAAAAAAGTATACAGTACTGACTTTGATAGTTACGTTTGAAAGTTAAATCCGTTCAATTATTAGTTTTAAGATTATGTTTTAAAAATCTTTATTGTATTGTAAAAATTCCCTCAAATTATTTATTATTTTAAGTATTGATCACTCATAAAAAAGGTTAATAGTTTTATGGAAGTTTTATTAAGCGAACTTGTTGCGGTACGACAGGTTCCTGTACTAAAGCTTGAACTTAAGCTAAAGTTAGCGTTGAAACTTATTTAAAATAACTGAATGATGTTTCTCTTAAAGTAAGTTTAAACTAGGATATAAAAACCTAGCCGTAACGTCTCGATTTTCTGAAAAACATCACTTTGTATAATGAATGTTAAATGTTCAACACATGCTTTGAAAGGCATTTTTATTTTAACATAGATGATGAAAAATGTCGCTTTATATGTCAAAATTAGAAAATTAAAAAACTTCAACAATGTGGTCTCCCTATTTTGGACCTCTATAAGCTTAAAACATCTCACCCTCTAGAATCTGAACAACATTACTTATACGCGGTGCTATGAAGGTAGATTTGCCTACAAAAAAATTTTCTTTACATCAACTAATCTCAGATAACGAATATTTGTAGTTGCTAATATTTTCCACAAAATTTTATAAAAGAACTTTGTTTAATGGATTTGCTTAGTAATAAAAGACTATGCGTAGTTGGAGAAGGTAAAGGTCTAACCCCTCCTTCCACCCCCAATAAATACTAATACAAATTGTAGTACAGCATTCCACGGTAGATACCACCGTGTTTTCTTTAGACCAAACGCCCTGCCCAGAAAACTAAACCCTTGATGAGTTTTTATATTAAAAAGAATCAGAAGTAATTCATTTAAATAAACCTTTACTTTACTTCAAACGGATGGTACATTTACATTATGTGTTTTAATAATTCTTTTAATTACCAAAATATGATAAATATGTGAATATTATTTTATCTTTAATAATATTATTTACATAAATTATAGTAAATTTAATCTCCTAAAACATTTAATTGTAAGATTTTTTGAAACGTATTTGTTGCGATACGGTATTATTTTTGCTTAAAACACAAAACTTTGTTAATTTGATTAAAAGTTTTTGGAAAATGTAATTAACAACAACTTTTGTTTTGTATTTTTTTGTAGTATCAGTGTAACTGAAGATATTGCTAATAGAGACAGTCTACCTAAACATGCCAACCCTTATCCACCTAGTATTCATATGTAATAATATTAATTAAGTATGTAAACATTATAGAAGATAAATTTTACACAATTTTATCATTTTATTTTTTTTTTGGCAACTATAGAACTCATCAAAAGGCATCATTGGGACCATTCAGAACTATTTGAGTTTGATGTTCTTTTTTATTTTTTCGAGAAAGTCAAAAATTTATTTTTTAGGTATCAGGAACTGTAGTATTAGTCAAGAGCCATCGTATGAGGTACTCAGAACTATTCAATCATAAACTAAGGTGTGAAATTAGCACCCCATTTTTTTAATTGTTATTTTGGCACTTTTAATTGCCAGCATTTTTTTAAATAAATATACAAGAACTGTTATACTCTTTAAAAAGATACCAGAACTCTAATCAGAACTATCAAGAACTAAAGTTGGGTTGCTAACTTCACATACTCGAAGGAATTGTTAATGAGATTATTAAAGCCAATCCCTGTTATTCTACTATTAAAATTCGGTTTCAAACATTGAGTTAGTTAATAGAACGATAGAATAGATAGAACATCAGGAATTTTATCCTATACTAAGTTGCAAAACCCGAAAACGATAGTTAGAACTAATAGAACATGACATGTCTTTGTTTCTCATTACTCCTTTATTTTAAGTAATATTTAAAAGTTACAAAACTTTCAGCATTTGTAGTTGCAATTATTTTTCAAAACCAGTCAAATAATATACTTATAAAATTCTTAAACTGTCTACCATAACATTTATCTGAAACTGCCCAAAAAGGATTTGTTCAAATTTAATTAGAAGATAATTTTAACAAACTGCAACAATCATAAATAATAACATTAAAATTTACCAAAAAAATAAGAAACAAACAAGAAAGATAAAACATTGAACAAAAAAAATTTGATTTTGAAATTCGTACCAATATAATCCCAGCGTGTCTTAATATTAAAAAGAAACATTTACAAGAGCTTGCTTGTTTTTTAAATATTCTGCTGTTGCTACTATTCTAGACAACTATTATAATTCGGTGTAAAATGCTGTTTTGTTAACTGACATCTTTATATGACTCCAATATAGGGAAGTTAGCTCTAGGTTCAGAACTTTCTTTGTCATTCATTATCTAACTCTCTATCATCACATGTTTATCGGTAAGTCATTACAAAGCTCTCATTGAAGAAAGTAAAATAATAAAGTTTAGAAGAATGTAAGGTTCAATAACATACTCCCCTACTATTACAGCCTATATAGAAAAAAGGCGTTGATGTACACCACATCATAGTAATGTTTGCGAGAATTAAATACATAGTTCGTTTGTAAATAAACTAAACTTTTCAAAACGCTTCTGAAGATTGCAACGTATATCGGCTGAAAGTCTTCACGTCCTAAAGCTTGAATTTTTTGTTAGAGTTCAGGCTTCCACGGCCAGAGTCATTATTGAAACAAAAACGTCTTCCGGGATTGGACCATGTTGAAAAGGCTTATTTTAAGTTTAGAGTCTGGCTTGGTCACAAGTTGATTACCTGACTTTCAGGTGTCTACCTTGAAATTTTCTTTGTTTCAAGTTTCTCGCCCTGGTGAAGTCCCTTACGATAGGTGGCGAAACGTTGGCAACTACGGTTACCTTTTTGACACGGTCCAAACCCAGAAAATGGATCGAGTTTTGGTTCCTTGAGAACTTGTCAATCTTGCTCATCTTCAATAATGTTAAAACAGCTTCTTCAAATGTAGGGGTTCGATTTAACCTATTAGAATTCCCGCCAATTGTGTGACTGTTTTGCATTTTTATACACAAATTATTAAAACAACTTTTAAGCTGAAGCAGTAAATAATATTTTTTTTTAATAAAAGAAAGAGAAAAAGTTTTTAAATTTGAACTACAAATTAAAGAACATGTGCCTCAAGTTTGAAGTACGGGTTTATTATTCTTGCAGTTTATTGAAATTTATGTTGTTAATCTAAAAACTTTTTTTGGACAGATCGAAAAGAAAATGTTTCACACAAATGGTGCGGTAGATATATTTTTAAAAATTCATCGTTGTTTTCAAAATATCTTGTTTGTAATGTTTGATCGGTAAGCATTTTGTTATTTGACTAAAGAAAAATAAATAAATTGTTTTCGAAAACTGATAGCAAAGATTATTTGAAATAATGGGATTTTTTGAAAAACAAAATAAAGCCAGTAACTGTCAACGGGAGCAAAAAATTTGTACTAATAACCGTTTTCGGGTGATTCAATTTAACATTCTTACACCACTGGAATAAGTTTGAATGATCGCCGAGGTTATACTTATTAAGCTGATTTTAAGAAAATATAAGGCTTTATCAATTATATCTTGTGTAGTTTTTTGGTATCTTTTTTTCATTTTTGCACAAACACGAAATTAATCTGATAATCGCGGCAATGTGGTAACCGTTTTGATCTACAATAACTGATACAGTAAAAAAGATGTCACTGTTACGGGGCTAATTCTAGCCTCATTTTAAAATAAAATTAATGCTTAACAACAATTTCAATACAGTTTTTTACATGTTTAATAATCCTTTCATAAACACAGAAAATTAGTCAGAGTAAATACAGTTGACAGAAGCAAACATGCGGCCTGGTGGGCGGGTAAAATGTCGCTGTACTCTAAGTTAGTACACTCAGAGAAACAAATAAGAAGAAAACGAACGAAATAACATGCTCGTGAGCAGCGAAAACAACAACAAACAAACTTTCGTCGGCGAGTATACCGCTACGGCAATTTCTATTGTGATTGGTGGACTGCATTCCCGCTATCAATTTTTTTATTTAGTTGGCATATTTTCCGGGTCCGATGTTTGCTTCTGTGCGCTGTAGCTCACTTGATAACTTTAATAATATTACAGGTCGTGAAAACGGTTCCAATTAAAGATTTTATTTTTTTGGTATCTTTTGTTGTTTCTGAACAAACATGGATTTTATGAATCCTAATTTTTTCAACGTTGTTACATTTTTTTTCAGATTACATAATTCTATATGTTTATGTAAAACGATGAAAACTACCAATAAACTAAATTGGATATAATTAGAAGGGCATTAAATTTGCTTTAAAATTTTGATCAAACCAAGCCTATAACTCAAACCGTTTTATAACTAACAGTTCTTATGAACCATAAGGTTTTTAAAGTTACCAAGTAAGTGATTTTTTTTTGCAAATTTTCTTCGTTTATGTAAAAATTTTAAAAATATTTAAAAAACTATATTAAACATGTATAATTTCTTTTAATATGGGGCTAAAATCAGCTCCGTAACAATAATATCTTTTTACTGTATCAGTTTTTGTGAATCATAACGGTTACCACATTGCCGCGATTATCAGATTAATTTTGTGTTTGTGCAAAAACGAAGAAAGATACCAAAAACTAGAAATATGCGTTTGGTCTCATTCAATACTCATTGATACAGTACAACTTTTAACAGAACAATGTTTTTGTAATTGTGAGTTAAACACAACTACGCCGAAGGGGGAAACCTAGGATAGGCATATTGATGCCATTGAAACAATAAAAATTTTTGTAGCAATTATTTCCGATTTCTCTACTTTTTTGGTTTTATCCTACTGAACTATAATCTTCTAAAGATATTATCTTACAAATATAAAAGTGTCAGCATGTATTTTGGAGTCAGTTCGAAGTTATTAGTCGTCAGTTAAACTTATATAAATTATAACGAGTAATCTTGTGGGTATTTATACAAATTAGAAGAACTGTATGTGTTAAAATAAATAAAAAGTGTTATTCGATCCAGGGTGTGTTTATTAATCTAGCGGTTTGTGAATTCGATAACAAAAAAAACAATAAGATTTGTAACAATATTAACACTCTGTGGTTATAAATATTATTGTGGCAAGTGACTTCCCTTTTCAAAAAACACACTAGTCTGGAATGTAAGATAAAGATTGTCAGTCGTCTTCAGGTAAAAGATATACAGCGTGAATCACTACCAACTGGACAAATATTTGTAGTGAACCATAAAAGTTTTACAAGTTTTGTCATTTTAGTAGCTTGCAGGTTTTTTTATTTTGAAATATACAGTATGTCACAAAAAAGTGTAGTGTATCAAAATTATATTTTCTATTATGGGACACCCTGTATTTTATTGCGTTGTTTTGATTGCCCGTAACAAATAAGTTATACTTTTATAAATGTTCTCTATTCTTAAATATTTCAATTCAATTTCAATTTATTTGTCTATTTACATTAACAAAAGATTCGGTTTTTTCTTAACATAACAATAAAAGCAACAACAACAAAAAATTTTTTTTCTTTGGCTCTTCTCTTCATTCTATTCTTATTACTTTTCTTTTTCTTTCTTCCATCCACTTTTTTTTTCCACCATCTTCCTCATCCACACACTTCCTTCACCTCTCTCTCCCAACAACACTTTTCTCACTCTTTCGTCCGCTCTTACTTCACTACACTCTAGTTTCAAATGCTCTACATTTTCCCACCCCTCCCTACACATTCTACACTTCCTATCTTCGTCCTTCCACCAGTACTTATTTTCATTCTCTTCGTTTCCTACTCTAAATCTTGCAATTAGTTTTTATCTTCTAATGCCATTCTTCCGGTTATGTAATTCGGTTTTCCATCTGTTATTAATTCTTCATACTTCGTGTTATATTTTCCTTCCTTGTGCCTGTGTGTCTCTATCTCTCTGTACTACTTCTTCTTCCATACTTCTTCCCGCATCTCTTATCTTTTTTATTTCTTCCCTTGCATATTCTCCTCTTTCATAATATCTTCTTCTAGCATCTTCACCATATTTTATCTTTTGCTCTTCTACTTCCTTCCAACATTCATATAATATCTTATTTTCTCTCTTGCTTTTCATCTTTTCTTCATACCGTATTGAAATTTTTCCTGTCTGTACCCTTATTTTTCCAATTTACATTCTTTTCGACTATATAACCTGGTGTTTCCTTCTCCAAACCTAGTGTCTACTTCCAATACCTTACCTGTATCTTCTCCACTTTCTCCCATTCTTTCCATCCCCACACCTCTGCTCCACACATCAACACACCTTTTACTATTCTCTCAAACATCCATCTTCTTTTCTCCAAGTCTTTCGCAAATATTCTTTTCCTATGCCCCATACCTCCCTTATTATTTTATTTCCTTTTTCCCTAGTTTCTTAATTTGGTTTCGTCCTTGTTGTCGTACCTCACCACTTTCATTTCCCTTCTTTTATTCTACTTTTTTTCTTCTTAAACTCCATAATTTTTGTTTTCCTACATTTGATTCTATTTATAACTTTTATCATTCCTTTCATTTCCTCTTCTGTTTTTGCCAAGACCACCATATCATCTGCGTAGGCTAGAACCCACACTTTTCTTCTTCCAACCACTATCCCTCCTACCTGCTGTCCTTAATTTCTTTCCTCAAGTCTCTTGTATACAAGAAAAATAAACCAGGGCTCAGTAGACACTCCTGTCTTAACCCTCTTGCTATCCTAAACTCTCTTCCTAGCTTTTCCCGTACTCTCGTTCTGCACAATCCCCTTTCCACCTTATCAAAAGCTAACCTTAAATCTAAAAACATCGCAAACACTTTTCCTCTTTTTTCCCTATTTCTCTATTAACTACATGTTTTAATATATATGTATATTATCCACTGTTCCTCTTCCTCTCCTAAAACCCATTTGCCAATCCGGTACTAACTTCTTTTCCTCTACTTCTTTCTCCAACCTTTTTCTTATTGTTTCACTTTAAATCTTATATCCGACATTCAGAAGGCTAACTCCTCTGTAATTTCTTTCTTCTTTCTTATCTCCTCCTTTGTATATTGGGCATATTATGGCTTCTCTCCATTTTCCTGGTAACCCTCCTCCTTTCCATATTTTTTCAAATATTCCTCTTAATCTTTCTCTCATCTTTTCTCCTGTATATTTACACTACTCCCCCTGTGTTCCATCTGTGCCACCAGCTTTTTCTTTTTTATCTTATTTATCGCTTCTTTCATCTCCTCCTTTTCAATCCCTCCTTCTCTTACTTTCTTATTTTGCCTTTTATCTTTTTTTTTCTTTGGTTCTATGTCTAACCCCTCAATAACTTTTTACAATGTTGCTCCCATTTTCCTCCATTTATTTTTAGCTCGGCCCTTTTTTCTTTCTTCTTTCTTCTCTCAAACTTCCAAACTTGTTTCTTATAACCTCGATCTCACTTTCTAACCTCATTTTGAATTCTTCTTTTCTCTTTTTGCATTCTTCTTTAAATTTCATCCTAATTTCTTTATCTTCAATTGCCATTTTTCTTTTTTACATTTTCTTTTCCCTCACCTCATTTCTTTCTTTGCTTTCTGGCACTCTGCATTCCACCATTCGTTTCTTCTTTCTAAATTTCCTGTTCTCACTCTATACTTTCTCTTTTCTGTTGCTTCTTCCATTTCTTTTATTATCTTGTTTATCTCCTCCTCTATTCTTCCTTCTGAACTGTGTCCTTCCTCCATCTTTTTCTTGTACTTTCTATATTTTCTTCTGTCCACACTCTCTCCATTACTCTCTTTTTCTTCTTTCACATTTTCTTCTCCACCAAGGTCACTTCTAACGGTTGATGATCAGAATCTTCACTTTCACCAATTTTGAACTTTACTATGTCTTCCATACTTCTTTCATTTGTGATTACATAGTCTATTACCGACTCCACTTCCTCCAATAAACGTGTATTTCCCTTTCTCTCCTTCCTCCATGTTTCCGTTTAATATTGTCCATCCTTTTTCCTCACAAAATTTTACCAATTTTTTCCTTGCCTATTTTTTATTTTACCCATTGATATCTACTCTTTTCTTTACCCTTCCATTTACCATCATACCTATTTCCTCTCCTATCCTTGCATTGAAATCGCCTCCTAATGTTAGAGTTTTTTCATCTCTCTCTTTCATTACTTTATCTATTTGTTCCTTAGTTGTTTCTATTTCTTTTCCATAAATTGTTATTATATAATACCTTTCTTCTTCTTTTGTTTCTATATTCGTTTTCATTACTCCCATTATCTTTTCCTCTCTCCCTCTTTTTCTTTTTTCCATTCTTTTCTCACCCCTGTTATTATTGCTTCCCTGTTTTTCGGCGAACTGTATGTCACATATAAATTCTTCAGGCATCTTGTCTTTCTACTCTTCCCAATCATTCTCTACCATCCAGGTTTTAACTAGCCCCACCATTTTAAAATCCCTAATATAACTCCAAAATTCCCTTCCTTTGTTTTTTATTCCTGCTTCCCATTTTTTCATTTCCCCCTCTTTTTCCCCTTTTCCTCCCCATTTTCTAGTTTTTTGCTGTCCATTTTCTCACTTTTCCTTCCCTCTCTATCCATTTTCGTTCCTCTCCTTCCACCCATATTTTTAGGAATCTTATGTTCACTTTTTTTCCCTCCCTTTCCATATTTTTTATCTTTGTTTGTATATCTCTTTCCTTTTTCGTCATGTCCTCGTCAATATAGATTCTCGTACCTCGTAACTTCTTCTTATTTCGTAATATCTCTAATTTTTCTTCTAAACTTTTTACATTTTAATTAATGAATTAATTAAATTAATAATTAATACTATTCCTTCTTTATCTCTCTAGCTTCTACTTAAATCTAAAAGTTTCTGAGTTACGTCGACTTTTCTTAGAGATGGAGTATTAAAAAAATACTATCTTCTAATCCAACAAATCATAACAAATTTACTCTTACGTGTAAATTAGTTGGATATTAAATTAATGTATTCCATGATTAAATGTTAAACATCTCTTTACAGAGTGTTTAGAGTTTACAGGTTAATTATTAAATCATTTAATTTTA
Organism: Abscondita cerata; assembly: GCA_030710515.1. Classification (NCBI taxonomy): domain Eukaryota; kingdom Metazoa; phylum Arthropoda; class Insecta; order Coleoptera; family Lampyridae; genus Abscondita; species Abscondita cerata. The sequence continues at coordinate 201,107 of JALBCR010000787.1, read as the reverse complement.
TTAATTCATAACGTTTAAAAAATGTCCTCTTACGTATGGTATAACGGTGTCATGTGCTTAAGTGATACAATTTTTTGCGCAATTTACAGTATTCTTTAAATTAATGGTAGTGAGAGATTTTAAAACAAAAAATGCATACGTAATATCTAATCAGTTAATGTAATTCTTTCCCCCCCCCATGTCCCCCTTGCTCTCCTTTTCCCTCTTCCTTCCTCTTTTTCTTTCTTTTTTTTTTTCTATCTTTATTTTAATATTATTCCTTCTTATACTTTTCAATCTTTCTATTTTCCCTTTTTTTTTTTTCTCTATTTTTTTTTTTTTTTCTTTTTTTATCTTTTTTTTTTTTTTTTTTTTTTTTTCTTTTTTTTTCCTTTTTTTTTTTTTTTTTTTTTTTTTTTTTTTTTTTTTTTTTTTTTTTTTTTTTTTTTTTTTTTTTTTTTTTTTTTTTTTTTTTTTTTTTTTTTTTTTTTTTTTTTTTTTTTTTTTTTTTTTTTTTTTTTTTTTTTTTTTTTTAATTTTACTTTTTTTTTACTTTTTTTTTTTTTTTCTCTCCTTTTTTTCCTTTTTTTTTTTTTTTTCTTTTTTTTTTTTTTTTTTTTTTTTTCCCTTTTTTTTTTTTTCTTTTTTTTTTTTTTTTTTTTTTTTTTTTTCTTTTTTTTTTTTTTTCCTTTTTCTCTTTTTTTTTTTTTTTTTTTTTTTTTTTTTTTTTTTTTTTTTTTTTTTTCTTTTTTTTTTTTTTTTTTTTTTTTTTTTTTTTTTTTTTTTTTTTTTCTTCCTTTTTTTTTTTAAAAAACTTTTTTTACAAAATAACACTTTTATTTTTAATTTTTTTTTTTTATTTTTTTTTAATTTTTTTTAAATCACCCTTAATTCTTTTTTTTACTTCCTTTTTTTTTTTCCCTTTTTTCCATTCCCCTTCTCTTCCCCCCCCTTTTTTTTTTTTTTCTTTTTTTTCTTTTTTCTTCCCTTTTCTTCTTTTTCTCTTTTTTTTCTTCCTTTTTCTTCTTTTTTCCCCCTCCCCCCCACCTTTTTATAAAATATAAATAAACACCACCCAATATTTTTTTTATTTTTTTTTCTTTCCTCTTTTTTTTCCTTTTTTTAAAAAAACATATAATAATAAATTTTTTTTTTTTTTTTCAAATTTTTAATTTCTTTTATTAATTACCCTTTTGAACACCCCACTTTCCAGTCTGCTAATAATTGTCAAAGTCCACATACAAAAATTTAACGATTCATCATAATCGTTTTCTGTCAAATGCTCGGACTTTTTGTTAACTTCATGAATTAATAAAATACAGGGTGTTTCATTTAAAATAAGGCTCATATTACATATTGAATGATTTAATAATTAACCTGTATACTCGGAACACTCTGTAAATATATTCAGCTAATATCTAACTATTTAAACGTAAGAGTAAATTTAATATGATTTGTTGGATTAGAAGGTATTGATTTTTTTAAATACTACATAGTTTAAGAAAAGTCAACGTAACTCAGAACACTCTGTATTTAGGTATAAAAGTATACCTCATTTTTTACGAGCAATCAAAAAAGACAAACCCAATAATATAGGTACATTGTGTTCCATAAGAAAAAAAAAGTTTGATGCACCATACTTTTTTGGGACATACTGTATATTTCGGAATAATTTTAAAATGTAATATTTATTAAAAGTACATACTACTAAAATGACAAAACTTATAAAACTGTTTCGGTATAAATCTCCGTCCCGTTGGTGGTGATTCACCCTGTATAATGTATAAGCTAAATAAAATAAAAACAGTTATGAACAGATGCGATGCAAGTTTATTTATATAAAAAGATAACGAAGAGGGACCCGTAACCTCTTCACACTGCAATTTCATGTTTATGGTTATATGCAAGTACCAGTCCCGTCATTTCTTATTATGCAGCACATTTATCAATTTACCATACTTGAGACGATCTCTGCAATTTTTGTGGTTACGTCAGATTAAAAATCAACAACCGTGTTTTAATTTCAATATTAATAAACTTCCGGTTTGTTGGAAAATTTTCTTTTTTCAGGGGTTGAGTTTTTGTCTTTAAAATTCACGCATTTCTAGTAAAGTAATTTTTAGGCGAGATATCCAGAAATGATCTGAAAAAAAGAGGGGACTTTATGGAATACGCAACCGCGCCGTCTCTTCGTGTCTCCGGAGTCGAACCGTCGGAGGCCCCCTCGTGCTTGTTCGAATAACAGCGTTCATTTATGTATCGCTAACCATCAACGTGTGTACGTCCCGTGTTGTGGGTGCTGTGTAATCGTTGTCGTGTTTTCTTGTAAATTTAAAATCGAATGGATTGTGTTGATAGTTTCTGTTTGATTTGGTGATATGTGCTAGCATTGGTCTTGGAAGTATTTATTTGTGTTAATTGGGCAAACTTTCGGCTCATTTCATAAATCATAAAACAATGAGGAGAATAAGTGGTAAGTTTTGAACAAAACACGAGGGCGGTGGACGTCGAACATCACAATATGATCAATTAATGTATAAATCTCTGTGTGCGTTTTGTTACATAGTATTACGCTTTATAGACAATATATTTTAATAGTACCACCAGCACCTATTCATGCTAATTTTTTGCATCTCATTATCGATTACACACACACTACATTCAACAGAATATTACATTGAATTCCAAAATTTAAAAAAATCTCGTACAGCTTTATACACCCGATATGGATCGGATACGGAAGGTAAAAGGGACGTTATGTGTGTACTAGTAGATTTGGGGTGCGGTTTTAAGGGTGACTTTAGCTTAATTCCCCCGAGGAATGACTTTAAAATATCGGAAGTGTTCTTAAATTGGGTCCATGTTAAAATTTGCGGGATTTAAAAATTAGAAAAGAATTTCATTTTCGGTGGAAGGCTTTTAACTTTTCAATTAAAAAATTTAAATTGGCTTAATAGTAAATAAGCCTTCGGGGACGATCGAGGAACTTTTGTGGATTTTAAAAATTCACTGAAGTTACTGTAGTGTAACTGCGAGTGCTAATTAAAACCTATTATAATATTAAGCAGGTGTGTAAATTACAGCATCTTTTTTTAAGCCAATGAAACAAGGTTGTTGGACTTTTTTTGGGATTATGATTATGAAGCCTCTAAGCCTACACAATTTTTAAACCTACTTTCTAAGTTAATATAAGTTCCTCTCGAGTTCTTCAATTGTTGCTACTTTTTATTGTTGTTGTTAGAAGCACGTCTTCGTTGATTGTTCTTCAGTATTTTCTGAAAGTTTAGCTTTCGATAATGAAAAATAACTTTCATCCAAAAGCATACACTGAAGATGTAAATGTAAAAAGTAAAAAATTTTGTTGACGTCAATAAAGTTGACACCGTCGCTTTCTGTAAATTGAAAATAAGAACGGTGAAAATTGAGAGTAATTAAGCACTAATTTGTACCTAAAAAACTAGAAATTGTACAGGCAAGCATTTTTCCATAATGTCAAATTTTTTTCATTATTAATTTATTTATCTGATTCCTGTATGTGACTTAACACAGTCTCGGTAGAAAATCATTAAAACATCGCAAATCGGAAGCAAAGTCGAAATCGATTTTTCCACAATGTCAATAATTTGTATATAATAAAATTAGTTTCGGGAGAGTATTGATGTCAATAAAGTTGGTGCCACTTTGTGAACAAAAACTGTTTCGGTGTAATACCACTTTTTAAAGTGGGAGATCAAGCTAGTCGAAATCACATTCAAACAACATAACTGAAAACTTTGAATTAAGAACTAATTTGTACCCGTTAATATTTTCGATTACATAAACAATATCTAATTTGCACCCACAAGCATTTTTTCATAATGTAAAAATTTTATTTATAATTGATTTGTTTATCGGATTACGTTACTTGATTTAACAGTATCGGTAGAAAATCATTTAAAGAAATCGCAAATCAGAATCAAAGTGGACTATATACCTAATTCGATATAATTTTTGTTGTCAATTTATATTTAACATTTTCGGTCGGAAGAAATTTGCAAATGAAAACAAGGTCGATACAATCTTATCATCAAATTTGAAACTAATTGGTACCCACAAGCATAATGTCAATAAATATTTTATTTAAATCCATTTTTCACGAAAAATTATTAAGCATATTTCATTGTTTGAAACAAACTTGGAATGCACGTGTAAGCCAGTAATGTTTAGATTTCCTGAACGAATAAATTTTAACGATATAGACTTTAAATTTTAAGAGCTTAAAGCTTTCGAAAACTATATGTAAATTAACGTCATCACAGACTAACAAATTACAGTTTTGTGATCAAATATCAAAAATAATAGCTTATATTAACTTTAAATAAAACTTCTGAAATTTTTTTCAAAAAAAAACATCTCATACTTTTTCAAATGTTTTCTATACAACCATTCAATACCGTAATAGATACATATCTCATCTCACAATTATTAACTTTCTTTCTAACGTGGGATTCACAAAAATTGTGTATTAATATTATGAAAAATTGAGGAAAAACTCTAAGACACAAATTAATTTCAAATTCGACGGGTCTGTTTCTGATTTGCGGATTTTTTTAAACCATTTTCTGACGAAGTTTTCTAACACAACAATCGTAATCAGCTATACTAATAAATTATAAACATAATATGACGTTATCAAGTGGTTTTGGTTCAGCTTTTGGGTACAAATTAGTTCCAAATTCGCTGATAAAATTGCGTCTGAATTGCAATCTTCTACCGATACCAAAGTTGTTAAATCATATGACTCAATCTGACCAAACAAATTAATTAATAATAAACAAAATTTTGACATTCTGAAAGAGTGCATGTGGGTAGAAATTAGTTTCAATTTCGTATTTAAGCTGTGACTTTTTATTTTGTTCTCATGTTTTTGTACATAACATTAAGAAATTGTTTAAATAATCGAAAATATTAATAATAATAAATGTCTTTATTTAAATTCAGTTAGGTATTAATGGAACATTTTTTTGTGCCTGAGGCAAAGTTCACCGCTTGGCGCTGTTTTACCACTTAACCTCAGCAGAAAAAGTGAAGACAGAATAGAGAAAAAAGGAAGGAGAAAGAAATGAAAAAAAAAAATCAAAAATAAACAGTTGTAGTTGAACGAATTTCCATCTCATCTCATCTCATTTAATTTTTTTTTTTTTTTGAAATGCGGAATAGCAAACCTGCAAAATTTTGAGATTGCGAAATTGCAGGAGATATCCGAGGCGAACTCATAGTTTACTCTTAGTTTAATTGCTCCTTTATTATTCATTCTATTCATTTTCTGATCAAATTTGTCGTTTTCTTTCTTAATTCTATTTGTTCTATTGTCATTCTTGAACAACGTGATCTTAGGGTGAAAATGGCGCTAACACAATGTACGGAGCTTGAGCAGTTTTTTTTCGAAACTATTCTGTTTTAGCGCTGAAGAAGCATTGAATTCTCATATAAGCACGTTTCTTAGCTGACGTTATGTGTACCCATTAATTCTTTGGCACTTTTAGGTTAGAATCGGGGTTAGAATATTTTAAAAATCGGAGTAACAGAGAAATTCTAGCCTCAGAGTCCAATTCAAAATTCAGTAAAGGATTTGCAGGTTTGAGGTTTGCCTAAATTATGTTGGTTTGTGATTAAATATATGCTAGGTATAGTTTGAATTTTATTTTAAAAACATTGCACTTGCCTGCACCTGGTGTGTATCAGAAATAATATACTGTTTAATTTGTTTGTTGAACTTTTACTTATATCTTCCCGAGTTTCATTACTATGTATATCAAACACATATAAGAAGGTTTGAAACAAACATATTTTCTACAACCTTTATTTCTAAAGTTACTATTAAATATTTAAATGAGAATTGGAATTTTGTGGGATATCACTTAATTTTTGAATGGATCAAAAGAAGCTCTTTAGCTTCACGTTGTGAATTGTAAATACCGGGTATTGGCACTATAGAACATCTCAAAACGGATATTTATAGTATTAGTTACGCCCACATTATGCCAAGAACCACTTTGAAGTATTGTTACCCATCAATGGTCACTTATTTTAGATATTCTTTGTAGAGTGATTGCAACTATTGTAACAGTAAATACTATTTAAAATAGATCATCTAAACATGTTTTCAATTTGTTTTTGATATAAATATTTATATAAATAAATTGACTTTTGCACTTGCTTTTGTATGTTTCAATAACATTAGAATTAATTTGTAATGGTTTGACGTCAATTTATAAAGAAATCGTTCTTCTTTTAGTTTTCACTTACCTGCGAACCACTTTTAGCAACTATCTCTAATATGTATTTTTCTTCGAGAAGGTTGGAACTTCTACATTGTACAAATTGAGAAGAAAAAACTGAAAATTTAGACCTAATTAAGCACTAATTTGTACCAAAAAAATTAAAATTCCTACCCAAGTAGTTTGGCCGTAATGCTCTTTTTAAAATGGGGTGCTAACTTGAGTTCACAATAGGATGTCGAAATCAAATTTTCAGAGCAAAACTGAAAACGGCAACAAAATCGACAATCCTATTTATCGAATTTGGTACTAATTTGTACCCAAAAGCATTTTCTTTATAATATTAATATTTTGTTTATATTCAATTAGTTTATCTGTTTACTTCACGAGATTTAAAAATTTCGTAGAAAATCGATCGCGAATCGGAATCTATCGGATTTGGAATTAACTTGCATCCACAAGCATTTACTCATCATGTCAATATTTTCTTTATTATTAAGTAGGTTAGTTGATCAGTTAGTTATTTTGTATTATTATTTCCGAATTATTTCATTACCTACTCATTTATTTTATGTTGATATATTTACTTTTACTACACCTCATAATAGTTTATTTATCACATTTATAATTGTCTTGTAAATGGAATTTCTTTTCTGTTAGACAATAAATATCATTGTTATTATTATTGTAATGTCTGAAACGCAATATAGATCCAACAGCGTAGGAACATTAAGCGAATTTATAAATAAAAGAAAAAAAAGAAATCAAGAAAATCAACCAGGAAAAGAAATAGAAAAAACAGCATTCAAAAGAAGCAAGATAGTAACAAGATTACCTACAGAAAGGAGAAGTGTTACAATAAAAAAGAAGAAGAGAATACACCAAACATGGATAATATAGAAAAATTATTAAGAGGCTTATCTGATAAAATAATGGATAAAAGTGGATACAACCAGCACAAACAAAGCCATAGAAACTATAAATAAACAACTTGAAAAATATGGAGAAGAAATAAGAATCTAAAAGAAGATGCAATAAAGAAGGAAGAGAAATGGAAACGAATTGAAAAAGAAAGACATTTTGGAAAAGAAAACAAGGAGCAGGAAGTAAAGGAATTTATAAAAACAGAACTAGGAGTTGAAATAGAAATTAAAGAATCATACCGAGTGGGAAAAGAAGATATGAATATAACAATTGTAAAATTAGAAAAGCTTGAAGAAAAATACAAACTAGGAAGAAAAAACAGAAAGAAATTTACATAGATTGTGATTTAACAAATGAAGAACAAAAAGTACAAGCAGCAATTCGTAAAATAGCTAAAGAACAAAATAATAGGGGAAAAAAGGATATAAAAAGATACAGATTGATGGAACCCAATACGAATGGAAAGACGAAAAAGACGTACAACTAATAGAACCTCAAGACCAAATGACAAAAACTAATAAAAATATAAAGGACGGAAAAATGGCAACGAAAATAGACAGAAACAAGGGCAATGAAAATGGCAAAAATGTAGAAATAACAAAAATAGAGAAAAAAGAAAAATGAAGATAGGAACATGGAATGTAAGAAGTTTGAATGGGAAAGAATTAGAACTAATACAAGAATTTGAAAAAGCAGTTCTTAGTATACTAGGTGTTACGGAAACAAAAAGAAAAGGAAAAGGAAGAGAAAATCTAAAAGGACATATACATATTTACAGCTGGGTCGAGAAACAAGAAAGAGCGAGGGCTAGAGTTGGATGTATAATCAGAGAAGATTTAAGAACAACAATTATTGATTGGAAAGAATATTCAGAAAGAATACTAACAATAAAATTGGAAATAAGCGGAAAGAAGATTTCACTTGTTATTGCCTATGGACCGGACGAAGACGAAAAAACAAAAACAAAAGACGAATTTTGGGAAGAGATGCAGTTGGTATATGAGCTGCAAGAAGAACCAATATATTTGCTGGGTGACCTTAGTGCAAGAGTAGGTAACGAGAATAAGACATTATAGGAAAACATGAAGAAGCACGTAAAAACAATAATGGGACAAGACTAATAGATTTCTGTATAATAAATAATTTAACAATAATGAATACAATATTCACACATAAAGAGATTCACAAAATTACTAGAGAAATGAAGAGTAGAGAAGAGAAATCCATTATAGATTATATTATAACCACTGTAACAGAAAGAAAAAATATCAAAGACGTGAGAGTAAAACGTGGTTACGAAATAGGAAGTGACCATTACCTGGTAATAGGAAAGATCGATATAATAAGAAAGACGAAAAATCAGAACAAAGAAAGGAATTCAGTAACAGAAAAAATGAAATGGTAAAAGAAACTTTGAAAATACACAAATTAAGAGAGGAAAAATACCAAAAAGAATATGAACAAACATCAGAAAGTATTTTCAAAAAATTGATCCAAGAAGAAGAAAACAAAATTGAAGAGTTATGTCACAAGTTTAAAAGTGCCTTATATGAAGCAGCACAAAGAGGTATGTGGAATAAAGAAAATAAGAAACACAAAAAAACAGACAAGATGGTGGACACAGGAAATACAACAGTGGGTAAAGGAAAAGAAAGAAAAATGGATTAAGTACTTACAAACAAGAGAAAACAAACATTATAAGAATACAAACAAATTAGAAAAAGAGTAAAAAGAAGAAATAGTGCTGGCAAAGAAAAATCCTGGAAGTGTTCAGTGGAACAATTCAGACAAACTTTAAAGAAAATAGCAAATTATTCTATAATGTAATAAAAAATCAAAGAAAAACAAAAGAGACACAACTAAAACAAATCAAAGATAAGGAAGGAAACATCATAATAAAAGAAAAACAGATAATAAGCAGATGGCAAGAGTACTTCGAAGAGCTGCTAGAAGTAGACAAAGACCAGAAAAAAGGGGGAGAAAGAAAACACAACAAAAGAAGAGCAAGAAGAGATAACCAGAGAAGAACTAAAGGAAGCAATTAAAAGGATAAAAAATGGTAAGCTGCAGGATACGACCAAATCAAACCAGAGCAAATAAAATATTTAGATGAGATAGGAACCAATGTCTTACATAAATTATTAAATATGGTTTGGAAACAGAAACTTATGCCAGAAGATTCGAGAATAGCAGTGATTCTACCAATATTTAAAAAAAGGAGATAGGAGAGTATGTGACAATTACAGAGGAATTTCATTGCTATCTACTGTAGAAAAAGTATTCGAATGTATAATAGAAGAGAAAAATAAGGGCACGAATAGAAGGAAGGTTAGAGGAAAGTCAGAGGACACAGCGTACACGACCACATATTTACTATAAGACAAATAATAGAAAAGACCCTAAAACACGACAGAGAAGCATTTATATGTTATGTAGATTTGGAAAAAGCGTTTGACAGAGTGAATAGAGCGTATGTATGGGAAGTGCTGGGAAAAATGGAATATGTAAAAATTTAATATTAACAATACAAGATATTTACACAAACACAAGAAATTTTGTAAGAACCGGAATATTAGACCGGAAGACTTTATCAAAAGGACTTACGCAAGGAGGTGCGTTAAGTCCAACATTATTCATAATTCTTATGGACGACATAATTAAACAAGCAAAAAAAAGAACAAAACAATTAGAAATAGGACACAGAAACCTGGTAAAAGTAGCAATCAGAGAGTGTGCATTTGCTGATGACTTGGCCCTATTTGCAAGAACGGAGGGTGAAGTACAAAGGAACTTGGAAATATGGAATGAAGAATTAAAGAAAGCAGATATGAAAATCAACATAGAAAAACAAAATTCATGGTTATTGCTAGAAAAGAAAAAAGAGCAAGAATACAAATAGAAAATAAACAGATAGAACAAGTTGAGTCATACAAATATCTTGGAACTATAATTGAAAGAAACGGTAATTACGAAAAAGAACTGAAAGTAAGAATTCAAGCGACGTCGCATGTGTACTACGCAATGAAAGATGTAATTATAAATAACAAGTACATATCAAAAAAACAAAAATGACAGTATACAAAACAATATACCAACCAATCTTGATAAACGGAAGTGAAACATGGATAACAACAAAGAGACAAGAAAGCCAACTAACAGCAATGGAAATGAAATATCTCAGAAGAGTGGAAGGGGTCACGAAAATAGATAAATTAAGAAATGAAACAATTAGAAAACAATTAAAGATAAAACCGCTCAAAAGAAGATTAAAGAGAAACAGTTACAATGGCTAGGGCACATGCTAAGAATGACACAAGAAAAACCAACGAGGAAAATATGGGAGGCAAAAACCGAAGGGAAGAGACACGTAGGAAGACCGGAAAAAACATGGGATAAGGTAATAGAAGAAATATTAAAAAACAAAAATGTAACATTAAAAGAAACAAAGGTAATAGCACAAAATAGGAATGAATGGAAGCAGTTTACAAAGGATTATTAAAAAAAAAAAATGGAAGGAAAACTCGACACCATAAATATAAGGAGTACAAGAGAACACAAGAGAAAGGATAAAATCTTTTTTTATTTTTATTTATTATTTTATTAAGTCTGTAGAAAAGAATGTAATTTAATTTAAATGTAAAGTAGTTGTATTAAATATATAAAAATCGGCCCTACACCGTTCGCGGTACTTTGGTTTTTGATAATATATAAAATATATTATTATTATTATTATTTGTGCCACTTGCCTTTGGGTCGAAAATCGATTACGAAATTGGCAAATCAAAAATGATGAATTGCTACACCTCCATCTATCTTGAAAATTAATTATCCGCTGTTTATCAAATGATTTGCAAATTTGAAAAAAACTTCAATTCAAGTAATTGTTTAATCAATAATCTGCTGTTAATTTTTTTTTAATTTTCTTGGAAAATTTAATAGCGGGTAATTAGATAAGTAAATTTGAATTATACCAATTATTGACATTATATAAAAATGCTTGTGGGTACAAATTAGTTCGAAATTCGATAAATAAGATTGTCGATTTACATTTGCAAATTTGATTATCTAAAGATTTGCAAGTGGTGAAATCAGTTCTTTAATTAATTATAAACAAAATATTGACATAATTGTGGATACAATTTAGTTCCAAAGTCAATAGATAAAAATTGTCCTCTTGATTTTTGATTTGCGAATGTTTTAAACAATTGATTATAAACAAAAGACATTTTCTACAACGTTTACTTACGTGTTTATTCTGTATTTTTTACTTGACATTTCGAAAATTTTGAGTGAACTTTTGATGAGAATCTTCTAAGTACATACTAACGTACTAACTTATTTGTGTTGCACAAATTTAACGCTAATTTCGTTCTATTTGTTATATACGAAAACATTCAAATTAATTGTTAAGCAACTAGAATCGGTTATGTCCTACGCATTTGGGTTAATTTTATCAATTAGCAACACGTCAAGTTGTATTTATTTCAATTATTAACACATAAATAATAATTAAATTTTCTTTATCTAAATATGTACTTATAAATTATATATTAGGCTCGTATAAATAAATTCATTGCAGCATTAATCCACACGGACGAAAGTTTACAAACAATAAATAAATTGATTGTATGTAGGGAAAGTTTGGAAAATTTTATTTTATTTATTAAAGTCTTTGATTGACTTCTCTAGTCTAATTTTCATTATTAGCACCATTTGATTTACTCCTTTCAAATTAATACCAAAACCAAATGTTAGTAAAATCTGTTAACATTTACATAAAATGTTCTGCTTTGAAGTGTGAATTTATTTAACTAATACAGCTTGAGTATTGGATGTACTAATTATAAAATTTACATGTCTGGGCAGGTGCTGCTAATTATAATATATACATAATATTCGTATATAATATTCGTTTTAAGAGGAATAATGTAAACTTACAGTAACATAATATGTGCTATGTAAATGGTTTATTACATTTAATGTAAATATTTTCCTTAATGATTGAAGTTTGTATAAAACAAAAAATGCGTATTTGGAGGTCAAGAATTATTTACATCAAATATTAAATCCAAACAAATTATATTTATAGTGAGTTTTTATTTTTATCATAAGATTTGTTTAATTATCTAAATTTTTTTGACAATTACAGATAAACAAATGAAAGATCTTTCAATTTATCAAATACTTTCTTGACCTAATGTTATCTGCTTTGATTTATTACTAAAATAATTTAGTAATAGTTTATAACGTGTGTGTGTTTTTTTAATCCGGTGTCGAAGCTGGCGTTGACATTTGTTGTCGCTGTCACCGTACCAATATTAAATTTATTTATTTTAGTTATTAAAGAAAATTTTAACAATCCAAAATGTGTATTCTAACTTCCAAGCCGAATTTTAAAAACACACTTTATCAGAACCCTTTTTTACTAAGTAAACTTCAAAATTCGGACAAGGGTTCTTATCTGAAAAGATTGATGTGTTAGTACAGGATGTTGTTGCCACAATTAATCTAATAATGCGATCAATTTTAACAGCACGATTTTCCGAATGTCGAAATAATAATTATAGAAACTTGTCTGATGGATTACTTCCTATTACTCGCATATCAAACACTACATTTATCAAAAATTCTAATCAAGGCTAAACTTCCAAGTTCGTGCAAATTTAAAACGACTAATTCGCGATGTACGCAAAATAAGATTTGTATTTTTGGACTATGTTGTGGGATATACAAGATCTTTAAAATTAATGATCCATTAAAATCGCAAAAATGTTATTTTGAGGTCAAATTTTGTGTTAGTTTTCGTGAATCGATTTCTCTTCCGCTATTTGTGAATCATGAATATAATACACATAAAAAGTTTGCAAAGTCACGTAATATATCTGCAATTTTTTTTTATTTTGATCTATGCCATATTTCATTTAATTTTTTGAATTTTATTAATAATTTGTTTTTTTCAGGTAAGTGATCAATCATCTGCAGTTTCGTAAGTTTTGTTCTTAATTAACTGACACCATTTTGTTGCTAAATTTGTAATACCATGCCATTATTGTGTATGGGAGAATAGTTTAACTCAATATTGAATTACTAATATTTAGTTTATTTGGTCCAGTGTTTTTGAGATTAAAATTTATTTTGTTCCAAAACTCGGGTGACTATTATTTAACGAGTAATTAGGGGAAGGGTGTACAAAATGAAATAGGGTTTTGTAAAATAATTTTTTTATTTAAATTTTTTTTATAAAAACACTAATATATTTGTAAGACTATTCTACGTCTGTATATAAAGAAAAAATAATGAAAACATAATCATATTTGTGAAACCTAAACTTCAACAAAACCTACAAAGAGTTCATTTTACCCACCCGGGTGGGTAACACAGACAAGTTTAAAAATGATATAACTTAAACGTCTGTACAAATTTCACAAATGAAAACTTTGGTCTTTTTGTCCACTGCTGCGCACTCAGCATGGGCCCAGTTTTTACAGATGGAGCATTTCAGCCAAATTTCTCCAGGTTTTGACATCCTATATTGCTCAGTGGAATAGATGCATGAACAGTCATCTTCTTCGTCGTTTGCGAAAGGGTCTTCTTCGTTAGAGCCAGTTTCGATTTGTATTTTCTAATTACAGTTCATTTTCATTTGTCAGATATAATCTTATTATTGTTTTTTTTTTTTGCTTCTTCTATATTTGGTGTGGAATTCAGCACCGTAGTTTTATTTCTCTTTTTTTTGTTTTCTTTTTCCTTGTCCAGAAACAAAATTATCTATTGGAAGCGGACTTAAATCAGCTACAGGCGTAATAAGCACGTTTTTTATTTTCTTTGAAGTTGACGGTTCATCTTTCATCTGATTTTCAGCACTTTGATCACTTATTCTTCTTTCATTATTTTCTTGGCTCGTGCCAGGTCGATTGTCATCAGTATTGGAAATATTAGTTGTTTCAGATGGTTCATACATATATTCTGGGAAAATATCTGCATTTAATGGAAAAATTCCAGTTTTTGCAAAACCATTAACGGCGTTTTGAACTGTTGCTGCTTTTCCATATGCTTCATGAAGTAAAGTACTTATTTGAAATTGCGTTACCGCCCTTCCCAGATGACTTTTAAGCTACTTGGTAATTTCTTGATCAAAATAGGATTTTAAAGGACCACAAAAGGAAACATCCAAGGGTTGTAGTCGATGCGTACAATGGCAAGCAAAGAAGCACAATCACATGTTCTTTTGCAAATATAAGGGCATCCAAGGACTTATGGCCATCCACAATCAAAAGAACTTTTTTTGTAGGTGAGGCTTTCACATATTTTTGGAAGTGATTTAACCATTTTACAAAGACTGGTCCCGTCATCCATCCTGATTCCTGAGCAATGCCAATTGCTCCGGGTCGGCGTAATTCAACAATTCAATTTTCATGTTTTTACGTGCAAATATGAGGGCAGGTGGAATGTAACTGCCATTAGTGCACATGCAACAAAATAAAGTAACATGCGATCCTTTTTCGGCGCTAGTAATGGCGCCTACTTGCTTCCTGCCAGATGTTGCAAACACTTTTTGAGGACGTTGTACCGTAGAAAGGGCAGATTCGTGAACATATATTTTCATAAAGTCAATATTTTCTTTCTTGATAATGTTCTCCGAGAGAGTGAAAAACTGGGCAACTTGTGGTCTATTAAAAGCTTGTGCCCTTGCCGCAGATGTCGCCTCTGGTTTGCCTAGGGAAATGTCTGGATTTCTTCTTCTAAAATCTAAACTCGTAACCAATATTTGCCGGCGCTCTTCGTTTCATTATTAAAGTTGTGCTGCATTGCATTTTTAACAGCTAAAATTGATAAGCCAGCTCTAAGACCTCCTTTCTTCTTAGCCCAAAAAATCTAGATTCAAATAACTTCAGGTGTTCAACTAACTCCCGTTCTACATCCACCGAGAAAACTAATTTAAATCGCCCAAGCCGTGTTTCTCCTGTTTTTATGGACTTATTTTTATTTTGAGCATGCCTTCTCAGTGTCGCTTGAGAGATACCATAAACTTTAGATGCCCTGAGCCATCCCATTTCATTATTCGCTACAGATTCTATGGCCCTTCCCATCGAATCTAAGGACCATAATTGCCTGTTCGTTTTTCTAATGTAGTCTCGTGGCATTGTTCTGAAATTAAACAAAAAAATCTCGTTAGAATTGAAATAAACGGCCGGGTAAAATGACATACTATGCCGACAATAACACAATTTATAAAACAATTTTTTTTGGCAAACTAACTGAATATTTTACATATATAAAAGCTGCAACTTACATGATAGACATCCATAAAACATAATTTAAATGAGCTGACTTATCTTGCGAGCTCTGATGATTAAAAAATCGCCACTTTAGTTGCTTCGTTTGAAAACTTTTCCGCGCGAAAAACATATTGAGGGATACAAACCGCCTCTTTGCCTGCTGAACGAAGACTAAAGTGACTGAAGCGCAAGTAAGCAACAGGACGAACTTCGTTACTACAGGTTAGATCGGGTGGGTTTGCAATAGGTCGGGAAAACACTGCTATGTCATTTGACCCCACTATGTCATATTGTACACCCTTCCCCTAACTATTTTTTTACCTAAAAAACCGAAGTAATAATTGCAACCCACGTTACCGATTTGTTTCCGATTTCGAACATCTTCGAGAAAGTGGCAAAACTCAAAACTTTTTAATGTCACTTAACATACACTATAAAATGTATGAGTCCACTCTGAAGCAAAATTTTAGTTTGTTGCACCAACTTACGTCAATTTCAGAGACTTTTTCGAAGTTTCTGAGAAATAGTTGTCAAAAATAAAGATTTCTGTTGTGTACAGTTTTCTTTGGATATGTAGCAAATGAATCATAAACCTTTTCCCAGAGGTTGTTTTAGGGAAAAATACTTAGTGACATTTGTTCTGAGGTATGACTATATGTAGACTAATATCAGAAGAGAAAATTCAATTTTGGACAATTTTTGTAAGGATAATTTTTTCGGTTGTAAAATAGACATTGTGTACAAACTTGACTTTTATTCTCAACGGTTGACCACGACAAATGCCACTGGCCCTTCAGGGTTGGATCTGATGATTATATTGTGGGGTGAAATATCTGCTGTGGTGTAAAATTCTTCTTTTACTCAAGTTTCAATAAATTGTAACCTAAATAAGCTTCCAATTGAAGGACGAAACACGAAACATCGGCTAGTTCGCAAAAATGATTTTCTATATTCAAATCGGAAGGCTCCTTAAAAGACAAACCATTACATAATTATTTAATAGTGAATTGTTAACACTATATAATAAAAATAAGAATTTAGCATTTACAAACGATACAGTTATGTTGTGTACAATTTCTTAAATATTGTGCTTATTATTCAAATCTCATTAGAAGATATTCGACTTTTTCTACATAGGGAAAAAGTGAAGTTTAGATAAAAATAAAATTAAAAAAATATACAGGGTGTATCATTTAAAATATCGAATTTATAACATGGTTTCTGTATAACCGGAAGTGCCAAGAGTATGGTAATACTTTAAATAAATTGTTCACCCTTCAAAACTCTCTATGTCAATTTTCAATTTTCAGTTACGTTTAGTAATCGAGATCCAAGCAGCAATTTGTATAAATAGAAGGTGTTTTCCTAATTACACGGACTTCGTTTGGTTTAGAATCTGGCTTGGTTGATGACTTAACTTTTAGCAGTCTACTTTGAACTTTTTATTTGTGTCAAGTTTCTGGCCCTGGTGAATTCTTTTACGTTAGTGGTTGAAACTACGATTACCAACCACTTCTGCACCGTCCAATCTAGGAAGACGTTTTTGCATTTCTGGTTTTTACCTGCTTCTCAAACTAGTAAAGAAACTGATGGAAAATACACAATAGAACTCAAGGAGGGGAAAACAATAAAATACTGATGGAAGAAAATAAAGATCACTTGAGAAAACAACTATAGGTTAAATTATAAACAGCAACAGAATAATGCAGGTGCAATGCAAATGATTTTTTTGACCTGAAATAAATAATAATCTCACAATGAGGATATCTGACGAGTGTCTAACGTGATTTTGAACACATTCAAAAAAGAAAAGTTGAATTTTGTATGAAAATCTAATCTTTTGAACTTAAACTTTTGAAAATGAATTTAATAAAAAATGGTGTTAATGTTACTTTAGTAATTGAATGAAAAAATCGTGTTAATTGTAATTGTAAATGTTGTCTCCTTCTTTGAGGAGGAACTCGAAGGATCTAGTTGCTTTAGTAGTTTTCATGTTAAGTTTTATGATGATGATAACAATAATACTAAATTTTAAACTGTGTTATTATTACGTTGTAACTTTTGTTTCTTCTTTTATTAATTCTTCTTAATACATTAAACGAATTTAATGTACTTATTTTGTTGTTGAAACTAAATATTTAACTTTGATTCACTCGGTATGTGCTTTTTGCATTTAGTTCTGTGGAATGCAAGGTATTTATTTTTTCCCTTTTGCCTAGCGCGCAAATCACACCTTGAGGCCAACTCGAAAGCGACTTTCCATTCTATCATTTAACGGTGAAATGTAATGCATAAAATGCAGTGTGTTAAAATTATCTTTATATAAAGGCCCAAAAGTAATTCTAGGTTTTTCTTTCTTCCTGCGTATTTTCTCTTATCTTACCCGTATTATCTTATGCCTTCCCTTGTTTGAAAATGTTCACTGGCGTTAGCTGTCCTATTGTTGCGTGTGATGTATTAATCTACATATCTTTAATGTAAGTTTTTGAGGATACAAAAAGGAATAAATAATCAAGGAACCGTTCTAACTATGCTTATTTTTCTGGAGTTTTTCTGGTCAACGGTGTGGTCACCATGTTTGTATTTCAATTAAGTATTAAATTCTCTTTATATTTCTATTTTAAATAATCTATTATTTTAACGATTTAAATTGTTTAAAATTTTAAAAAGTAAATGTGAATGCACGTAATTTTTTTTTTTTTTTATATCATTTAAAATTAAATAATGTTTAATATATATAATGTGAAAATTTGGATCCAAATTTAAATTTATTAATGTTTAAATAGTTAGTTAAGTTCATATTAATATAACCGTTCACGTATTTCCTGATTTAAAATTTATTTTACAATTCTCATATATGAATTTTTTTGTTAATTTTTTTATGTAATAAATTTTGTTTCCGAAATATTCTCTCCATCATTTGGCATTTATTACATTCTAGCAAAAGAAATAAAATGTAATGGTATTTCATTAATAATATCATTTCGAAGATGAATGCCGACCAAATCCAAAATTTCACCTTTTGTTCTGCACCTCATTTAGGTAATATTATCAAAAAATTGGAGACTCCATCTCAGAAGTGAACCACTTGAACGTTACATAGTTATAATTTCCCACGATTGGGCCTTATTAGGAGTGCGGACTTAGGAGTCAGTGATTGTAGATGTATACGTTACACTGTGTGATATATATTTTATATATAAAAATGTTATGTACACTCATGAAATTTAAAACTTGGACACCACAATTTCTGTAAACAAAAGTTTGCACATTGTGAAGCGGGCTTAAGGGTATCATTTACAATTCTAACAGCAGGTAGTCTCAGCAGGGGTTATCTTATAGAAGGACTGTAGAATGAATCATTACACTAAGCACGTTTTAGAAAATAGGTAATTTACGTTGCTTACTTAATTTTTTTCTTTAAAGAATATATTTGAAGGTATCGCTAATTAAACACCATAGCTCGATTAATTATCGAATCAAAATTTTGTTTAGGAAATGTTTACAAAATAAAATTAGAAATAATTTTGATTTAAAAACGTCTACAAGCAATAACTTTTAAATTAAATCAAAAACTAAACATGGTTATTTGGGTTGACTGATTATTACTTATTTTTAAATAAATCTAACCTACTAATTATTGTGTTATTAAAAAAATCATTAAACTCTCTATTCATAATATTTAGTCCTTACAAAATGTATATTTTATGACGTTTCATTTTTTCTGTAGTTAATATAAAAAGTGAAAATAAAAACTAAGGCAATTCTTATTGTCAACGTATATATTTAGTTTTTGACAAGAATTTATTACATAATTATAATTAAGATACCAAGTTATAGTTTAAAATTAAATGAAAACTTTTTTTTTAAATAAAGGTATTACTATATAAATAAATATAAGAAATCAATAATGGGTGTGACCTCCATTATTATTGATACATTCTTGGAGGCGTCTGCTCATTGACGCTATCAAGGTATCAATATAATTAATATTAATCGTTTCCCATGCGGTATCAATGGCTGCAATTAGTGCATTACGGTTTACTGGTATAAAATTTGGCCCTTGTTGTCTTCGGATAACAGCAAGTATTCGAGCCCAAACATTTTCGATAATGTTAAAATCTGGGCTTTTGCTGGCCAGGGTAACAGCTCCAAGTTATTTTCTCGTATCCAATTGCGCACAACCCGCGAAGTATGAATAGGGCGTTGTCCTTTAACAACAAAAATACATTATGAAAATGTTAATTCAACAGATCCCGAACTATTTTTTGGAGAAAGTATAGTGAAATAAGAATACTTACTTGTTGGAAAATATAATCTTCGTCTGGATAAAACACTTCGACTGAAGGTTTCATAATAGTTTCCAAAATATCTAAATACGCAGCAGAATCAAGACGTCCATCGATAGCCCAACAAACTCCTGGACCCCGCGCGCTAACCCAACCCCACAC
Source organism: Abscondita cerata (assembly GCA_030710515.1). NCBI lineage: Eukaryota > Metazoa > Arthropoda > Insecta > Coleoptera > Lampyridae > Abscondita > Abscondita cerata. The sequence continues at coordinate 181,214 of JALBCR010000787.1, read as the reverse complement.
ATTCACAGAAAAATAACCACTTCGTTTTTAGGACATATGTGATTATTTTCGTAACGAGTTCCTTCCATTCTAAAAACTTTTAGTGGTCCATCGTTGCGGCTATTGAACGTTTTTTCGTCGCTAAAAATCACTCGATTCCAAAATTCCAAAGGTTCGTTCACATATCGCCTTGCAAATTCCAGACGACGTCTCATATTTTCGTCACTGAGAACTTCTTTCGCAGCAGCATTATACTTCTTTATTCCCATCTCCTTTAATCTTTTTGTGCAGTTATACGGCATCCGGGAAAATGTGTATCTGCTATAGCCCTGGAGTATGTAGCAAATGGTTGTTCTGTTACGTAATGAAACAACTCGAGATCTTGAGCACGTGTAGATACTTTAGGTCTACCACTTCCGATGGCTCTTTCCAAAGTGTGTTCAAGATTCCATTTTACTCGGTAATGCCCTACGGTGCTTTTTGGTATATCTAACATACGTGAAATTTCACGCACGCTACGGCCCGCCGCTAATTCCGAAACAATCCGCGCTTTCAAATCAGCACCGAGATGAGGTGGCATTTTCACAACACTTGAAATTTTAAACTAAAATGGAATTTACATTTCTTACTTTATTTATTGGTTCACACTACCCCTTCTCAAACAGTAGGTAATTGTTTATTTATTACATACTTCTAATGACCAATGTAACAACCCTTAGAGCAATATGACTCAAAGGAAGTAAATTAAACAAGCAAGGATATTCTATTGTTATTGAAACTTATTCATAAAGTAAAAGCCATTTCCTTATAATGCTAATGGACAGGATTTTCTTTTAAGTATTAAGATTACAATAGAGGACTTATAAACTTTCGAAAATATCTAATTATAAATATTTACACTGCAATTGCGCTTTTTCCTTAATAATTTCTTAGCAATAACATACACGTTCTTGGTTTTAAGTTGTCATAAATTTGATATGATATAAATTTGTGTTTCTAATATTACATCACAAACTAATCTTTATTCGCCAAAAATTGTTGCTTAAGTTGTAAAGCTTCGTACACACCTGAACAACAAACCGAGCAACAAACATAACAACGAACCGAAAGTCAAACAGAACGACAAACGATCTTTTATGATTTCCACAATCCGAACAACAAACGGAACGTTTGTGCTGTTCCCATAATTATTTTCAGTAGTTTTCAGTTCATATATATTTATTATTGAGAAGAGAAAATTGCGGAAAACAAGAAGATAGTGCCAACCAAATTTTTACGCACAAAGAAGAGTAAAAATTATAATTTACTTCGCTTTTTTTTTTTATTTTGGAAATTTCCCGCCCAAATGATGCTAATAGGGACATCATTTTTTCTTGCATTCTTAAACACTGATTAATTTAAAACATTTTTCTTCTGTCAACTCCATAATATTACCTAAAACACAACAAACCCACAAAAGGGAGGACAAAAATAAATAATTTAATTCTCCCGCATAAGTTTGTTCGCCGTTTTGTTTAGATTCGTCCAAACCTGCAAACGCATTCGCGCGCATTTTCTTTGATGTCGGAGAAAAACCGACAAGTTGCGGGAACGCCGCAAACCGTTCGTGGAACAATCAGGACTTGCGAATTTTAAAATTCGTACGTAGCACCGTCCTTTTCCGGTTTGTTGTTCAGGTGTGTACGAAGCTTTACAATAAGCATATTAATATGAACTATATCTTATGAAAGGAGAGTTATGTAACTATAATTAACGACTTAACGTTACGTTAGTAGATTCCATTTACTATTTACACATATTTTCTTGGAACATTCGATAATTAACTATCGGGATATGATGACCCTATACTTCGCAGGTTGTGCGCAACTGGATACAAGCAAATAACTTGGAGCTGTTACCCTGGCCAGCAAAAAGCCCAGATTTTAACATTATCGAAAATGTTTGGGCTCGAATACTTGCTGTTATCCGAAGACAACAAGGGCCAAATTTTATACCAGTAAACCGTAATGCACTAATTGCAGCCATTGATACCGCATGGGAAACGATTAATATTAATTATATTGATACCTTGATAGCGTCAATGAGCAGACGCCTCCAAGAATGTATCAATAATAATGGAGGTCACACCCATTATTGATTTCTTATATTTATTTATATAGTAATACCTTTATTTAAAAAAAAAGTTTTCATTTAATTTTAAACTATAACTTGGTATCTTAATTATAATTATGTAATAAATTCTTGTCAAAAACTAAATATATACGTTGACAATAAGAATTGCCTTAGTTTTTATTTTCACTTTTTATATTAACTACAGAAAAAAATGAAACGTCATAAAATATACATTTTGTAAGGACTAAATATTATGAATAGAGAGTTTAATGATTTTTTTTAATAACTTACAATAATTAGTAGGTTAGATTTATTTAAAAATAAGTAATAATCAGTCAACCCAAATAACCATGTTTAGTTTTTGATTTAATTTAAAAGTTATTGCTTGTAGACGTTTTTAAATCAAAATTATTTCTAATTTTATTTTGTAAACATTTCCTAAACAAAATTTTGATTCGATAATTAATCGAGCTATGGTGTTTAATTAGCGATACCTTCAAATATATTCTTTAAAGAAAAAATTAAGTAAGCAACGTAAATTACCTATTTTCTAAAACGTGCTTAGTGTAATGATTCATTCTACAGTCCTTCTATAAGATAACCCCTGCTGAGACTACCTGCTGTTAGAATTGTAAATGATACCCTTAAGCCCGCTTCACAATGTGCAAACTTTTGTTTACAGAAATTGTGGTGTCCAAGTTTTAAATTTCATGAGTGTACTTATTTACTAGTGACGTTAATTATTTAACAAACTTTAATGGTATGGACCAAAGAGGTACCGACTCTGTATGGGAGTTTTAACTGAAGACTGAAACGTCGATGTAATAAAGGACTGTGTTTCACTGACTCCTACTATCGTCAGCACTCCTAATAAGAAGGCCCAATCGTGGAAATTATAAATAAATAATAGAAATTAAGGAGTTTTTACCATACCTTGAAATTTCCATTATTTCAAATGAGAATTATAGTAGGCGATGAAAAAATTAACAAGTTTTTAAAAATATATATAATAGTTTATAAGACATTGATTTTAAGGATAGTTAAATTGTAATAATAGCTATTAAAATTAACAAATGAAACTAGTCACGATATATTATAAATTATATATTAGAGGATAGTATTAACAACAGGTTTTTTGTTTATTGAATATTACTATCATGGATATCATTTAACATAAAAAAGTTAGTCCCTATGAATGAAAATTATAAAAATTAAACACATACCAATATAAAAAAAACTGATAGGGATAACATTTTTTTTGAAATTTACTTCCGAAAGCTTTAATTGAAAAAGAAAATATTAATTAAAATAGAAACAAATTCGGACAAAGGATTGTGAAAACCATTTTGATTGTATTCAATAATTGTTCAAGAGGAACTAAAAAAAACTTGTGATTATGATAGAACACATGATGTCAGTCGAAGATCAAGTAATGGAACAAGAAGGCAATTAAACATTATTTTTCATTTTAAACTTCGTAACATAATTTTACATGAAAGTGTTTCCTCTCACCTCTGCGTATAAGAATTAGTCATTCTATTTCTGTCTAGGAACCAACAACATCAATCAGTTGACCTTAGTATTTTATGAAGTAATTTTTTACTGCTATTGTTTTACTATGTGTGTATTTATTTTGATTTTTATCAACAATACAAGCTGAAGTTCTTGACCTCCTTCTTTAATGAATATGTGTTGTTCGACGTGCTGAAAGAAATGGGTGATACAATAACCTGTAAATTAAGAACAACAGTAGGAGTAAAATAAGTTGTTTTAGTGATAAGTAGGAATTTACGACGCTACTACAAAAATGTAAATAATATTAAATGTCGGGGTCAAGGGGATCACATCACCAACCAAAATTTACCATATAAATTGTTCTGAACGTAGTAGGTTTGATTACTGTATTCAAACACCGAATTTTGTTTACGTCAACTTAATTAAATTGGTTTTGTAATAAGCGCAATATCATTTTTCATAGTTGGGGAAATATACTAATCATTTCTGAACCAGAATAACGAACATTCATTTTTTATCTAGTATCATGAGTGTTCAATTAGAAGTTGTTTAGAAATTGATGATATCTAATAACAATTACAGAATTTGTAATTTGAAACTTTGCATAACATTACAGTGTATCCTTTACATAACTACCTGAGTAATATTATACACAATGATCGAATGCAGTCCTGCTTCATCATTATTATTTATTACTAAACCGTACAGAAACAAACCTGTAATGGAAATTGTTCAGTTTGTTCAAATAATATATCTGTTGATGCTATCGTTTCATGCATGATTTTTAATTTAACAAGCGTTTGAATGTCTTACGCATTGCACGATTAAATCGCAATTATTAAATTTGCTTAGTTATGTTAAACAAGTTAGCAAAAATTTTTACAACATCGATACTTGAAGTTCTACTGCGTAAATCAACTTTAAACCTCATTTTCTTCGCTGATCTAAATGTATATCCGTAAAACAACTTTATCGAAGGATGTTTATGTTTATACCACACATGCTTATTTTACTTTATGTTTTTCTCTAAAGTTTACAATTTGGTCATAATGCGGAGCAGTAAAATCTGTTGATTAGGGTACTGATTGAATTTCGCAGTTTTTATTTTATCTAATTAATTACTCACAAATTATCAAACCATTATTTAAAGACCTCGAAGAACTAACCCCGCTAGGTCATTAAAATAACCATATAATTTTCAGCAAAATTGTTGAATCGAACATAGAGATTAGAAAACACATTAAGAAAAAAAAATGCCATCAGTTTTGTGTGGGTGAAATATTTGAAAATTAAGTAATTTGATTATTTTTTAATTTTTCAAAGGATTGGATTGGATTTTTCATATTATGCCTATTTTTTTTAATTATACAACTTACGTTTATATGTACAATTTTTTGTGTGATATTGTTGAGATACAGTAAACACGTGAAGTTTATTTAACAATATCTTTGGTGATGATAATTATTAACAAGGATTGTACGTATCGGTTGTGATGTGGAGTTCTGTGACTTATCACCATATTTTTTTGGTTTTTGCAAAATGAAATTGAAAAAAATGACGTTGAAATTAAATAAATTAGCATCTTGAATAAAAATATAGGGCATATGTTTAGTAGCATTGAAAAATTTGTTTATACTAGAGATGAAGTGGTACAGTTATCTTGAATAACAATTATATATTTAATATTTAAAATGACTTTAGGATCCATATTGATGTAATGGTTATTTTAATATATACAGGGTGTTGAAAGTTTAAAATAAAAATTTGCAATAAATCAAAAATGCCTTTAAAATTTTTTATCAAATTTGGTCTATATAATTATATATAAAATAAAATAATTAATGATACAAAAAAATATACCACCTGAGCGAAGAATCCGTAAAACTTCAAAATCTCAATCTTACTCGAAGGTATTCGAATTTCTTGTTGCTTAGATTAGACTATGGGTTAATTTAGAAATTGAGGGTCATTCCACTAATGTTTCTTAGGATTTTTTTACGAAAAAATTAAAAAAATTAAGACAGGTCTTTCGCAAAACGGGGTTTAAAAGTAATGATTCTGCTCATCACGATCCATCAGCGGTAGAATTATTTTCACGAACCGTATGGTCGCAGTTAAAATTGTTGATTTTTGTTATCATATGATTACAAAGTGTGTTTAATGAATGTTGTGGTATTTAACGCAATTTAACAAGAGAGAAGGAAGTTTTCTAATTGTTCATTTTATTTGCCAGAAATATTTTGGTTTCTGTATCGTTGACGGTTGTTAAAATATTATCATTTATTTGACAGTGCCCGTATGAAAGCGACTTTTTCTTCCTGACATCAGAAATTTGTCCACATTACACAGAAAAACGTCTTTGGAAGCAAACAACAAGCATCGATAGCGGAACAAAATCCGTCGAACCGTATTCGAGTTATTCCCAATATGCTATATTTTTTTGGAAAGTTTGACGCCCTCTGGCGACCTTATGGTGCACTTTTGGTTATAGGTAAATTGGTGTCAAACGGTCTATTTTGAGCTAGAGAACCTCTGGTAAAGCGATGTACTCACCTTTCAGAAACACCCTGTATAATTTTCAGTAATGAAATGGGTCAATTTTTGCTCAAATATGGGGCTAAATAGTTTGAAATTATTTTTGCAATTCTTAATTTATTTGTAACTCATCATCTCGAGGCCTAAGATTATCGGGTTTGCAGACATTATGATCTTAAAAATAAAGATTGACTTTTTTCTGAAAACGCACTAATGAGACTATCTGGATTAAAACATAAACCACATAGTATCTGGGAACTGATATTATTATAATATTGCTTCAGAAAAAAAATGTTTTAATCGTAATAGAAAAGCGCCTCAGTGTTGCCACACCAAACATGACTTTGCTGATCTAATAACGGAATTAACAACCTTTTTGCTTGTATTCAATTCTGCCCAGAGGTTACTACTTCACGTTCGTCACGTTTTATTTTTAATATTCAATGAATTTAACATTTTTACCGTATTTTTTGTTTTTTTTAAATTAAAATTTATATGAATCCAATCCAATATATTCTAGTTTTCTTATTCATTAAATTGTTCTGCCGAATTACACTCGAGGTTTGTATTTTAGCGAGTAAATTTGTGTTGTTTAAATTCAATTCTGTTTTTTTAGCAATTTGATTCGAAAAACTGTCAACCTATAAACGCTCCACCGATTGGCACATTCCAGAGAATTTTTATATATGTGCTTGTGCAATTCTAAGTGAAAAACGCTTCGAAAGTGCGCACGTGACGTGGAAAATGGATGTGCTGGTACTGGGCGTCGTAAGAACAGTCACGAAACAGTCGCAGAACAGTAACCGAACAATAAAAACGTGAAACAATGCAAATAACAGCAAAAATGCCTAGTTAATTTACAAAACGCAGTCTGCTTTGGATTATCTGTGTTAGTTTTACGAAAACTGATTTTGCGGCACCAAAATGCACCTCTCCGGTGAAAAAATACAAAAGACACTACCTGAAGAACAATGCATTGTTGTCCTAATCCCTTATTTTGAGATCTCAAAAAATATCGATTTTTCGAGTTTGGTCAAAAGGACACTTTGGATCGCTTGTACAAGCACGGCATCGCGAATTATAGCCGATCAAAGGAATTTAACCCTATTCGCGATTATGAGGGGGTTGGGGGGTGTCTCCAAGGCTCAGATTTATATTCAGCAAGGACTCCCCTACCAGTTTGGCAATTATTTCCCACGTAAATGATATTTTTAATACATATTTTGATCATCAATAATATTTCTTTATTCTTTATTTCCTTATTATTATTACCTCAAAGTACCTATAGGCAAGTAAGTGCACCTTTGTTTTGTGGTTGCCACGATAGAAAGAGAGATGCAAGGACGGAGTCACGTGACAGGTGGAAAAATAACTTCAATTCATGGAAAGGTTAAATTCATTCTCTGACCTGTCACTGTTAACCTATCTTAATCTTGTAAATCTTCCACTTACAAACTTCCAGTGCTCTCTTTCTATCATTCCGTCTTCATTTTTCTCTATAAAGCGAATATGGCGTTACTCGTCTATAGTTTCTTATCCCGATTGATCGATGAATCAAACGCGCACTTGTTTATGACTATCCTTTTTTACGAATTGAATACAACGTATACATTATTAGCCAACGTATTATTACAAGAGTGTCATTTTATATGTCTCTTATTAACTCAAGCAACTAACAAGGATAACATCAACAACAAATTACGTTTTCTTGTGGGGACAGTTTTGATACCAACTTCTACAGGGTGTTTCATAGTTAAACCACCATAGGTTAACTGCAAGTAGAGGACACTTTGGTGGTTCCAAATAGCCTTGGTTCATTGGTCTAACATAATTATTAACAGAGATACAGGGTGTTTTATTCATTTAGTCCAATGCTTTTGAAGCCCATAACTTTAGAACCACCCTATATATTTTTTTCATTTTGGTAAGGATATATTGGATTGATAACACAATAAGATAGTGTAATAAAAATAATTATAATCCAGGTCTGGTTTAAGAAAAATTTACAAAATTCGATAATCTCCAAAACAACACCCTGTATATCAGAATTTTTAAAATCCAATAGATTATTCGAAGAGAACAGAAAAATAGAGCGGCACCAAAATATTTTTCGAAGTGCACATCCCGTTTTACTCCTTATCTTTAAATGTCAAATTATTTATAATAATTGTTCGAAATGTCCACCATTTTGTTCTATGCATTTACGAGCTCTTTTTAAGATGTTTTGTGTTGCTCGTCTTATAATTAATGGATTTGCCCTGATTTCCTCGCAAGCATCATCAATTCTTTGAATAAGATCTTCTAAGCTGTTTATCTCAGTAGAGTATACTTTGGCTTTCAGATATCCCCAAATATGATAGTCCACTGGGTTAAAACCGGCGACCGGCAAAGCCAATTATTGGGCCCGCCCCTCCCTATTTCGCACAATTACCCTAAAGTGAGGCGATGCACCATCGTGCTCGAAATGCATTACTCCAATTTCCTCATTTTCTAATAGCAATGGTAACATATTCTGCAAAAAATAAAATAGTCGTCCCCTGTTAATGTACGGGGTAGGACATATGGTCCAATAAGGAGATTATCTAAAACTCCACACCAAACGTTAACCGAAAACCTATACTGCGAATGTGTTTGTCTTGTAGCAAAAGGATTTTCATACTCCCAAACATGGGAATTTCGTAGATTGTAAACCCCATCCCTTGTAAATGTGGCCTCATCAGCGAATAGGCACCTCCTAACTATTCTTCTCCTTCTAAGTATCCACCGACTAAAGTCTAATCGCGGTTCCAAATTACGTGGTTCTAGTCTTTGAACCTGTTGAACATGATAAGGGTAGAAGCTAAATTTTTTTAATCTTCTCCAAGCGGTAGTATGGGGTACATTTAATGCGTGGCCAATCCTTCTTGTACTGATTGTAGGGTTGTTGTCAACCATATCTGGAACAAAAGAAATTATGGCACTGGAGGAGACTAATTTAGTATCACGTATAATTGTAAATTACCGTATGTATTAATGTAATGAACAAAAGGGAAATTTCTAATCGACTCTTAGTCTTAATATCTATTAAATAAAATTTAATATCTTTACTTTACCTAGTATACTGTCATCTTCAACATAATCATTGGTTGTCGCTGTAGGAAATCTACCATGTTGCCGACTGTAATCAAATACTCTCGCAAATGTCTGGTAATGAGGAGTGCGACGATTAGGAAAGCGTCTTTCAAATTCCCTTACTGCTTCTTTACCATTTCCGTTACAAAAGCCATACACAAATAGTATGTCTGCATATTCTACATTTGTAAATTTATGAGGCATAATTAATTATTCAAAATGATCTAAATTATTTCGTGCAGAAATTTACTAACAAAAACGATTAACTACCAATAACAAAAAAACTGTCAAAGTTTTCCGTACTTCAACAGTCTACGCCTATTTGATAATTTTTCTGTTCGTTTAGAATATTAGACCTACTTGATAATTGTTAATGATTTTGACTTAAATATTTTAGTAAGTGTGCACTTCGAAAAACATTTCCGTGTAACTCAATTTTTTCTGTTCTTTTGGAATAAACTATCGATGTATAAAAATCTTAATATACAGGGTGTTGTTTTGGGGATCACCAGTTTTAAATTAAATTTTTATTAACCCGAACCTGGATTATAACTGTTTTTGTTACATGATAAGATTTTGATGCTTATGTAACTTACACTTACCAAAAATGAAAGAAATCTATCGGGTGGTTCTAAAGTTATTACGTACGAAAGTGTCAATGATACATTTAAAGAACGTTGCCATTAAAAGTTAAGCAGTAAAAGGAGATGTGCACTTCGAAAAATATTTTGGTGCCGCTCTATTTTTTCTGTTCTCTTCGAATAATTTATTGGTCTTTAAAAATTCTGATATACAGGGTGTTGTTTTGGAGATTATCAAATTTAGGAAATTTTTCTTAAACCAGACCTAGATTATAATTATTTTTATTACATTATCTTATTGTGTTATTAACGCAATATATCCTTACCAAAAATGAAAGAAATATATAGGGTGGTTCTAAAGTTATAGCCTTCAAAAGAATTGGACTAAATGAATAAAATACCCTGTATCTCTGTTAATAATTATGTTAGACCAATGAACCAAGGCTATTTGAAACCACCAAAGTGTCCTCTACTTGCAGTTAACCTATGGTGGTTTAACTATGAAACACCCTGTATAACGTGAATGTCAAATGTTTGTAAATCAATGACAAAAGTTTAATTTACGTATAGTAGAGGTACGCACGTAAAAGCATACCTATTATTTTCAATAAAACTTAAAGCGTAGCAAATGAATGTTGGTAAGTTATTCTAAAAAAAAATTTTTTTTTTTGTAAGTATGTTTGATCGTTTTTAACCAAACTAAAGGTGAAACTGTTTCTAACGCTTCTTTTCACATCTGGTTGACATTATCATCCCCAATAACGATCTCTTCTTATCGTAATGAGTTTTGCTTATTCCCCACACCATTTCTATTGTGTTAAATTGACAGTGGTATGGGGGCAAACGTAAAATTTCATGACCTTTTTCTCTAATAATATGGTCGACCAAATATTGTTTCTTTTCCTTATGTAGCTTTGCTAAATGTAGTAATTTCGTTTTAAATGCTTCTTTTTCATAAGTAATTTCTCTACCCATAAGCCACTGTGGAATATCTTCTTTTTTCTAATTTGTAGTTGGTTGGCGATTGATAATTTGCGAATGGTAAGGAGCATTATCCATAACGATTACTGATGGCTTTGTTAAGTTCGGCAAAAGTTGATTTTTTTGACCATTTAACAAAGTTTTCGGAATTCATACAATCGTGATAATCACTGCTTTTATTTGTAGTAGAAAATATAAGGTCTGCTCCTTCCACAAAGCCATCTTCTGTTCCAGCATGTAGAACTATATAACGTTTGCCTTCCCCACTAAGATTGAACTGGAATCTTACCATATTCTTTTGTTGCTTTCTTTTGCAAATATCCATGTTTCGTCGAGATAAACGAACTGCTTGTAGATGTCTTGTTTCATATAATCGATGTAACTTCTCCAAAAATTTAACTTCATTGATGCTATTGCAGTTTTTTCGCAAAGAGCTTTTCTGTTGTTTGTTTGCTTAAAAGAAAATCCAATGTCCAACAAAACGTGATATAGGCTTGTTCTTTTACACACACACACAATGATGCATCTTTCTCTAATTTTTGTTAAGAGCGTATCTAATGTAACATGTTCATGATTAATGTACATGTTGTAAATTGTAGTACGGATTTCACTTTTTGTCGTTGATCTATATCTTTTGTTTTTAGGCTTCTTTGAGGTTCATTTTTCTTGCTTTCTTCTTTATTTTGGTATCGTCGTAAAGCATTAGAAATAGGTTTGGTGTCAATTTTCAAAGCATCGCTAACCCTTGTATGAACTGCTGTTACTGGTGTTAAGGGCCCGTTGTTCTGCTTTTCTTTATTAAAATTTTTCACTAAGTTATAGATCAATTCATCTACCGTAATTGACCTGCGAGGCATGTTGATGTGCTACAAATGAAAACAAAAATGTTATCTTTATTTGTAAAAACGGATTAATCTTTACCTTAAATAAATACTAGACAGGGGTAATGTGGTTCTGAAAAGAACCGACCTTTTAAAATATTAACTAATAAAGTAATGAAAAAGAAATAGAAATAAACAAACCGGGGCACAGTGGGGCCAAATACATGAATTCTTGGCAAAAACTATTTTAACCAAGTTTTGAATATTAATTGATAAATACAACATTTTTAAATAATAAAACGTAGTGTAAAATGTAATTTTTAAAACTATAAATATACAATATGTCCCCCTAAGTTGGAATCATATGAAAAACTTTTTTATTATTAATTTTAGGAAAAAAAGTTATTCTTTATAAAAAGTTTTGCATGTTCTAAAATCTAAAATACAGTTATCAAATATCAATTTTTTTTAGTCGTATACGAGGTTTGTCAAAAAATATGAATTTTACTCAAGAGTCAAGTACCTTTAAATTTAACAATATTGGAAAATGTTATTAAAAAAAGTTGAGCAGAATTAAAAACTACGTTTAAATATGCAGTTGCAACCATTTACATTGATAACGTTATTATATTTATTGAACATTTTTGAAAAATAAAAGTTCAACACCCTGTAGAAATAAAATATTATAATATTTTAGTCAAATTCTCATAAATTATAATAAATAATCACAAGAGATAAATGTTCATTCAAAATAGAAATATTATTAAAAAACAAAATAAACTTAATTTTTAATGTAAATGGATGTAATTGCATATTTGAACGTAGTTTTTATTTTTGATCAACTTTTTTTGATAACATTTTCCGATATTGTAAAAATTTAAAGGTACTTTACTCTTGAGTAAAATTCATATTTTTTGACAAACCTCGTATACGACTGAAAAAATTGATATTTGATGACTGTATTTTAGATTTTAGAACATGCAGAACTTTTTTATGAAGAATAACTTTTTTCTAAAATTAATAATAAAAAGTTTTTCATATGATTCCAACTTAGGGGACATATTGTATATATCTCAAGAATTAACACGTTTACAAGGTTTGCGAAAAATCATTGCCGATCATCATCGCGTCTCAATATGTTATCGCATGTTAAGAAACAGGCGTGAACTAGGATTAGTTTTTCAGCGTCTAGACTTGCCTGAACCTGCTGAAGCTACAGTTCATTTGAGTAGTAACCATCTCGACTCATCAGGCGCATAAACAAAAATTCCAATTTAGTTGGTATTAGTACATAATATACCTGCAGTTTTATTTTTTTTGTTTTTTGATTAGTTGTTCTCTGTTAATCAGAAAAAAAGCTGCGCATGTTATCGCGAATTGGAGATAATGCTTTTTATAAAACTGAGAACAATTGGCAAAGTTTTGCCGTTATAAATAAAAATATTCCTAATTTTTATTCACAACGGAAAAATTGTACAAATTTGGACCTTTTCTTTACTTTTGCAAGGTTTGGCGTATGCGATTAATATTATTAATTACAAAACACTTTGGCTTTTGTGTTTTAAATGACATATTTGGGTTGTACACTGTCTACAGTTATACCAATCAGAGAAAAACACGTTTGTCTCTGATGCAGATATCTCGGCCACTTGACATTGTTTTGCTATATGAAAATTCATAGAGAACGTTGAAAGTATGAATAAACTATGTACGAAAACAGAACATTGATATCACTAAAAATATTTCCACAAAAATATGTGGGATAACTCGGTAATTTTTTGGCACTCTAAACCAGGCGGTCCTCTTAAAATCATTGACTAAATTTTTGGGTGATATATGTATGCAATTTTTTTTAAGGATCTGGTTCCACAGAAGTGTTTTTCAGTAGAAAAACCTTATTTGAATTTGTTAAAACAGTCAGACATCAATTATTTTCACGATACTAGCGATCAAATATCAATCAGTGATACAGACTCCGATGATTCTTCATCAATATTAATATGCTAGATTTTGACATATACAGGGTGTCTCTAAAAGGTCTGTACTAAATTCTACCACATATTCCTGAGGTCGAAATAAGCCGATTTAAGCAAACTTACCTTATTCCAAAATTGCTTTGTTTCCTAGATACAGGGTGGTAAAGTTTAAAAATAAAAATTGTTTATTTTTAAATGTATGAACATTTTTCAAAGAATTACTTCAAAAGTTTATGTCTGGAGGTTTTTTGGGATGCGAAATGTATGGGTAAGTGTTACAAAAAAATAATTTATTACCTACAATTTATTTATTACAATTTAATTTATTACAATTTTATTTACAAAAATGAACTAGATAAGATTTTAAGAAAAGATTTTTGAAAATTCAATGGTAAACAATTTATCTAATAAAAATACTACATAAATTTAATTATCATAAACTTTTAGTAACTGTTCAAAATGACCTCCGTCAAGTACAGAGATTAATACGACGTAAAAAGTTCAAATTTACTCTTCTTAGCATTTCCGCGTCATTATTTAATACGTCGACTGCATCATGAATTCTTCTCCACAGTTCCTCTTCAATATAAATAGGCCTTGAATAAACCATGGTTTTTACAGATCCCCATAAAAAATAATCCATTGGAGTCATATCCGGTGAACGTGGTGGCCATTTTAAAGGAGCGTCATTTCCTCTACCAATCCATCTATTTGGATATGCTTGATGCAAATAATTGCGAACATTTAATGTAAAATGTGGTGGAGCACTGTCGTGCATAAACCACATAACTTGTCGAAGTTGTAGTGGTAAATCGTCTAATAAATCTGGCAGCGTATTTTGTAAATGTTCTAGGTAATCCACACCATTTAGTCGTGGCGGTAAAATAACAGGGCCGATAATAAAATTGTCAATGATTCCTGCCCACACATTGATTCGAAACTCATGTTGATGATGAGTTACTTTTATGGCATGTGGATTTTCTTCAGCATAAAATGTTCATTATGTAAATTGGTTACACCACTTCTTGTAAAACATGCTTCGTCTGTAAATAAAATTTGTTTAGCAAAATTCACATTCTGATGTCGGTGTTCGGTAATGAAGCGACAAAAACCCAATCGTTGATCGAGATCCGCAGGTAAAAGGTCTTGTACCTTTTGGTTATGGCATGGATGAAGCAGTTGTTCTTTCAGTGTCCTATGAACTACATCCTTGGATACTCCTACCTCTAAACCTATGCGTCTGGTGCTGGATTCTCAGCAATTCTTTCCAAAATTTCTTCTTCAACTTCAGGAGTCATAATCGTACGTTGCCGTCCATAATTAGCAGTTACAGGGATAAATCTATCGGTTTCGCGAAGGCGTCTCTCAATCGCAGCAAATGTTTGATGGTTTGGTATGCGCTGATTTGGAAATTTCTCTCTGTATACCCTAACACTTTTGCGGCCATTTCCTGAACAATACCCAAAAACTAACAGCATATCCGTCATTTCTGCAGAGGTAAACATTTCAGCCATTTTGACAGACAACTGAAATAAATTCAAACAATTTAAAGTTATTAATGCCTAGCAACTCTCAAACACTTTACACAAATTCCACAAAATATAAACGATTTTTATTTTTAAACTTTACCACCCTGTATCTAGGAAACAAAGCAATTTTGGAATAAGGTAAGTTTGCTTAAATCGGCTTATTTCGACCTCAGGAATATGTGGTAAGATTTTGTACAGACCTTTTAGAGACACCCTGTAGATGTATGTATATTAAACTTTGTATTATTATTCAAAAGTGTTGTACTTATCAATTAATATTCAAAATTTAGTTAAAATAGTTTTTGCCAAGAATTCATGTATTTGGCCCCACTGTGCGGCGCGCGTACGTATTACGTAACCTCAATGAACAAATAAGTAAATACATAAAAAGGTTGACATCAGTGGCCATATTTTTGCTTTAAATCACAGACGACGGTCACTTCGTGATTTAATGCATATCTGACGTCATCGGAATAAGTCAAACTAATGAACTATAGGTACTTATATTTAGTCTACTATACAAATGTAAATTTGTAAATTGCGTTGGGTGTTGAATTAATTATTGTTAGTGGTGTAACATACCCTAAAGGTTTTTTTTTTTTTACTTTATTATCGAATGTGGTAACTAAAAAAACTTTCTAATCTTTAATCTTTCTAAAACTCGCTTAAAATTTGCGTACAGTTAATTACATTATTCAAATCACTTTCACGAAAAAGCTCACTTCATTTCTACTTTTGAACCGTTGGTAATTATATGGCGATAAATTTCCGCACCGGAAGTTGATGGTTTACATACTCTTACGTCAAATTTAAAGCAGCAACTTTGTAAACTAGCATTTTAGTAGTTAATAAACAAGCACTCAATTATATATAAGCAAATTTCAACGACTATGTATATAAAAGCTTTAATCATTAGTCGAGCACACGAGTGTCTATTAATTTACTCACTATTCAGTAAATATGAACCTTTTCAAGTATCTTGATTCGTTAATAGTTTTTTTTTCTTAAAAAAAGGAGAGTGTATGGTGCAATTTCGGCGCTATTGATCCGACAGAGTTATAGCCGTCTGTTGTAGTGTGTACTTTTCTCTCATTTTCACGTTACTTCACGATCTTAAGGCAATCTTGAAGTTTATTTTTTTCGAATTTTCTATTAACCAGTACGCGAACTTTGCTGTTAAATATACTGCCGACATTTAGTAGTTTTCATGCTTTTAATTAAATGTATAAATTTTATGTTGAAATGTAAAATTATGTTTTTATTTCCTTTTTATATTTCAATTACTTCTAACGACCGTTTTGTAATTGTTTAGTAAATGTTGATTTTTATGTATTAAAAAATCAATAAAAATTGGCTATATTACGAATTTATATGCTCCGTAAAAGTTTTATAATAGAAAAATAGAAAATCAAGTTAATCAATGTATTTAAATGCATTACAGTTAAATACTAACGTTGTTTTATTGTAGAAAACATTGAAAATTTACTTTTCAACAAGTACTCAGTTTGTAAAAAATAAATTAATTAATAAGCTTGGTTTTGTTGTATAACAAAAAATAACCAGAAGTTTGACGAAAGCTCCGCAACAGGAAAGCATTTCTAAAGTGATTTCTTTTTATATAAAAATTTTAAAGTAACTAAGACTTTCTTGTAACCTTGCGAATTAGTAGCGCGATTTATCAACGCTATCGCATCCAAGGACGCGATTATACAGAGTATACGGATTATTAAAGTTGGTGAAAAATGCTTTATACAAAACTTTTTTGAATTCAAGTTAAATGATTTTGAATAAAAAGCGTGTTTCGATTACCCTAGGATAAACTAAACCATATTTCGAATGACACTGTATATGATTGCTTTTTATACCCTTTCATTAATTGATATAGAGTTTATAAATAATTATGTGTGGTCCAAAATGTATGGTTTTCCAGTAATTTTACGATTTTTGAAAAAATTAACTGCTACAAAATGTTTGTGTAGTTGGGTCAAGGTCAATAGTCCCTCACCACCATATAAGGTTTGACTGCTTACCTTTTGCTAACCTACCAAGAAAAAAAAATAAAATAGATTTTCTCCTATACAAATTTTTCTTAAATATTTTTTTAAGTAAAAAAAAAAAAAAAAAAAAAAAAAAAAAAAAAAAAAAAAAAACGAAGGAGTCATTTTTAGGAAAAATAGTATTAAACAATATTAATCGGCATTTAGTTTCCTATCAACTTCAATTTTTTATTAGGTGAAATTTGGAACTTTGTTCCTAAGTCCACTATTTTAAAAATCCGGACCACTATCCGTCCCAGCAACTCCCATTACCAATACGACCTTCATCAATAAGTATATATCATCGGGGGCTTCAAGGATGAACTTATTCACATCCTCCCTGTTAAACACATTCGATTTTTTTGGGTCTATAACCATCATTTTTTCTCTTCAAAAATGCTTGAAGTTTTGGATACTTAAAAATAGCTGTATTTTCCTCTATAAAAAGGGTGGACTTCAACATCACACACTCACACCATAAGCTTAATTGGGACTTCAACAAAGCACTTTTCTCGTGGAAATACACCAAAAACAAGTTTTCTGAGACTGCAGTAGCCGTCCTGCTTTGGCACCAATTCTTAAAGGATTTATATGCTGCTTCATACCTTTTTTTCGACTTTTCCGGTAGTAGAGATAAATAAGCAATATTCGCTGATTCTTCTATGTCTGAAACATCAATTTTGTCGACACAGAATCAAACAATTCCACTTCTTTAAACTTTTCGCTATGAATTGTCAACATGATTGTTGATAAAATAAAAACTGCTTATGTTGCTCTGGCAACGGATCACGGCTGCCTACAAAATTTAATGAGAATGCTATCGAATGTAATGATAATGAAAATCCAAAAATATATCCAGCATTTTCTTGTAAACATACAATACAGGAGGGGAAACAATGTTATACCGGGTGATTCAGCTAACCCGTTCATTAGAAGTTTATGGACTTCCCGTCGAAATATTTGTTTAAAAATTTGGAATAGGGGATTGCTCGAAAAGTTTTATTTAATTAAAATATTTCAGCTCTTCTAGCACTTCCGGTTACACTGGAAGTGGCTACCAACTTTCTTATTTTAAATGGAATGATATATTTTTTTTGTATATTTGGATTCTACGCTAAAATCTGAGTTACTTTCATGTAGCACAACCTATATGAAAAATCAATAGTTTTTGAGATATTCTCATTTTTTTGAGAAAAATTGGTTTTGTAGTATTGTTTTCAAACGCTTGTCAATGATTGAAAAAAGAAAGTTATAGTAACAAAATTTGGGCTATACTTAGGAGGACTGTTAAGTTTTTAAATGATGTGTAATTTGACATCTCATTATTTACAGGGTGTTCAAAATGTTTGGCTAAACTTGACTAACTTCAACTGCCCAAAAGTCAATTTTTTAAATGGAACACCCTGTATCTTGTTGCTCTATGTGATGGAGAATTAAGTGGTCTTTCAATCTTCATAAGGGTTTCCTATACGTATCTGTTACCATTTTCCTGCTATCGATGTATTTACATTCGACACACAATATTTCTCTATTTTATTAAATAATTTCTGACTAGTGGCCTGTGGAAATTAAAACAATGTGTCTTATTTATCAAACTTGTAAAGGTCGACGTGACACATTATACACGATATGGAAATCCACCAAGAATATACGAACGAAGACATACAAAATTAATTTTTTATTCATGGAGAATGTTACAAGATTATTGAAAGAACTTGCCGTTTGCTTAACGAGAGATATCTACATTTATGTGTGAATATAGACTTTTTAAAAACAATTTTTTAAATCTTTAACTCCAAAAGTACATATACATATTATTGCAGAAATCAGCATGCTCGTTATGGGTTAAAATTTTATTTTGATGCAATTAAATGCATATTTTGAAGGGACATTGTCACATTATTGTGTCATTTTTGAAAGTTTACTCTCTTCAAAAACACATATCTTAAAAAATATATTACATGAGAGGCGTAGAATCATAATTTCTTTTTCCAGATTTTTTTGTTTTGAACGATGTATGTCCTTTTATTTACTTTTGTAACTAATGTTAAAACAGTTTTATTTTTCGTACTGCTTTTTAATTGTGAAAAAATTTTATGCGATATTTTAACATTACATACACAAAAGTAAGGCATAAATACCTTTCTTCAAAACATTTCAAACTGATAAACTCTTTTATTACGGGATAAGCACATTAACAATTGATATCGTATCGTTATTTGAAGAGAGGTAGGTTTGTCTGTTTTTTTTCCTTTTTAGGAATTTAAACTAATAGTCTTAAACAGTTTTATTATTTTCGTGACTAGTTTTGTCCAATTTGTACTTTTACTTTAAACTGTATTACCTTATCACGTCGAGCAATTCTCCTTTTTTTTAATTTTGAATTAAATAAATTACAAACCATATAAATTATTTTGGCTATAAAAATTTATTTTCTATTGTTTGAATTTAATAAAAAAAAAAAACTCTTCTTAACCCCACAAAAGAGAAGAATTTAAAAAAAAATTAAAGAAAAAAAATTAAAATTTGTTTTTATTATTATTTTAAAAATAATTAAACTTTTTTGTCGAGTGACATACCATTCGAAAGCGCTTTAAAAAGCTTATTCAAACATGGTTTTAAAAATTTTTTCCATGCAGTATTTCAAAAGTTATAGCACCTTAAAATATTTTTGGAGATTTCGACTTTTTTTTGTTTATGATTTTAAAAGATGTTGAAATACAGTCTTCAAAAGCTTGTTGGAAACTAATTCAAGAACTGCTTTCTAAAATCTTGTACTACATTGGGTTCAAAAGTTATAGCACTTTAAAATATTTTTGGAGATTTTGAATTTTTTTTTATGATTTTAAAAAATGCTGAAATACCACATTCAAAAGCTTGTAGAAAACTAATTCAAAAACTGTTTTCAATAATTTTGGACTACATTGAGTTCAAAGTTATAGCAATAGAGACTTCGACTTTTTTTATCAATCTGGAACCTGCTCTAATTTATTATTCGAAAGGCGTGTCTTCTGTTTTGAATGTTGACAACTATAGTCTTTCCTTTTGGTTGTCATTTCTAGTCTTTACCATTTTCATTTTTCAGGTCCACTTTAGTCTTTTTCTTTTCTAGTCAACTCTAGTTTTTTTCTTTCTATTCACCTCCAGCCGTTTTCTTTTCTAGTAAAACCTAGTCTTTCGTTTTCTAGTCAAATCTAGTATTTTCTTTACCCACGTGAAGTTACCCACACTTTTAGCCAAACGATGTCAAATTTGCCATCAAACAGATGCTCGCGATTACGTCGCTCGGGTATAACTTCTCGGTCTTGCAACTTTTTTTAAAGAAATAACAGTAATTTAGTTTTTTAATATGTTGTTTATAATTGGTCATTCTATGTATCAAAAATTTGCACGCAAAAAAATGTGACAAACGATGTCAAATTTGCCATCAAAGAGATGCTCGCGATTAAGTCGCTCGGGTATAACTTCCCGGTCTTGTAACTTTTTTAAAAAAAATAACAGTAATTTAGTTTTTTAATATGTTGTTTATAATTGTTCATTCTATGTATAAAAAATTTGCACGCAAAAAAATGTGACAAACGATGTCAAATTTGCCATCAAAGAGATGCTCGCGATTACGTCGCTCGGGTGTAACTTCTCGGTCTTGTAACTTTTTTTAAAAAAATAACAGCATTTTAGTTTTTTAATATGATGTTTGTAATTGTTCATTCTATGTATAAAAAAATTTACGCACAAAAAAAATGTGACCAACGATGTCAAATTTGCTATCAAAAAAGTTCCCACACGGTCCCGCAAGCGAAGTTCGCAATTACGACGCCCAGAGTAGTTTTTCTTCTCATAACGTATTGTAATGATATTTAGATTATATAGCGATATTGTAATTTTGGTTTAAAATCAACTAAAATGCATTATTCGTCCATATATACAAAATAATTTGTGTGGCTAAAAGTGTGGGTAACTTCACGTGGGTCTTTTCTTTTTCTAGTCAACGCTATTCTTTTCTTTTTCCTATCATGCTGTATCCTTGTATAAGGCTGGCAAATCCTTTTCAGGTAGTTTTGCAACGGGGCCTTCAGTGGGTGCACAACATTGTGTATACCTAAAACATCAAGCCGGTGCCAGCCGTGTGAGGGTGTGCCAAAAAAAGTCAAAGTCTTACTTAACTATTGCTATAACTTTGAACTCAATGTAGTCCAACATTTTTGAAAACAGTTATTGAATTAGTTTTCTACAAACTTATGAATGCGTTTTTTAAAATCATAAACAAAAAATTCAAAATCTCCAAAATTATTTTAAAATTTATTTTGCTGTATTTCAGCATTTTTAAAATCATAAACAAAAATATTTAAATAATTTTTCCTTCAAGCGACATTAAAACGGCATAGCCTTCTGGTTTGTCTCACTTCACCTTATAGTACTTGGTTTGCAATATTTGTTTTATTCTACATTGATTCTTGTATGTAGTTTTCAACCACAGCGGTGGACTTCCACCCTCCGTGTCGCGTAATTGTCGTAATAAATAAGTAAATAAATAAATAAATATCAGCTCTTGAATCTTCAAGGAGAGTGGCAGAACTTCTACGCAGGCAGTGTTCAGTGTACGTAGATGCATTTGGTAAATTTAAATAGGTGGCGATGATGCTTGGAATCTTACCAAATGTGTTCTTCTCCATAGGTTGACAAGTACATTTTCCTGCTTTGTAAAATATGAAGAATCGGCGGTGGTCAACATGAGGTGGGCGTAATTCAGCATAGCTCCGATATAAGCCAACAAAATTATTTTTTATTTTTTATAAAATTAAATAAATTTATAATTTAATATTTATAAATTATTTTAAAAAATTTTTATATAATTTTATTTTAAAAAAATATTTTTTTTTTATAATTTTTTTTTTTAAAAAATATTATAAAAAAAATAAAAAAAAAAAAAAAAAAAAAAAAAAAAAAAAAAAAAAAAAAAAAAAAAAAAAAATAAAAATAAATAAAATAAAAAATAAAAAAATTAATATAAAAAAAATATATATAAAAAAATAATATTTATAAAAAAAAAAAAATTTAAAAAAAAATTATAAAATAAAAAAAATAATATTTTTTTTAAATATATATATATTTATTTATTTTTATATATTAAAAATTTTTTTATTAATAAAAAAAAAAAATTATTTTATATAAATAATAATAATAATATTTTTTATTAAAAATAAAAAATAAAAAATACAACAAAAAAAAAAATAAAAAATTATTAATAAAAAAATAAAAAAAAAAAAAAAAAAAATAAAAAAAAAAAATATATAAATATATAAATTTTTATATAAAAAAAAATAAAATATATTATTTTTATATATATTTAAAAAATTATTTAAAAAAAAATTAAATAAAAATAAAAAAATTATTATTATTTATATTATTTTAAATTAAAATAAAATAATATATTATAAATAAATTATTTATAAAAATAATAAAAAAAAAAAATTTAAAAATATATTATTTATAAAAATATATAAAAAAAAAAAAAAATTAAAAAAAAATTTAAATAAAAAATAAAAAAAAAATAAATTAAAAATTAAAAAAAAAAAAAAAATAAAAATATAAAAAATAAAAAATAAAAAATTAAAATAAAAAAAAAAAAAAAAAAAAAAAAAAAAAATAATAAAAAAAAAAAAAAAAAATAAAAAAAAAAAAAAAAAAAAAAAAAACAATTAAAATACAAAATAATTACTTAAATAAAAAAATTAAAAAAGCGGTTTGATAAAATTTTCAATGATGATTTTCACACTATCAAATTTGTTTGACGGAAACAAATCAAACCCAAAAGTTTGAAGAATGTTTGATAGATGTGAAACGGATTTAATTGAAATTACTAAAAAAATGCGAAAACAGCAAAATAAAGATGTAAAAATTTTTTTTTAAAATAAAGGAAAAAATGTTTACACAAGAAACAAAATGAAAAAATATTACCAAAAATTATCAGTACTCATAGGAAAATGTACAATTGAAGTTAAAGCTGAAAAGCATTCCAACAAATAAGGAAAGAAATAAAAAATGGAAAGCACTTGAAATTAACGAAGTTACAACATAAATGACCAAACATATTGTTGGACTAGCAAAGCCAGCATGCTACGCATGAACAGTAATTGGCCTCAGTACTTACATTAACATTCATCGGTTGACTAATTAATATGAATGCAGAGTACATGGAATTCGTAAATGAATCGAGAGTTGGTGTGCGCTCGCACAAGTCATAACATATTAATAAGAGATATTTTTGACATTAGTATGAAAGTAGACAAATTCTCAACAGAAGCAGACCTGATGGTGGAAATTTTTAAGACAATTTATGCAAAGGCCTACAACAATGACTGAAGAATAACATTAAATAACACTTAAGATCACTTTTTACAACAAAATGGTTGTGTTATTAGATGTAGAAAAAATATTAGCAGAAAACGAATTAATGGAAACATTATACATAAATATCATAAGAAGAAGGAGCACTTATTCGTAGGATCATATACGCTTAAGAAAATATAGTATGATATCTTCAGTTTCAGGATAAACAACTGGAGGAGAGTATTCGCTGACGATATAATATGACATGCGTCAGTGATAGAGAATAGTAGAATAAAATTAAATGGTAGGATGTAAACACGAACATACTTAAATGTTATTATCAACAGATACTAGGAACAGAAATTAATTTATTTTTGTTCGAAAACACGTCTATTTACTTGAAAACCATCAAACAAATTTTCTGCTAGAAATTACGCAAGAGTTTCGTACAATTGCAGACACATCTAAGAAACTACTTTAAACGACGTATTCGTCCTTAAAATCTGGAGATGCATCTTGTACAATTATTGGAAAACCATATTTGATTTTTTCCATGCGTAACGAGTCCCAAAAAGAAAAAATTCGTCAATGTAAAGTAGTTTTGGTTGCAAAAAATGCTGAGCCATTCATAAAAGTTCGAAACTACTTTACGTCGCTTTAAGCATTGTGGTAATTATTTTCAAAAATGTTTCTTATCCACAATTATTGTTGTTAAAAAATCGTTTTCAATTTAAATTTACATAACTAGAAAAAATATTCGATAAATAATTACCTTGGAATGGGTGTCACGTAGTTGTATGAACAAACTTTTGCAAAGTTTTCTAAAATTTACTTAAAGAATGTATATTTTGACTTTATTTTTTACTTTACGGTCTTAAATAAATATCTATAGCACTTTTAACTTCTTAAACAGTCTCCTAAACAAAAACTTTTATTACCAAAGTCAAAATACATGGTAAATTAAATTTTAATTAGGTATAAATGTCAATTTAATTGAAATTGCATAGAAAGTTATCGTGTCTGTCAATTTAGATACACATTTACTATAAGTACAATCAAGGCAAGGTTACTTATATACTTTAACTCCAATGAATAAAATTCTCGATGACACTTTTATCTATTGCTTGTGTAGGTAATTATTAAACCCATTTTTACGTATTTTTTTAATTTTATTTATACAGGGTTAGGCGGGCACTACCAACGAATTATTCTGCACCACTAAAACGACAAATAATGTAAGAAATCTTAAGGGATACATATATAGAGATTATTTGAAACCATATTTTAAAAATATTTTTGATTGTACAGGGTTCTCCAGAAAGGAGAATCAAAGTTGCTTGAATTAACCTGTATTTTTTTCTTGTTCTTGTTCTTTAACATGTCCCTATACATACTTACTTCCGTTTCTGAGATAAACCGGTTTTACCTGATTTGCAGACCCTCCAAAAAAATGCAATAATTTCAAGATAGATAAGAACAAGCAACTTTGTTTTAGACCACTTTACCAGGGAATAATAAATATATTCACTACTTTACTAAGAGCCTTCAACATCTATTATGTTATGATGTACAGGGCGCTTTAAATACTACCGCATAAAACTTTAAAATCTTAAAATTTCTAACATTATTTATAGTTTTAATGCTACAAAATAATTCGTTGGTAGTGCCCCACCTTGTATATTTATAACTACCAACTAATAAAAACATTTATTAGGCGAGCAATTCTTTTTTTTTTTATAAAATTTGTTTAGTGGTATAATTTATTCTTTTAATCAAGATAGTTGCAAATAAGATGCGATGCTTTCTAAACCGAAAATTTTAGTTGAGTAAGAAATTACTGAGATAATGACAATTAACGTGGCGTTCTTGTTCAAGCAGGTAACTGGACATGTGCTAAGGTTATGCGTTGTTAAAACAGTTAGGTGTATCTATCGTATTCTTTTTTTTCACAAAATTTTGTTTTGTTTTTCGACCAAAAATTATTATGTCGCTCCACACTTACCATACGCATTCACACATTTGTTAGTATCGGAACCATGTGATGTGCAGTTCAGCGCGAAACACTTGTTTTTAATGCTCTCTTTAATTTAGAGTACATTTGTTGAATTATTGATTAATATTGAGTTTTTACTTTGTAAACATTTAATTAAATTTTTAATTTTTACGTGAATTAATGTTACTCTCAAAAACTAGACTGCAAAAGGTATAACACTAAAATTATTGATAAAGTTTTATCATTTCTTTATTCCTTTAGATTTTATTTCTTTTGAAAACAATTTCAGATAAGGTTCAAATTCAGCTAAAGGTGAGGCATTGATTTCTTGTAAACGTAGGGGGTTGAACAATAGTTGTACGCTGAATCAATGAACTTGTGAGTAAATGCCGCAGCTTGGTAGTGCTTGTATTTCAACTAAATTAGATATTTAGTTGGAATTTGGGAAACAAGGGTACGAACAAAATCGTTGTTACATAAAACTCTCCTAAAATGGCTTATTTACCTAATCAAAGTAATTATTTTACTTAATTTATGCAATAATTCACTTACTGTGAGAAGAATTTCATCGAGAAAACATTTTGTTTTTCTCGATATTCAATTTGTTCTGAGGTTTTATTAGCCTAAAACATTTATTTATATACATTGCATTAAATAAATAATCACATAAACGTAATAATATACAATGTAAATGGTCATTGTCGTGTTAATATGGCTTGACAGTAACTTGTGATTACTATAACAATTTCATTAATGCAAGAAATACATTCTGATAAAAAATTGGTATACATACTGTTCTATTTGTTTTGTAATAGTGCCTAAATTCCGTTCAGTAATTTATGTATTTCCTAAACTTCTTGAAAATAATTGTATCCCAATTATTTTTATGATCATATTTCAATATTTAGTTTTTTATTGATTATTATTAAATAGTTCAAATTCTTAACGTCTTCTTTTTATAATTAATTTTTTGGTATATTGTTACGAGATAATAGTTTGAAGATCGACCGCCAGCGTCATCATTATAGGGTGGCTCAGTGATGTTGGACTACTGCAGCTACAGCAAGATCATTAAAAGTCATATAAAAGAAAGTTTTAAGTGTTAAGTAAATTCACATCATTTATTTTGTAAGTAAATAGCGGTTTTGTAAAGTATCAGGCACTAAAAGGGTCTTGGGAAAGTTTTATCGAAATAATCATGGGTACGTTTGAAAACTTGATCCAATTTTATCTCGTTCACAAACTAAAATTAATTAAATTGTTTAGACTGTTTGGAAGAAGCAGATTAAATATTTCATAAGCATTGGGTAACAACTTACACCACAACCGTCTTCACCTAACAATCAATTAATTGATGCTTCTTTTGTACGGTACTATCTAGATATTTACAAAGTTGTATTGAATTAAAATATGTTGTACCATTTGGTTGTACATACTAAATATTCTTCTTTTTTTAATTAGGGATCCCAGTCTGTATTAACGGTCGACAAAAATTTTAAACATTCAAATGATGGCATCGTACCTATTCAAGATTTTCTCGTAAACTGGTACTACAATATGTTCGACGACAAGCGTAATCTTTCTTAGTAATCTTTTAAAATAAAATTGACTGTTCTCTTCTTTATTATCTTTAATTAAGTTGATGTTTTTGAACACCGTAACACCAAATTATTTTATTGCCACATACCAATAGAATACGACATTCACATTTTGTCTTTAACATTAATAATCTACGATTTTTTATTATTTTTTTTTAATTACTTATACAATTGTAAAAATGTTTAATTTCTTTAATAAATAATTCCAGGTATTTAATGAATGGCTAATAAACATGGATGTGAAATATCGCTTTTGTCTAAGTGAGATAATCTCTTCTTTACCTAAATAACATTATTTTACATTGCAGTGAAATCAAAACGAGAAGTTTATAATAACAATGCATTTGTGTTTTCGACTGGGTTGACACTAATTTGAAAATAGTATATTATACACCAAGGTTGTGAAGTCTTCATTATTACCTTAGCACCAGTTGTGCGTAGGCAATAATGGACTTCACAACCATGGTGTATATACTATTTTTCCACTACTAACCAAATTTAAGGCAAAAACATTTTCTGAAAATTATTCGAGTAATATGTAAATTAGTTGATTTAGGAGCCAATCACAGCGGTTTAGATTTGTCTGATATGTAGAAATGTTTAATGTCTTTCCTAGATGCTTTTTTGTTATTAAAGATTATATCATATTTAATCAAGTTATTTCGCACTGATTTCATTAAATAGGGACATCGGAGAAATAACAGATTTTCTTATCGTTTACAAGAAGGTATGGTTTTTCCGCTGATACATCTAATCTTTTAATTAGGTTTCGAAAATTAGAACCTTGATTAGTTACTACTGCTCTAATATTGGCACCGCATTGTAGTTGTAGCTTTTCTATGCAGTTTAATACTGTCGACTTCAATTGACCTTCAATTTAACTTAATTATTTTTCTTTTCTGTTTCTCCATCCATTGTCTTCTCTCCATTACTTCCCTCATCCATTCGATCCCGTCCTCATTATCCCCTAACAATATTCTTTTATCTCTTCCTTCCACTCTCAATACATTGCATCCTTCTTAAATTTGTTCCAAGTTCTCCCATCCCTCTCCGCACAGTCTGCACCATCTATCCTCATCCTTCCACCAATATTTATTTTCTCTTTCTTCATTTCCCACTCTAAATCTTGCAATCGTTTTTTCTCTTTCAGTCTTTCCTTTCTATTATATAACGGGTTCCCTTCTGTAATAATCTTGATCTCTTCTCACTAACTCTGCTTTCATACTTTTTCCTTCTCTCCTCAATCTTTTTATCTCCTCTCTCCGCATAACCTCCTCTTTCATAGAATAATCTTCTTTTTCTCCATATTTTTTTTGAAATTCTATCTCTTTCCAACATTCGATTAATATTTCAATATCTTTCCTCCTCTCCATCTTTTCCTCATACCTCATCGCTCTTCTTCCCGTTTCGGTTCTTATCTTTTCTATTTTTGCTTCCTCTTGTACTATGTACCCTGGTGTTTCCCTTTCTAATCCCAATATCCACTTCCAGTACTTCTCTTGTATACCTTCTAGTTCCACCCATTCCTTCCATCCCCACACCTCTGCTCCGTACACCATCACTGCTTTGACTATGCTCTCGAGTAACTACCGTCTTTTTTCAAAATCTTTTCTAAATATTCTTTCCCCTATTCCCCACACTTGTCCGATTATCATATTTCCTTTTCTTTCCAATTCCTTATTTGTTCACTATCCTTATTATCGTATTTTAGTACATATCCTAAATACTTGTATTTGTCCACAATCTCTATTTCTTCCTCTCCCTAATGCCATGATACTTTCTTTTTCTCCCTTTCTTCCTTTTAAATTCCATGACTTTTGTTTTGTTTACGTTTGCCTCTAACTATTTCTCTTTTAAATATTTCCTTAAAGTTTTTATTACCTCTTTCATATCTTCTTCACTTTTGCTATCACAACTGTGTCGTCCGCATACGCCAATACCCATACTTTTCTTCTTCTTACCACTATTCCTCCCTTTTTATTTTTCTCCAATTCCTCTTCTAGATCTTCAATATATAGAAAATAAACACTGACTTAACGGACATCCTTGTTTCAGTCCTCTTCCCATCTTAAACTTGTTACCCATTTTCCCTCACGCTCTGGTTCTGCAACTCGTGTCCTCATAAATTTTCTCCACCGCATCTATTACATACTCACTGTTTCTTTTTTTCTCATCCTCTCCCACAACAAACCTCTCTCCACCATGTCAAACGCAACCCTCAAATCCAAAAAAATGGCTAACATTTTCTCTCCTTTCTTTTCCAACTGTTTATTAATAAGGTGCTGTAAAAACCTATTCTGAACCCTTGTTCAATCCTTTTTTTTTTCTCCTTTCTAGCTTTCTTCTTGAATCTTCTTGTATTTGAGTCAAGCTTATCCTTGTTTTATTTCCTCATCTTTTTTATATGGATATATTATCTCCCTCCATTGTTAAGGCCATGATCACGTCCATTACTTTGAGCTGGTTTCTTTTTCTTTTCCTCTTTTCTTTTTTTTTTTTTTTTTTTTCCCCTTCTCTTTTTCACCTCTCTCTTTTTTCCTTTTTTTTTTTCTTCCTCAAAACATTTTCAATACCCTACTTTTTTAAAATTAACATTTTTCGGGGCTGGTACAAATATATATTTAGTGAACTCGTTTTCAATTGTCTATATTCCTCTTTATATCTCCTACTTCTCTGAAGTGGTTTTATTTTATGTAATTTATCCACTTCCTTTTTTTTCTTTCTTCTCTTTTCTCTCATTTCTTTCCTCGTTTTTTGGCGTGCTTTCACAATTTGTGCTCCACTTTCGGGAAGAAAATTATCAGATAACTATTTAAACTCTGCAGTCGTTGTGCGTTCGTTGGGTGATGTTAACTTCAATTGAAGTGCTTTCTTCTTGCGTTGTATTTTTAAAATGTTCTTCCGTAATATTCTTTTCCTAGGAGTATTTGAGCTTCAAGCTTGAGTAGTTTGTATATAGCTGGAGATGTTAACGAGTATTTATTTACATCGATTCTGAAAACACTTGTATAAAACATTTCATTTATTGCTTCGCCAATATACCTTGCATCATTTGAATATTGGGTTTCAGAAATTGACACTTGTAATTCATTTAGGAATGGCAAGTGTTCGCCACATACTCGTTAAGTTTTTATAGTCGACATTTTTATGCAACAGATCGGACTTTCCACATTTTGTTAACCATTTAAAACACGTACAACAAAATGTTTGTAATTTACTTAAAATTCTTCATGTAACTTAACTAGCCTGGTTAAATCTCCTTTGGGAAACCTGAAAAACTCATTCTACCATGATATTTGATAAATAAATAAATTCAGGTTATGTATTTACGGTTACGAGATGGGGACGCGAATTTTAATCTAATGGCATTTTTTTATTCAAATAATTTTATCGTGTTGGGTAATTTTAAGCAGCAAATACGTTAAAGATAATCTTCTGGATATATAAAATTATGTTGCACTCGTTTTTGTTGAACAACTATTCTTGGATTCTCAAAATACTTGAATTTGTCCATTATTAACCTAGGTCAACAATAGAAAAAGTTATTAGCCACTAATAGAGGAATTCAACTTCTCAGTTGGATAGGAGACGCCCACTTCACAGCTAGTAGTGGAAAAAATACTGTTTTGCACCTTGAATCTTATCTGCATTTTTCTTTTTTTTTTGTTATGGAATATATTTCAATCGATATTTAATTTATGGTTGTGGCAAACGGTTAACATATAAAGTAAAATTTGTGCCCTTTGTTCGAATTAAAGAATCTTTGAGTCAGACTTTATCCAAATGGAAATATAACTCAAAGTTTTGATCCCTGTTATAAAGGTCGCCATCAGAAATTTTGAAAAATGGGATTGTCATATTTTTTATCACTATGACATTACGGATGTAGTTGGTTTTAAAGATCTTTAAAAAAACAAAATGTGTTTATACAAAATGAAAGTTATAAATACATAATAAACGTCAATAATTGTAGAAAGACTTAACTAAACATGTTCTTGTAAAAACTGATAATCCCTATTACCAAAAAAATTGAACTTACTATTACCACTTAGAATATAATTTGAATGTTTCTCAGTAACATTTGATACGGAGGCAGGCGACTCTTAACATTTGCAACATAACAATTTGTAATTGGTACAAGGAGAATGGTATACATTAGACTGAAAGAAATAGTTTTTTGTGCCACAAGTGCGTTTTCTGAGAACACTTCTGGAACTAATTCAATAATATGTCGGTGAATTGTTAATATTAAACTAAAGAAACAACCTATAATAATAATTGTCCCTTCAATTCTCAATATCAATAATCTAAAGCGATAGCTGATCAAACAGGTGTAGGAAATGAGGTTTAACGGGTAATTGGAAAAAATACTCTATTGACTCCAGTTGAACGCGTCCTTCGTGGAATGTGGTGTGAGTCTATGGACTTAAACTAGAAGCAAGGTTGAATGTAATCGTCAATAGACCCAACTTGAACAAAACGTTACAGCAACTTGAGGAAAAACGGTCATTCTTACCATAATGACAGAATTAGTTTGCTTAAATAACAAACCTACGAAAAACTGCGAAGACTAGAAGATCAAGTAACTGAAGAACATGTGACATGGTTCTGATCGGCAGCCATCAAGGAGACACATTATCACTGCTTCTTCTTATTACTAACCTACAACTAGCCAGTTGGAAGTTTGAGTATCTTGGAAGTACCAACACATAGGACAACAACCTGTATAGTATGTTACGGTTTTATTTTCAAAGGTAGAACGTATGCTGAGAGCCTTCTTAAAAACGTTTGTTGTGTGTAGCACGTTTCGACGAAAGTCGAATTTACCGCGCATGTTGCTAATTTTCGATTGGTGGAAATAAATTTAACAAAAGTTTCGGAGACGATCAGCGGACATTTTCTTCTTCTTTCTACATGGGTATTGTGGCGTGCCTCTTGAAATTAAAATTTTACACATAAATTATTAATGTGTGTTTTAAGATTTCCAAGTCGAATTGGTGTTTAAATGTAAATCCGGCCGCACTCGCCGTAAGTACACTATGTTTTCTTTTGTTTTGTGGTTGTTTTAGTTACAACGTATGCTTTAGCACGTGTGTTGACTTTATATTCTCATCGTGTATTACACCTGGATAACTCCTGGGGGTACTGGAATGGCTAATTAAGAACCTTTCCTATAAAACTTCACGACTACCACGGTTTCACATTTAATTAAGCTGCACACAACCGGTGGACTCTACGGTCTGCAGGGGTCGTTCATGCTGCATAATTTCTACTTCAAGGGAACATATTCACCTTCCGTTCTTCGCTACATACCTCCCCTAAGGGAAATCCTTTTAGGAACTTTTAATGTTTAAGTTTAAGAAACCTATTCAATATTAATGCGTATGAAGCTCACGTACATGTGACATAGTATGGTTTGATTTCTAATACTTAAGAAAATTTTTATTCGGAGTAGACTCCACAACCGACGTTTGGTTTTGTTTTTAACCAGCTTTTTGCGTTGGCGGGAGGTACTTACCTTTTTAATCCGAGTTTAAGTTTAGTTTTTAAGTCATCGTCTATAAGTGACGTGTGTACGCAGAGCCTTCTTAGTAACCAATCTTCAATTGGAACGCTAATTTTAATTTGGGTGTAACTAAAAAGCTTACCTGAAATTCGACACATTAATAGCGAGTTTTATTTATTGTTGTTGCTAACGCACTTAATTATATGCGACAGTCTCTCTATTTCTGTCACATTCATATTACTTTAAAATTTGATTGCTGTAATGAATTGTCTGTTTGTCTCTATGATTTGTGTTTGTTTTAGCGTATTAGACCTTAAGTAAAACCTGTTGATCTCCTGTTGGTCGGTTTTATTTCTTTCTATTACCCAGCAGGTGGCGCCTTGTTAGGCAGCAGTCTATTCCTTTACAGTTTTTCAAGGACCCCCCACTCACCGACTAAGCCGGACGCTGCTGTACTAACTACTACAAATACTGGATCCTCCACAAATTTAGTGCGCTACATCGAGCCAAATTTCCTTACTCTTTCTCTCTAGGTTGTACCGCTAGAACCGCTTTCTTTTGTTATTTGTAAACTACAACCGTTACAAGTAGAGACAAAAACATTCGCTAAAGCTACTGATGCACTGAAGCTACTGAAACACCTACGGAAGTCTAGTAAGATCATTGCTGCAACAAAGCTGATAATTGTATCGTGGTCTTCAGCGTAGAGTTATTTTTGGGGATATATGCCTTTACATCAGGCTTGAGTGACAAAAACAAAAGAAAAACGCGTCTAAATGGACACATGATCGACTGGTGCAAATGAAGTGCCCAAGAAGCGTTCCACGGTGAAGGAAAACACTATTAATGACTAGCCTCAACGGTACTGAATGAGCTAATCTGGGTGAATTTTACCAGTTATATAAATAAATCAATATTTCACTCTCGTCAAGTTTTTTGTGACTGAAACTTCGTTGTAATGAAAACTTAAATGAAACCGTTATAAAAAGGTACAGTGTAGATAAACTATTTTCGAAAAAAAAATCTAAAGATTTATGAGTCTTGCATTTTGTCTACTGTTTCTTTTTAGTGAACACATGTTAAGTGTCTTCATTTATACCTGAACTTTAAATCATATATGTTTTTATCTGTACCAATGTCGAACAATTTTAAGAGCGTATAAATATTCTTTTCACAGACAGTCATGATAGAAGAGCATAGTACTTAAAATTCTTGTCATTTTTCGTCCTTGTCTTAGTAACGAAAAAAACTACAAACAAAGAATTTCAATTTTGTGTTTGTGTGGTTTCGAAATTCTAACGTGCAAGTGTAAGTTCGAGTTGCGTCTTAATTAAAAATAATTGTATGTTAGAACGTTTATGAAGAATGCTACGTAATTCTCGTGTAATTTTTAATTAATACTTCGCATTCACAACGCATAATAAATTATAACTTAAAAAGCATCTTAGCCGCAAAATTATATATTGACCTCCATAATACTCTCTCCAGAGATTTGATTTACCTTGCAAGGACGTTTCCTTTTCATTATTTATGCGATATGCTAATTTGCAAAATTTTTTATAGCTAGGTTAAAATATGTATACGTTTAGCAGTGTTTTTTTGAAAGTACTTTTGTGTAATGGTTCATTTTTAACGATGAGCGCTTGAAGGTTAGTTGCTGCAATAAGAATAATAATGGTTGTTAGGTAATTAGCGTGCTAATCCATTTTTATAGCTAAATCTGTGATCAAATCAAATTGTTATTTCTTGTACGCATACAAAGAACTTTCTTTAATGGTAATTTAAGGAATTTAACTTGCAAATAGGCGCCATGTAATTTTATGATCTAGTTTTCCTGTGCAATTAGTTACGATAGTAGACAGTTATGAAACTTTTTTCTCAATCATTATTATGAATTTGATTGACCTGAAACTTTCTATTTTTGTTTGCTAATGGACCAGTTTTTTTTACAAGTAATGACTTCGCATTTAATTTTTACTGTCCGACGTAGGTGGTTTAATTGAAAATTTAGTTTGAACGCTTTAAGGCGTTACGGTTGCACTGTGTCTAATGAAAATCCGAAGAACATTTGCAATTACGTTCACGTTCTGTTAAGCACTAAAAAAATGTTTTATATTCTTTTTGCGATGCAGCAAGTTTATTATCCAGTAGCGGTTCTAAATTGTCGTTTATCATTAATTTGAATTATTGAACAAGGATGAAAGCCACACTACTAGCAGATACGGGTGGTTTTATCAAACGTTACTGTAGAAACTCCACGTGTCAGAGACCCAAGCAATCATGGAAAATAACTTCGGTCAACGCAATCACAATGAAACTGAATTTCGGTGACACTTTTCAAGAAACAATAAATCGAGAAACGTCGACAAGATTAATTCGTTACTGTAAGCATCAAATAATTAAACGAGTTCGTGTCGCAATGTTCATAGATTAAATGCGTTAAATTAATGGCAACTCACACCTGAGCCTTCATATGAATTTTACCAATTACGAACACAAATCATACTCAAGCAGGTGTCTGAAATTTAGTAATTTATCTGTTCACTACACTACAGTGTTCTCACTCTAAAATGTACTTACAGCTTACAATGTAAAAAAATTAGTCTTAAAAATTTGAGTTTTTTCTTAACCCTTAAAGTACTAACCATATATTAGTTCAAAATATTCCCATAGGTAGGTAAAAAATGTCCACCATGAAGTAGATGATATTTTTATTGACATTAGAGACACAATCAAATTCTTCTTAATCTAATTACAACATATATTTTTTTGCCTCAAAAGCAATTACTACACGTACAAAAACAACTGAAACACAAAAAAAACTTAAACTATGTTTTTAATAGATTCTATTCCATCTCAAAGCAGTCCTCGGAATTTTCAGTGCAAGATTGACATAAGCTGGTTTTTACACTATGCTATCCTTACAAACATATTTCTTGCATGTAGAACATAGTATTGTTGTTTTTTAAAATTTTCTTTATTCCTTAATTTATTTGTGTATTTCTGGCATTAGATGTGTATCCTGTCACAGATGTACTTTAAAGTAATTGTTATATTTTAAATTTTTAAATTTACCTTAGCTAAATAATTTATTATAGCATCTACAATTTCTTTTCGATTTAAACTTAGTAAGTGACATACATTACATGGAAGCGATAGGTACATTAAGTCTTGTTAAGTTTGATATAAAACCAGAAATTACTTTTTTATTATTAAGGCAAGTAAACATTAAATGGTTCAAATCTTCTTCTGAAATCCTGTCGCAACTGCATTTCGGTGAGTCTACTATACCTAATCTATGAAGGTGTGCAGGAAACAATCCATGATTTAATTTGAGACGGGTTACTGTTGTGGAATAGTTTTTGAATACTGTATAATCTGAAATATGAGGAATAGATTTAGGCAGACAAGGGTGAAGTAGTGCGTATGTGTTATTCGTATTTTCTTCCTATTTAATTCTTATTTTATTTTTGTACATATTAACAATGTAACTATTCGATGTAACACTATCGATGTTGTTTATAGTTGTAACTTCTTTGGCCCGTAAATCCGCTAATTCATTACCATGTATTCCGCTGTGCCCTTTAGTTCAGATGAAAGATATTTGTGTGTTTAATTTATCTAACTCATAAAGTTTTCTTTTTATGTTCCATATCAATTCATTTTTTATTCCTGCGAGGATATATTCTGTAAGGCTTTTAAAACAGACATTGAATCTGTTGCGATTACGGCATTCCGTAACTGCGAGTTTTTGATCCAGCAAAGACCTCGATCAATAGCATAAGCTACAGCAGCGAATACCGAAGATAAATCCGTGATTCGAAATCTAGAATAAGCCTTAGAATCAAAATTAACAAACGCACATCCAGTACCACTACTATTATTGCTACCATCTGTAAAAATTATTAATTTTTTTCTATAATTACTCAATCAGGAATTCATAATATTTTGGTTATATGAGAAAATATTTGAAAAGGTGGGAAAATAATGTTTGTATTGAACATATTAACATAATAATCAAATTATTTTGGTCGAGACGTTTTGTTTATGGATTGATCCACCCGGCTAGAATTGCAAGACATGGAGAAGATTTCCAATACAAATTCTAATAGCTTGATACTGTATTCTATCTAACGTTAAAAGGTTTGAGTTGCAAGCTGAACCATACAACACACATCCGTAATCCAGTATGAAGCGTATATAAGATCTATAGAAGCATAAGCTAGTTTTAGGGTCTGCGCCCCATTTGCTTTTAGTCACACAATTAAGCATGTTTATATTATACCTTTTTCGCATTTGGTCTTAACATACTCAATATGCTTTGACCATGAAAGTTTTTTGTCTAGTATAAATCCTAAATATTTGTGGAATTCTACTAATGGTATTTTAAATGTTCCCAGTTTTAGATGTTTTGGTAATACATCTCTGTGTCTACTGAATATTAACAGTGCACATTTTTCTGGAGCACATTTCCATTTTGTGTGACACGCTATTAAGATCTGTTACGCACTCATGATAAGAATGACGGATATCGTATACACATATATCGTCGGCATTTTGAATAACATTAACTCATTGACCAAAGATATCGTGCAATTCTAGCGTGTACACGTTAAACAATTTGGGACTTAGGACAGATCCTTGAGGTAAACCTCTAGATGTAGTTCGAGGACCATGTTTGACATTCAAATGATCTTTGATGTAAATTTTAATTTTTAATTTTGTTTGTAACGTACCTATGTAGATAACTCAAAAATTATTTTTTCTTTATACTGCATGAAGACTGAGCGTCTGCCTTTCCCAATGCATAATTTCTCCTGGGGTTTATGTTCGCTTACAGATCTTACACTTTTCTGTAAAACGTTTTCCATTGACGTTATTACATATCAATGTAATCCACTTAAATTTTCGGCCCTTATCTGAATCTGTGGTTTGATAAGTGCTAGACCTAGTTCTTGAAGATATTATGTTTCTTTTCATTCCAATGTGGAAAGTTTAATATAAACAAGG
This sequence comes from Abscondita cerata, assembly GCA_030710515.1. Classification (NCBI taxonomy): domain Eukaryota; kingdom Metazoa; phylum Arthropoda; class Insecta; order Coleoptera; family Lampyridae; genus Abscondita; species Abscondita cerata. Next base: position 143,601 of record JALBCR010000787.1, on the reverse strand, counting down.
TATAGGAGTTCAATGCCGCAATATCTAATAGAGTAAACCTCCGAGCAGACCTCTTACTACTATATTTTCTTGTCATTTGATCAATTGTATCTCCACGCTTTGTTTCGTTGTAAAACAAGTTTATATCTGACTTGTTTCTCTCGCTGCAGCTTACTGTATCATCGTTGTGTTGCGTTGATAGATAAATTTAAATTTTGGTTTGTTTTATTCTAGGTACGTACGAGACAAGAGTTATAGGTGGACGTCCTGATTAATCTTTAAAGACGAACATATTCGAAAATAACTTTCGCCCATCTACTTTTTTTAAAACTTCGGGTAAATGTTGCGGTTGTTTTGCATTGTACCAACCATAGTAAGCCCAAAATTTTCATATACCTCTTCTGCTAATTCAATAGATGTGTAGTAACGGTCTGTTGTTACGTTACGACCTGTTTGCTTCATTGGCTCCAGTAGACGTTTTACGATATCTCTCGGTCCTCTAGATTCAGGTGTGGTGTCTTCCTTTTTTCCATCATATATCTCCATTTTTAGAACATAACGAAAATCACAGTCTGCCAAAATTCTTATAAGAATACCGTATTTTCCTGGTTTGTCCTTCATAAAAATTTTAAAAGGACATTGTCCTCTGAAAAGAGATAGCATTTCATCAATGACAACATTCAGTAAAATAATTTAAGAAAGTTTTATTTAGAGATTCAAAAAGATCTCGTATTGGTGCGAATTTATCATGTTCACGTTTTTCCTGCCATGGTTCCAATATATACAGCTCTACCATAAATCGTGACAATTCAACTTAGTGTCGTTGTTCACACCCATCAAAATCAAAATCCCGATAAAGGCCAGTAACTCATCTTTATTAGTCGCTTTTATATTTTTTCTTTCAGCTTCTTCATTAGTCCATGTAAGCAATGTATCAACTATTTCACGATGAAAAAATTTCAAAAATGAATCTAGTATCGAGTTGACTTTACCTTCATTACGTAGGCCAGGGTTAGAGCGTAGAATATTTTGTTTTGACCTTCTACTAATTCGAGGAGGATGCGCTACATATACTCTACCAGTTTTGCTTTTGTACTGAACAAGAGCTGTCACTACCTCTTCTTGAGAATTGCTAGCATTGCTATCTTCTTCCTTATCATATTCTTCTACATCAGCTTCTAATAATAATGTATTATCATCAACCTCACTTTCATCTGATTCATTATCTTCATATTCTGATATATATTCAATGGGTGACATGTTTTCTATTTCTTCTTCCAATTCACGTTGAGTTAAATATTTAGGCATTTTAAAGGGACGAAATTATAAAAATCTTACGTTGTATTTTAGACATTGGCAGATTTAAATGAATGTTTCCTTTAGTAACAGTTCCTACCAAGGGTGGATATTTTATATCCACAGCAATATTATTCGAAAAATAAAATGTAATTTATAATAAATTAAGCCAACAAAGTTGTCATTTTATCGAAATACGTATTTTCAACATATTTTCAGATTTTTAAATCGTTAACTAAGAAAAATATAGCTTTGTAAATACGTGTTGGACATTTTTTACCCACCATTGGGAGTCGAAGGGTGAGATCGAATAACTAGAAAATATCTTTCTTTTTTGAAGGTATAATTGCGAATAGACTATTTTGTTGCACTTCGAAACGTTTGTAAGATGAAGATCAATGATCAAAGAGAAGAGACTTTACTACAAATCTTCAGTAATCATTATCACATCATCAATTAAGCGTTCACAAACATAATTCAAATGTATAAAATAAAAACTAAAGTTGTAATTAACAAGTTAAAACATACCTATAGAATTTACACTAGGTATAATAGAGAATAACGTGGGTTAAAAATGACCAATACTAAAATGCCTCGAGGACAAAATATGCAAAGGCGAAATGTGTGGGATCGCGTTTCCATATCCCGAAAAGATTACACTTAAAATCTACATGTTTGGAGGAAAGAATCGTTCTTAAATACATAAAATACATATAAATACATGCATTTTGTACTTCTTTTGAATAATAATCTTTTTCATGGTGATCAGAAAATTCTATGTGCAACTCGTTTTAAAAGTAGATGTCGCACTAGTTTGATAGAGCACTCGCCTTCGGCTCACATCTCAAAGTGTAAATTTTGTGAAATCTGGCCTTTATAAAATTGTTGTGTAATATACTAAAAGAAAATAGTATGCGTAATGTGTCCTGCGCAATAAAAGAAATATTTCTTTTTGAGAATCGACTCTTCGTTTAAAGTGGTCTCCGAAACCAGTTGGTATAAGAAACAAAAGTATCACCACATTCAAGGACATTAAGTAGAAGTGCTTAGAAAATTCTCAAACGACGGTACTGATGCAAGAAAAATGTAGTAGGTTAGTTGTAACTAATCACAAAGATTAAGCGAAAACAAGGTGGTAGTCCAAGTCTGCAGAAGTCCACATTTTGTGAGCGACACATGTTTCATTTTACCTTATCTCCACTATAAGGGATATAGCACTGAATTCTAAAAATCTAACGTTGGAGGAATAATATATGTTTAAGTTTGAATGTCAAAGTGTTACGGAGCCTGAAAGAATCGCCGACCATCTTAGAATAGATTTTAGTAAGCTGCGGGTCCTCAATCGTAGAATTTACCAGTACAGACTTCAAAGAATTTTTTGAATCAACGTTTTGCCGAGGAGAATTTGCCGGCAATGGAAAATGGAGTCAGAGAAACAAGACCAGTAAAGATAGCTTGATACAAAAAACTGCTTCCAGGCCGACCAAAAAGATTTTGAATAGCAAATTAAAATAGAACAAGCTGTAAGTTTAAAGAAGAAGAAGAAGAAGAATAAATGTATCAGTGCTATAATAATGCCGTGTTAATGGCAATTAATCGTTGAACAAGACGTTAAGAATTTGTTAGCTAATCAGTGGACTTTATATTTAAATATATTAAAACTAGAAGGACAGTTACCTAACAACAGATTTAACTAGCGTTTATACTCTGGGGTATGGGTGAGATACCCCAACAGCTACATTAGCTGTAAAGTTGTTAAAAATATGTATTGCATAATCGTGGAGCTTTTATATGTTGGTGTAATCTTGCGAATCCCTACTGAATTGTTGAAGGCATTTTCACAAGCAAAATTTTCTAATATCAAGATCGGTAAAACTTTTTGATGAGATTCGTTATATTTTAAGATTTGAAATAGAATATTTTATTGAAAAGAAAATTACTCCACATGACGTATATGTTGACGGGCATTATCATTGAAGTATCTGTGGCGTAAGATCTAATTATGACACGTGGTCAAATTATTATGTATCAATTTTACTACACTTTGAATCGCCTGTGCCATGTAACTTCATCTTGCGGCCGGTATACATGCTCTAATGTTTAATGTAATTAAAATTAAAAATTCATACTATTTTGATAATTACGATAACTATTTAGATGATCTTCGCACTCAATTGTGTGTTCTCGGAGCACCACATATCAGCCATTTGCAATAAAACCGAATGTATTATTTACTATATAAAATGTGTTTACAAAAATCTATTCTTTGATCATTAATGCAAACCAAGCTTTGGCGATAAAGAACAATCTCAAATCGCCCGGTGTAAAATGCATGGTGATGTAATAGTGAATTACCGTTGTTTTTAGTTTCTTTCGGGTCGTGGTTAAAATATTTAGAGAAACAATTTCTGTTGGCTCTGTTGGTACTTGTTGATATCCGCATATTGATTAATCGTTAATTACAAATATATATGTTAAATATTCTAATATTTCCTTCTGTTGTATTATTTTTTAAATTCTTCGGTTCCTATTATGGCATGGCATTATGGTCCTGGTATATTTTAAGTGTTGGTTTGTTTCTACCATTGCTTTCTTTGAAGGCATTGCTGATGTTAGGTTAAATCGGTTTCTTCCATCGAACTGTTTCTGGCTTTTATTAATGTTTGTTACTTGTCTGTGTATAAGAGTGTTATGTAAACCCCTGCAGGTTTGAAATGAATGCGTTAGGTAAATGAAGCAAATTTGCTTTTTTTTAATTATGGAAATTTTTTCTATTACTAACAGTATTTTAAATTTTACGAAATGTTATACGTAGTCATCTTGATTGCAGCAAGGACACATTTTGCATTGGTGGATTGAGGAAGGGACTGTTCGCAATGGATGGTTTTGGTTGTCATTGGTAAGAGCTTTGAAAGATGGAAGCTTCATCGGCAAAGTTTTGGAAGAATCTGTCATATACATATTGTTGGTTTCGTTTCCCATTTACGAACGATGATGCGGGTTATTAGTAGATCCCAAGATAGTGGTTTCAACTTGAGGTTTTTTAAGACCTCATTGCATTCATTCGTTGAGATCTCATGATGATTCGTTCTGAATGCTTGGAAGATCCAATAGTTTGTCTATTTATTTGCAAATAATTAATCGAGTGTTTTCGTCACGAATCTATGCAGTTGCATGGTTTTTTTTATTCGAAGGTGCTGATTATGCCGCCGGATTCTCCTTTCTTAAGTGATTTTAAGTATTGCATTTTTTCAGTTTTGGTTAAAGATGAAATCTTATGAAGGTGGGGCATTTTTCGTAACTACTAGTTACGTAGGAATGTAGGAAGTGTAACATTCGGAGTAGATTCACGCTTTGTGGCTCTTTATTTTTTGTTTCAGGATTTCCATAATATTTTCGTATACAGTTTCGATTTTCTCAAAGGCGCTTTCTATAAAATAGTTCATTTTCCATTTTTCCTTTTTTAATCGTGTACCTTGTTCTCTCTTGCGATTGGTAGATGTGTTTCTTCTGACTTAATTGGTAATTCTTCTTCAGGCTACTGCTTTTCATTAGCTAAGGACACTTGTTGACGTTGTTGGTTCAAATGACCAAATGTTAAAGTACGTTCAGCAGGGATGTAGTTTCACTATTAGACACTTCTGTAACCAAATATTTTAATAATATCAGCTATGGAGATACATGCGAAATGATCAAACTGTTTTAATTGAATGGTATTTATTTACAATTTTTGACGGATATTTATAATTATTAATTGTTAATTTTACATTTTTGTTGACGTATTTACAAATATGAATAATTTGACCGTAACCATTCTTACTGAGCTACGATCTTTAAAGTACTGGTACTGCATTTACAAAAGCTTTTTTTTTTGAAATAGCACTTCATATGTGATACTTTGATCTCATTAAAAAAATTATGTTTTTATTTATTTATTTTAAAATAAAAATAATTTCATAACATCTAAGCGTATATAATTTTTGCCTCCTGACGTGTAAACGTCAAATTAACATTGATACTGCAAACCCTGAATAATCATGATTACGTTAAAACGTCAAAAAATTATATACAAATTTTGGGCGCTAATTATTTTATAGCGCTCAATAATTAAAGCACTCTGCTTCGCGTCGTGCTTCAAAGTTATTTCGCGCTGAAAAATGTAATGTTCTGCACGCGAATGTAAATAACTATTTTAATGCACAATACAACTATTTTTTCCTTTGTATTTGAATGAGTTAATTAACTGAAACATTCACAAAAATAACAAAAGATTTCTAGAACATTTAATAGAAAATATAGTAACCGTATCGCAGTTTCCATTAGCTTCGTTTTTCCAATTTCGTTTCTTTTTTTCAGGCCACTAAAAATAATAGTCGAGGAATTTTTACCCTGACAATCCTCGTCGCTTATCCTACGTCATTAGGATTCTATTATCCACAAACTTTTCGGACAGAACCGACATTCTTGTGTTTAGCAATAAAAACCTTTATTTCTACGTTTTTCCAGTCATTATGACGAGATTGAACTTGATTACCAGAGTTCCTAAATGACTCCTTGAGAGTTTTCTAGTAGTTGAAATAGTGCAGGAATCGCAGAAAATTTTACTAATGAAATGTCGAGGGTGTTTTCCACTACGAACTTGTTAGAAAATTGACTTAGTTTTTCGTACGTTGTTTTTTTCGTGAATGTTTATAAATAGCTGTTTAAAAAAATGTAATTGTGTAGGCACGTATTTTTGGGTCTATGTTTATTCTGGAATTTCGCTTTGTTAAAATCGAACTGCTTTCTGTTTTTCCCTTATTGTTGTAAACACTGCGAAAATAATGGAGATGTATTACAAGCAAATTCATCTGGAAATTTATAATGATATTGTTTGATCGTTGAAAAATGTAGGTCTACAAACAAGGGCATTGTTATTTTTCCCTTTTTTTTAAATATATTCGTTTCTCATTTGGGTTACAAAATATATATTGAGAACAATTTGTATAATTAAGATTTTTACGTGATTTATTCAGTTTTACACAAAGAATTTACAGATATAATATAATAATAGACACGTCAACAAACTCCATAGGAATAATTGCGATTACAATTCATCTAGTGTAGCCTGACTATAAAGTTTGATTGTAGCGGAAGTGATTTATAAGTTATGGATTTAATTGAACATTTCTTTTCCAACTACAAAATATTCACAAGCACTGTTTACGTTTAGGAATTACCAGCCAATCCTACGTGTATAATTGTAATTTTAAAAATATGATGGAATCGATGTGGAAAAATTATTTTTTCCACGACATACCTAGAAAACGGACGTTTCTTCTCTACGAATAGCGAGGAAAATAATGTCGTGTTACAAATATGCCTGTTTAAAAAAATGTAAGAATGTGTTATTAGAACTATATGCGCCTAGTACTTAGTTAAACAATTTAATTTAGTATTCAATCAGGTTTGTTTAATTTAATATCTGATATTTCGACTCTTAAAAATTGCTACCCTACATTTATAGGTTAGAATTACGCGGCTGCTATGACAGATTGAGACCACACCGATACTACAGAATACTGTAGCGAGACTATTGGGTCCCACCTATTATCAACTTTTGCTTTTACGTACGAAAATGTGACGAAATTCTGTAACAATAAGTTACGTTTACAATATTACTTCTTTCATTAAGTTGTTTTTTTGGGGAATGTCGTGGAAAAAAAATGTTGTGTCTAACACATGAGGAAAACCTTTTTCCACTCTCATTCTAATGCCTCACGAGCGTAGCGAGCTCGGGTGGGAAAAAAATCGCTTTCCTCACTTGTTGGACAAATAATTATGTCGTGAAAAATTTGGATATTCGATATATTTGAAGAAGCTTTTTAACCCAGGTGCAAAACCAATATTTAAATAGTCCGTACAACAACAAAAGTATCATTTTCATGAATTAAATTTTCTTGCTCAAATAATTTGGCATCACCATTAATCAGACGATAATCTTTACCAGCAGGTATGTCAAAATTCCCAAACAGCGTGAAGAAAGCAAACAACATGTTTTATATTTAAGCTTTTAAGGTTGTTTACGACATATTTTTCTTCTTTGGTTAGTTAATAGAAGGTTAAAAAACTTTTTCTGTAAAAAGGTATTGTCAATCGAATTGCATTTTGGTCTGAATTATTGCAGTTGTATTTAGTGGTAAAAATTTTGTCAGAAATTTATCACCACTAATCAGTTCTTGTTCGCTACAATGACTCGAGCCATTATCAATTAAAAGAAGGTTTGTTTCGGGTAAATGTTAATTATTGAGAAACTTTCTCACTCGAGGAATGAAACATTGATCGAGTAACTACTTAAAAACTGTCGAAGTCATTCACGATTTTCCTATCTACAGGAATTTCTGAATTTTTGAAGACCCTAGTGTTTTTTGATTTACCAATGACTAAAAGTTTAGGTTTGTAGCTTTCGTCTGATTTCATGCTACTGAGAATGTCAATTGTTCTTTGCGATAGCCGGGAGTTTCAAGATTTTATCGATTTTGAATGAATGGTTCAACGGCTTCAGTGTCAGAAGATAATTTTCCTCTACAAATTTGAAGTCGCCTAATGTCTTATATTTTTCAAAAATTTGAAATCCAATCTCTAATTGCATTAAAACTTTCATCACCATAATATTTGGCTTAGGTTTCGTGGCTAACATTTCTGACGAATAAATTTTTTTTCATAACTTGATCGAATGAAATACCATCATTTGTTTTTGACAAACGTTTGGTCATTGAAAAGCAATGACGAAATAAAAGAACCAATCAGAACCAACACTCATCAAATTAATTTGACAAGTATGAAACACCACCATTGTCAAACTTATTCGATCAAATAAATTTGAATGAAGCAAGAATTTGACGTTTGATTTAAACAATGATAGATGTAAAACCAAGAAATAAACCGGCAAGAAGATGTGGAGTTAAATTCGTTTTTTTAACCATTCGGTCGAAACGTCGGCAAAACTAGAAACAATGTGTATTGAGCTCCAGGAAACCCCGGCTTCTCCTATTATTAATTTAATTTGGGAAAAAACTTATTAAGTAAAAGAGGTGTATAAACTTATTTTCGTTTTTTTACTTACTTTTTAATTTTATTAGATTTTGTTCTAATGGGTTTACAAACAAGAAAAATTCTTTAAAAATCTCATAGTGTACTAACATAAGTAATTGAATTCGGATTACTGAATCAGTTAAAATTGGGATTACAAAGTACTTCAATGGAACGAAAATACAATGCGGATTACAAAAGCGTACGGATTATTACGGGATCGGATTCGCGCAATACCACTATGTCTCAAAATTTGTATATGTACCTTTTCTTTTAAAAAAAGGCAGTTTGGAAAAAAGTTGTATTTGGAGAAACGTTTGTCCCATTTAAACACTTTCGGATCTCTTATGGTTTCCATGATCCACTAGTGAAACCTATTTAGGTGGGACGTCTTTTATAGGTATAAAGTTAATATGCCGACTTTCTTTTCTGAAGGCACTGTTGTCCTGCCTGCAGTTTCGAACAGCTACAAGTCAGTAGTCTTAATCGCCAGTAGTCCAAGACATGGACATTTGTGATTGGGTAGCAGTAGCAGATCGAGAAGGAACGAACATCCTGGATATCCTCCCTACTATTAGTGAGGTACCCTTTATTTTGAATAAAATATGTAAGCAAAACCGAGTGGTAACGGCTCGAGTTCAGTTTGCCCCACACAATGAGACCTATATATTTAGAAAGCCGATGACCTGGGGAGTACGAATTTGCAAGAATTTTTGAAAAAAAAGTTGCTGAACATGGTAAAAAAATTTTTATAAAAATATTTTTCATTGATTTTTCAATAAAAAGCCGCTGTGCACAGTCGGGGGTTAGGTTACGCCGTGCACAGTTGTTTAAGAAAGGCCCGTCACTCGCTGGTATTTAATTTAGGATGGGTTGCATCGCCGTGCACAGTTGTTAGGTTAGGTTAGGTTAGGCTATATTGAAACTATGGAAACGACCCCTCAAATTAGTCATTGTTTTCAATTAATCAAAATGTGTGACAGTGCAATTCTTTGTACTTCTTCTTCTGTTGTTGTGCCATTGAATTTCAAGCCAAAATGAAATAGAAAAAGGCTCATCGAGTTAACTGGAACACGGAATCTGGCAGTAAGTTATGCAATTAGAAGTCATTTATTGCCCATGTTTAAAAATTCTAAACTTAACTATTCTAAAGTTAAAATTGTAAAGTTCTTGAGTACTTAATGTGATAAAGCATATAAAATGTGTACTGAATGGCGAGAGACTGGTGAGATTATTGATAATAAAAAAGATATAAAAAAATTTTTCGTTGTTAAGTTTTTTGTTATTAATGAAAAATATTATTTAGTGTAAATTTGAATTTGCCGAAAAGTAGGTGGTGTCAGAGATCTAAAAGCCCTGCCTATAAAAGGCGCAAAAATCAACGTGGCAATTAACACAAGGACGCAATATGTTGTAGTATTGCATTATTTGTAGCAGAAGGTGTCAGTGTCTAAAGCAGACCCTAGACTATCAAGCGGCTTGATCAAATGCTTGAGGCTCCGATTGATGGGCGCTTCAAGCGTACTTCAATCAACACTTCAATCTTTTGAGCAAAACTTTCAGTCGAAGCTGAGAAGTAGAGGAGTTAGAGCGTATAATGGTGTCAAATGTAGATTTGGGCTTCCTGGCCTTAACATTGGTTGCTATGAAAAAGAGAAACCACAAAAAGAAAAAAAGACGGTGGTCTAAGAACTGGTATAAAATGAGGAACCGCTTCACTTATCAACATCTCCTGGTTCAGAACCAGAGGATTATAGAAACTTTCTACGCATGGACTAAGAAAGTTTCGATAATCTACTTGATTTAGTCCGCCAAGACATAGAGAAGAAGGACACGAAAATGCGTGAGGCGATTTCTGCAAGTCAGAGATTGTCTGTCACGTTGAGGTACCTAGCGTCTGGCATGGATTTAGAAGACCTGAAATTCACGTGTACCATTGCTCCGCAGACTCTGGAACTCATCATAATGGAAACTTGCTCTGCAATTATCAAGGCATTGAAGGAAAATATCCAGGTAAGAAATTATTGCCCAAGTAAATCTCTTTATATTTTAAGAAAGGAAAAAATTTACAAATAATTACACTTTACAAATAATACACATATCGCATAGGTAATGTACATTATTGCTGAACTAAAAAGATTATGGCACAAGTTCACATTGAAGTAAATGAGGAGTAGAACATAGCAGCATGATCTTCATCAGACGTTTGGTGATGTTGCTCTGGGTATGAAGGGCTTTCACTTGGATGCGTCTGCCCTGGGTTGGAGTACCTTTGCCAACTATTCATTGAAGAAGATGAGGATGAAGGTGGCGAGGGTGACCAACGAGGAGGGTGGGTTTGAAAACGCACTCCTTGTCAAGTTGCCCATTTTGCTTCAAAAAGCGTGTCATTTATGATTTTTTCGGCGAAGCGTCGTTGGTTTGAGTTAACTTTTTAATTTCATAGCCCATCTCTTAGCCAGAATATCTTCTTCAGTCTCAGGTCGCCTGAAATATTCAGTCGCTAGTCCCACTAATTGATCAGTGCTATCAGCCCACCTTTCCTTTTTTACCCGTCTTTACAGAGATGGCTGGTTTGGGAGTTGGGGGTGTAACTACGTCAGAAGGAGTCCCTAAACTTTCGATACTGAGTTGTGATTGCAGAGTCTTCATCCGAGTCGGTTGCTGTAAAAAAAATAATGGTGTAATTTAGGCACAACAGAAATTTAATAATTAAATTCCTATTTAGAGTACGTGTAAGGGTTATCATGGAAGTTTCGTTTTTGTTTCTCTTCTAGGTTCCAAAATCGAAGGATCCTACTATTACAATTACAAAGGTTCTTTCAGATTGTGCTTATGGCAATTGTGGATGCAAATTATAAATTTCTAATGGTTGATGTAGAGCAAATGGCCGAGTTTCAGATGGTGGTGTGTTGAAGATCACATTATTTTGGCGCAAGTTGTCTCAGAACCAGCTTGACATGCCTGATCATCGTGAGTTATCAGACACTCCTAATGAAAAATTTCCGTACGTCTTCATTGGAGATGAAGCATTCCAACTTCTCCCTCAATTCATGAAGCCCTACAACAGAGCTGTTTTGACGAACAAGAAAAAGAATTTTCAACTATAGACTCTCCCGAGCCAGAAGAGTTGTAGAACATGCATTAGGTATATTAACGAAGAGATTCAAAATATTTTAAAATGCCATTAAATTTGAACCACCGAAAGCTGTTTGTTTAAATATTAATTGGAAAATTCTGGAAGAACTGAAAGTGATTTTTCCTAGGGAATGTAAGCATTTTTGGCTAGTTTTGTTTTAAAATGTTGCTAATAGTCCGAATTAAATATTTACGTAAAGAAACAATATTTACGGGAACAACAAAGTTATTTTTTCTATGGAATTTTGGTATGAACTCAATACAGTACCAATTTTTACGTCATCAACGCCTTACAGTTCATAACACTTGCAAGATCGTTTATGAATAGCAGAAACATGAAAGGCACAAGATTTCTGAGTAACCCCAGTACAAACTGAACTATAATTATTTATCCATTGATTGACATGAACATTTTAAGTTTGAACAACATATTATATCAGTGGTCAATATTATATCCCTATAGTGGAGGAAACGAGCAATAAAACACTCAATAGGGATATAATATTGAATACTGAAAATCTAAGTTTGGAGGAATATATTTAATTTATACTAAAATGAATTCTCTGAGAGAACTCCCCCTAGATATTTTACAGTTTCTTTCAATTCGCGGTTATTTAAAAAAATATAGGGTTCATTACCGAAACGTTTTTTTCTAAAGATTTACAAAACTTATCTGTGTGCTACATCATTTGTTTTATTCACAATTTTGAGGACGCCTGTTTATTACAAAAAGGGATAAAAGTGTTTCTTACTTTCCAACTTTCGAAAAAATTATCCATACAATATGGAGTTTTTGTGTCAATTGAAAAAGACAAAAAAATTGAGCAATGAAAGTAATTGCTTTCTGTAATTTCATACACGATTAATTTTCTATCGGACTTTAGCAATCATTCCCAATTAACGGACTATGACTTTTCCTATTGTTAAACTTTTAAACGTTCAATTATTTAAATAATAAACGACCAAAGAAAATGTGTTAAAAATAACTTTCAATTAGCATTTGATAACTAAATTATAAACGCACAAACGTGTCTACTATTCTCTCATACATTTTATTATAGGCGGATGTACGCTGCAGCGCATTTAAAAATTACATAATTAAAGTTAAACGTCTAAGCACAACTGGTTTTAATTTAATTGCATAAATCAACGCATTTACTTTAAAATACGCAAACGGCATTCAAATTTAAGATGTAAAATTAACAACGAATACTTAAAGGTTTACAATTTCATAAATTTAACAACTACTGTTTCCATTTGTGCAGTTGCACATACCTCGGATTAAAAGCATTAGTTTGTTTTATGCCACTGTAATTAAAAATTTATTGACTGTAAAGCAGAGCAAATTAGAGTTTAATTATTTGCAGCACGCTAAATGCAAGTAAACATTGAATTAGTCATGCACTTGACGTTGCATTTGTAAAATGAGAGTGTTTTTATTAATATTCCGATTTTTTTAAATTGTGTAATTGTTTAAACAAAGCTATTTTAACCCTTGAAAAATACCGAAATAAATTATTTGTGTGCATTAAATGTTATTTGTCATCAATAACCCAGAACTTTTAAATTTTATTATTAATTAATAATAAAATTTGAATTTTTTAATAATCAAACGAATGCGAATGGTATGAAGTACTCACTTGTTACAGATTATTTATTTGTTCCTTCATATTTCGCCGCTCATTTTATATGCTATTGTAAAATCCTATATAGATTTTCCTTCATCCTTTAAATTAGTTGATAAATTTCTTTAAAAAGTACGTTTTCGTTTTGACGTTCTACAAGGATAAATGCGTTTCAATAAATTCATTGTTTTTATCGAGTTTTTCTATCGCTTCGGATTCTTACGACTTTGTCGAATACACCATTTCGTTTAAGAATTTACTATTAGGTTCAATTTTTACTAGAATTAATTTAGTTACATCTTTTGGGGCACGAATTGATGCGCTTTAATAATTAAGTGATTAAGCTTTCGTCGGTTATCCATTAATAATAGTCGTTATTTAACCGCACCTGTATTGATATAAACTAGGTGTTTAAAGTGACCGAAATTTAATTAAACGACAACAAAAGGTGATTTGTAACAAAGGAACTATTCTATGTCGCGTTTCGATGGATTGTAAATGTTAACCAGATAATGAAAAGAGCAAGGCAGTTAATGATTGCAATTTGTATTGCTCGGGTTTAATAAGCCGAGGCACGAAAAAATCCAATAACTTTTAGAAATCAAGGATATCAATTGACGTATACGTTGTTGTGTGAAGTACCAGTATTTATTGCGCAACGTAATTTTCATTTCTACGCTAGCCACTGTGGACCTTTTACGTCACATTAATCAATTTAACGATTGCAACAATCACGTTTTGTTTGTTTTTTTTGAATGAATTTGATGCGTCACGGAACTCCGAAGAAATAAAATGTAGTAAGCAATAATTGGTAATGTGTTTGTGGCTGCCATATCTCGGTATTGTTGTTGAGTGTATATTAATTCTTTTGTAAAAATATATAATAATAATAATAATAATAACCATTTATTCATTTACATAATACATGTATAAATACACAACAGAAAAATAAAGTACAGGATAAAAAACATGAATAAATGTGACATAGAAAAAAAAATGGAAAACCGAATAATTGAAAATAATTTAACATATAAAAAAAGAAGAAGTCAACAGAGTGAGCAAAGTTCCAGCTAAGTTCCAATATCGTGAAATTTGACGCTGTGAACATATGCTTGATTATATTGTAAAATCTGAGCAAAGAAATTCAGAAAAGAACAAATCGTTTAATATTATTATTGATTATATACGATAGCACCAGTGATGAATATAAAAAAACTTAACAATGTTGTATTTAAAAATGATTAAAAATGTTAAATTTAAAATGATGTTAACTATTTTATTTACTCAACAATAAAGAAATTTGTTGCCTTGAATTAAAAAACAGAATTTTTTTAATCAATTCTTTGTAGCTGTACATAGTTAAATTTACTATAAAATCAAAATCATAATATTGCAATGTAAAATTATAAACAAGTGGAATGTAATATAAGAAATTAGATTGACCTACACTTTTTCTTGCTGATATTACGTACGACAGATTGTTATCTTTCAGTCTAGTATCATATGAGTGAGTGGGAACACAAATATCATTATTTACAAACCAGATTTATGCAAAAACTTTGATATAGATATAAAATACAATTGTTTTACATCAAAACATTTACTTCTCGAAACAAAGCGTCGCTAGAAAAAACAATTTTTATTGTAAATAATTTTCAATACTAATTTCTGTGTTATTTCTAACTTTGATAGATGAGTTGTCAAAGCGCCACCCCAAATAAGTATTCCATAACTCAATGAAGACTGGATAAATGCAAAATATAGTATACGCAGAATTTTAATTTCAAATGTATGTTTAAGAGTTCTAAATAAATATATGTATCTTCTTAGTTTAGTAACTAATTGGTTAATATGCACATCCCATTTCATGTTTGAATCAAAAAATATACCTAAATATTTTATAGATGTAGCCCCAGCTATGTTATTACTATTTCTGTTACAATTAACATTATGAACAACAATATGCTCGTTCGTAAGTAAATTACAAGCATAAGAAGAAAACGGCAAATACTTAGTTTTACTATAATTTAAAGTTAAACAGTTGTTATCTAGCCAGTATTTTATTGCTGATAGCTTAGTTGAAGCAGATAACATAACATAATCCCAAGTGGAACCACCGATATACAAAACTGTGTCATCAGCATACGCTAAAATGTCCACATCATTGAAAAGAATCAATAAATCATTGATATAAATATTAAACAAAACTGGCCCAAGAACGCTTCCTTGTGGAACTCCACATTTAATTTTAAGAGATGTACTTATTTTATTATTTACTCTAACACATTGATATCTGTCACTTAGATAACTCTGAAAAAAATGTAAGGATGTACCACGGATACCAATATGTTCAAGCTTATCAAAAAGGATAGAATAGTTGACACAGTCAAATGCCTTGGCTAAATCTAAAAATACAGCAATAGAGCATCTAGAATTATCCATATTTTTATAAATTTTTCTTGTTAGAAAAGCCAAAGCATCTGTCGTGTCTCTATCTTCTCTAAATCCGAATTGACGAGAAGATAGGATACTAAATTTAGTTAAGAAGTTTACCAGTTGAGTTTTTATTATTTTTTCAAAAACTTTTGAAATATTAGAGCACAATGCTATAGGTCTGTAATTAGTAAGTAATTCGGTGGCTCCTCCCTTGTGAAGAGGTATAATAATTGTATCTTTATAAGCTCTAGGAAAATAACCTGCCTCTAAACATCTATTAAAAATAATTGACAAAGGTTTAGAAATAATAGTAGCACATAGTTTTAAAATTTTGTTACTAATTCCATCAGAACCAGTTGAGGAAGTAGTTTTTAATTTTTTGATAGTGAGTTTAATATCATCTTCAATGATGGGTAAAAAAAATAAATTTTGATTTAATCTTTCAAATTTAAGTTTATAGCTATCGCTAGTTTTTTATGTAATTTGTTAAAGATTCAGCAATATTAACAAAATAATTATTGAATTCACTAGCAATGTCAGTATCATTTTCAATAAGAATATTATTTTCAGTTTTTATTTTAATGATATTAATTGTATTCTTTTTGTTTTTAAATTAGCTGCTTGTTTGGTATACATCCAGATATCTTTTGAATCAGTTTCTTTAGAAATTTTAGATTTAAAATATTTGTTTTTTCTCTCTTAATCATATTATTTATTGAATTCCTCAGTTTTTATATTGTATGAATTTAGCTTCATTGAGTTTATCTTTAAAAATTCTTTGTGATATATATCCCTTACCGCGATATGTTCTAAAATTATATTGGTAATCCACGGTTTTTTTGCACTGTTTTTACTTTAAATTTTTTAGTAAACATACAGGATCATAATACCTTATTTAACGTATCTGAAAATTGAGAAACAGCTAAGTCAATAGATGTTTCAGATGCAAAAGTCCATTTTATACTTTTTAATTTTTGTAAAAATTTATTATAATTAATTATTTTTTTGGATTTCCAACACTTATCTTCATCACTGCCTGTATCGTTAGTAATTTTATTTTTGTTATCCCTAATGTTCACTATAACCGGGTAGTGATCTGTAATTTTATTTTGCAAATAATGGGTAAGATATTGTCATTTTTGATAAATGTTTTGATGTTAATGTGGTCAATACAGGATTCAGATATTTTATCAACCCTAGTAACGTTTTTAATACAAGGATAAAGAGAAAACTCACCTATCAAATTTAAATATTCTTCCGCTAAACGATCGTGTTTTAAGATATCAATATTTGTATCTCCCGCTAATATTTCAAAATTACTTTGCATATGATCCCTCATATAATCTTTGAGAGAAATTAAAAATCTGTAGTACAATAAGAATGAGATCTATATATTGAGGTAATGGCAACTTTAAGATGGTTTATTTTTATGGTGATTCTCAAAAATTTTAAATTCTTTACATCAATAACCTTATAATTTTGTAACATATTTTTCCTACAATAGACAATCACTCCATCACTTTTATTTATATGACTATGATTGTGATATTATTATATTACGCGTTTTTCGCCACATTTTGTTAGTGCATTTTTAGTTTTAGGGGATGCACAAACTTTTATAAAGAATAAATTTTTATCGAAAAACCCATAATAAATAAGTTTCCAATTTGGTGCAGACTTTGGGGATGACCCTGTATATAAAATTTAATAAATTTGTGGTATAAATGAATCGTGTTAAGATTTAATTGAAAAACAAGCAAAATATCTACATGATTTATTTACATTACTATAAGTTTATAAGTACAAAACTAAGAAATGCCAACAGTTAACTGTACCGACTATGAGTGTTTTTCTTAGTTTGATACTATTCATACGTGTCTATGTTACACGAGATGTCGTTAGACACACATTTTATTTATAAGTGCAGATATATTTACACAAACTTATACACATTTATTTACATACTTTTACAATTTTTTGAGTTTCATTACTGCTTGTTCGTTTTATTATGATACCACCAGCAGAAGGAATGAATACTTTTTTTGTACCAGGTATAGTCACCGAAGAGTCAAATCTGATTTTTAGAAATACCCTGTTTTCTTCAATTTTCTCTTTAGAAGCATAGTATACATATGTTTGAGGCATTGATGATTTGGCGCATTGATATAATCTCTCGGGTGTTGTTATGGCATTATTGGACGTAGCCTGTAAACTTGCCCGTGTTGTCAGGCGTTTTCAGTTTTCGCCAATACCATCAAACGGCCCTTTGCCATGTGAAGTGGCGTGAAAATGAAATTCTGCATCTGCTGTAAAATCTTCTTTGAAATTGGTTACGTTTATAAAATTAAATCTATTTTTAAAGTGTTGCGATGCTCCATCAGTAATATATATGTATTTACTGGTAACTATGCTTTGTTCGTGAAGATGATGTTGTAATATCTTTTGGAAAGTGTAGAAGGTGGCAGTGTCATGCTTTAAATCATCTGACACCATTACTATACTCCCGTGTTTTAATTCCTGATCTTGTTTATAATAATAAACAGATGTGAGGAGTGTCGCTTGATGATTATTCCAGTGGAATGACTGGGCAGCATCTTGTACAACAAAGCTGTAGTTTTCAGCAAAATCTCACTGGGTAATAACGTCGCCTTCTAAAATGGTGTCCTTTAAGATTCTGAAATATTTTGCTTGCTGTTCTGCTATAAATGCATGAGGCTATAAAAGATCCAGAGCTGAGAAAAGACTGTCTACGAAATCATCTGATGGCTGAACTTGAGATGCGATAGTAAAACGATCCGTTCCGATCCATGTGTTGAACTGTGTATTCGTCACTTGATTCTCATCAAGATGTTCCCGAATTTCATGCAGACCAGGACAGTTCTTGCAACGTTCGCTAACTGGCGATTTATTCGACATCAAGTGGCAGTTTGGGGCTGGATTAACGCACATCATCCTTTGCAAGAAATCCTTGTAATATGTTAGAGGGATCGCAGTACTTTTAGTAATATCCGGAATGCCAGCTCCCGCTATCATCAATTCAACGTTTTGATCATAAATTCAAACGCACACAACATGAGTTCCAGTATCACCTGCTAAAATGCATTGTTTAGGCTGCAAAGAGAAGAATTTTGTAAGGCCAACTTTTAATCCAGGGTATTCTTCTTTAAATTGGCGATAAAGCTCGTTGATGTAACACATGAGCCGCTGTTGCTGTCCATGAACTTGTTTGCCATCGTCTAACTTTATAGACACGAAATCTTTCTTACCAGACATAATTCTTGAATTATCTTCTCTTAGGTAAAATTTTTTTACGAGATAATTTACGCCTCTCCCGTAGATTCGGCGAAGATAAAATTCCATTCTTTTCGACCAGTTCTCTGGTCTTTTTTGCTTACCATCTGGATGTATTGAACTCTTCAGCAAGCCGACGTTTACTCTACAGTGAGAATCATAGTTTTTAGTGACACAGACTTTCAAATCCTCGGTCTGTGTTGCTTTATTAAGCGGGATTTCTTCAGGAGCATAGTAAGACCCTTGTGAGGCTTGAGTAGATAATTCGCTAGATTGACTACATACGGCCATTGTCTGCAATTGGTGGCATTTCACGAGCAAGTCGCTCTCTACACTGCTTACAAACGTCACTATCAAATGACCACTTTTCTGCTAATAATTTAGTGAGTTTTCTTAAGTCCTTAGATTTTCTATGCACATGTATTTTGAACGGATTAAAACATCTATCATTATACGGAGCCATATTACTAGTATGAAAAAGATTTAACAATACGAAAATTACACACAATACGTTTGTCACGCGTCCGTTTGACTACGAAGTTGCCAAGCCACTAAGTAAAATAACGGCCAAATTTAAAAATAGAGCATCATAATTGCGTCTCTTTTACCCGTTTAACGAAACTTTAGTGGCTGGGTTCGCGCGCAAAATATTTCACCTCAGGAATTGTAGAAGGCGCTACGGAATATGAAATTACTTAAAATTACTCGCAGTAACTGACGCCAACCGCTACCATACCGTGGCATTGTTAACCGGTCTAGCTCCTAAACGACTTTTATGTCCATTTTCAGACTTGGAGGGATGATCTTTAGACTATCAGCTATATTAGGAAAAAAAATAAAAAAAACAAACTTTGTTAAAATTGCTTAAAAAATTTTTTATGCATTTTTTTATAAGAAAAAAAAATTTTTTTTACTACTTTAAAGATTTAATTAAAAGGCTTTAACAATTAAGTATTTATCCCAGTACTTGTTTAATTCAGTTACAAGTTCAATAAACTAGATATTTCAATTCAAAGCGGCGTGTACCAGGCTGAAGTCAAAACTTCACAGTGCTGTAACTAGGTAATTAAAATGTTCAGCCCAAAAATATTTCGTATCGGTGTCGACACCACATATCGGTATAACATAACCAAAAATTACTCAAATCGGAAACGTCGAGTTTTTTTAGTGGCTGGTTTGGCGTTAAATGCCCCTGTAGTCAGATGCCAACTGATTTGAATAGTACTTGCCAATCGTGATGATCGCCCTCTATCGTAAGAGATTTCAATAGGGTAATGGCATGAAAAAAAATTAAACGGTTTTAATAAACTCGTTTTCATCGACGGTGAAGCCACAATTATCCTATCTTTCTTCAAACACTCAAAAAGGAAAATTAAATTTGGAGTCGGCAATCTAGCCGGTTAATTAGTAACTAAATTAAAGTTTTCTATTGGTTGAAGAAATAGATGTAGGAATAGTTTACATGTTGTATCTTTCTGCTGAAACTGGATCTACTCTAACACACTCAACAAGATAAATTGTTTCTGTAATTAGAGATATGCAATTTTCAGAACACTAACGACACAAACATAAAAAACCCAATACCAACAGAAGGATATCTGTTTAAAAAACTGAAATTACAAGAATGTTTACTAAATTTGATGATTAATTCACTACACTAACATTAAATAAATAGCATTTTTTAAAAATAAACACAAATTTTATATAAATAATAAAAGATTTACAAAAATAAATATGGTACGGTAATCCGCAATAACTTTCTTGCATTGAGGCAAACTTACATAAAATAATCTTAGGATTACGAATATTTAAATTTTATGGTACCATTACTATGCATTTATTATAAAAAATGTGGTTTTTGTATTATTATTGTAAACTACGCCCCCTATCAGTGGAGTAGGAAACTTGAAAATATTTTCCAGCAATTTCTCATAAGCGACTTTATTATGTGGATTTTTTCCCTAAGTTGTACGATAAATAGTTTTAAGATACAGCCGGTGGCCTCTCTTAATCAGACACATTGTACCTTACTACACACAGAAAAATACATACTAAAAGGAAATAAAAACAAGTGTTAATTCAACTAGAACCGTATTTAAATACCAACTAAGTATGTAGTTAAGTCACCTAAAGTTTGCCGTACTTTAAATCAATAGATATGTATTACTTCTTAAGCAAAATATCGCAAGTTCATTGGAAGTACGCGTACCCAAGCAGAGTTCATACTTAAACTGACTTTTGACACTAGTACTTAGTATGGGAAAAAACTACGTCTAATTTAATTGTTTACTTCTTCACATAAGTAGAAGAATTCGTAGTTATAAGTAGTATGTATAATTTAACGTGAAGTACATGTTGAATACTTGTATACAAAAGACAACTTCTTTGAAAAAACGTATTCCACTAATACAGCATGCTTCTTCGAAAAATTCTGCACATATTTCAGGTAAATACAGAGTGTCTCAAAATGCGAAGAAATAAAACTACCACACATTGTAGAGGTCAAAATAAGTCTATTGGATCCAATTTATTTATATACCAAAATGTACCGTTTACCCCAAAGTAAGTTTTTTTAACTCTTCTACCGCCAATCGCTACATTTTAGTATATAAATAAATTGGGTCCAATTGACTTATTTTGACCTCTACAATACGTGGCCGCAACGTCCCCGAAACTTTGGGACACACGTACTGTATTATACTTTTTCTGAAACCTCGACTTTTATTTTTGATTCTAGTATCACTAATATAAATGTACAGAACTATGACGTGTGATCAATTAATCAAGAGTAATTTATTGTAAAAGTATCACCTAACCATTGCTAATATGATATTTTGATTGTATAACAAATTATTGGCAAATTCATAAAAATATTGATAATCAAAAGCAGAAAAAGCTGTGTTTATTTCCTAGAAACGTAAACTCGTATACGATATTGTTTTGTTACAAAATTTTTAATAGTTTTGAAAACTAAACAAGAAAATCATAATAGTTAGCAATTGTGGAACCTTTGTAACATGATTTGTTATAAAATAAAACGCATATTTGTATGGATATAGTTTTTTATATATGTTTATAACAATACAGGAAAATATTTAACATATTATGTATTGAACTTAAATAAATCTTACAATAAACGCTAAAATTATTTAATTTGTTAATAATTCAGCACATTATTTTATATGATTATGCATAAGATTAATATTTAATCATTCTTATGAAACACAAATGAACAATTCTTTTCTATTACACTTTCTTTTTCATTGGATGTGCTTGCTAACTAATTTGTTGATAATAGTTTGCAATAAATTCCAGAGTTGATATAAAATCACGGTCTGTACTATTGTTGCGGACGTATCTGTGGGGCACAGTAGGTCTTCAAATTCTGGATTATAATTATATTCCCCAGGAAGCGGATTTTCTAACTGAGATATATTTTCCATAGCCTGTGCCATATCATATTCTAGTAACGGAATTTCGTCCATTCTGTTGCAGAAAAATATTTATTATAATATCCAAAAAGCTTTTGCTATAATGATAGGTATTTAAAAAGCGAATATAGCTTCAGGTCACTCATAACCCTACTGACATATAAATTTCTATACTGAGTTGATTACACAATTTCTGCAGTTACATGTGCTATAATTATGAAAAATTTGAATCCATTTGTGGCTCATATTATGGTCATAGGGTCCATGCTCATAGCGATAACGATACCTATAAGGATAATACAATACCCAACTCTTCACAATATTTGATTTAAAAGTTATGCTTAAGGATACTGGTTACGACATGTTTTGAATATAAACGATCTTCATCATTAGGTAGTACATTTAATTAATTAAAATAAAAGACTCTAAGTTGTGGTTATATCATCCTTACTAAGATGAAAGTTGAAAAGATGAAAACTTTTTTAAACATTTTTATTTAAAAGTAGTGGACATTGATGACAACGTCTTAATAACTAAATAAGATATGAAATGTGCATCATAAATTGGAGATTATTGTCTACAAATATTTTTATCCACATTGGTTTTTATTTCTAAACTATCCATATTTTTCATCTCCATCTTCTTAAGAAAGTTTTTTTTTTCATTTATCTGATGATGAGGATGTCTACCTTCGATATATTATGTCGTAATAATTTGTGCAGATTATTAATTTGGTAACAAGCGATAACATAACAAATTTTATTCGGTTGAGGGTTAAAGTTAAATTAACATAATCTAATTGTACTTGCCTTGTTATTGAAGTAAAGTACTTTTTATGCTTCTTCAACCATTTATCCAGGTTCCGAAATTTTTTATAAGCTTGTCATAGTATATTTAAGAATGACCAAGATTTCGGCTTATGGGAAAAGTTTTAAAAGTAGATGCAATTGTATTTAAAAGAAAAACACTGTAGTATAGAATGGCGTCGTCTGAATAGCTTGTTTTAAGAATACATATATTCTGTCAGATTTTCCTAAAGAACTGATGCTGTAAGTAAACACTTACTACAGCATGACATGCCAGATCACCAAGCATGTTTATACGTAACTACATTCAAGAATTTGCTTCTACAATAAAAAGTGTTATTCTTTTGAGTAGCATCCACAATCAACCCGAAAGTTCAATAGTATTAGTATAAGCATGGTAACGCGTGCTAAAGATAAAGATCGTAAACCTAATTACTTTAGCATGTGTTTTTTTGTGTGTGTACGTACGCAAATTTTAAGGAAAATTGTGAAGCCGTTTTTAAGAAAATCGTTTTTTTTCAATTTTACACCCTTAATTTTGAGGGAAGAAAAAAGATAAAATACTTCTGAGAAACCTTTCAAAAGTTTTAAATAATTTAATGTCCAAAGAACAAATTTCGAGGAACATCGTTCGCTTTTAAAAAACGACTATTTTGTAAACCTTGTAATGTACTATACGTGTAAAAATTTGAAGGACTATCGTTAGACACGTTGTCGAAACAATCGATTTTTTCAATTTTAAACCCGAGTTTAAACCTTAATTTGAAGGGTAGAAAAAAATATCTCTGAGAAACCTTCAGAAAACCTAATATAATTTAATGTCCAAAGAACTAATAATAATAATAATAATAACATATTTATTGCCCCAACGGAAAACTCCATACATAAGGACAATTACAAGTTAATAAAATACAATAAAAGTGTTAAAAAATAAAATTTGCCTTTGATAATACTATTTTTAGGTTGTCGTTAAATATATCACATGTCATTTATACGATTAACGTTATTGCAACTAGAAACAATAGGTGAGCGATACATAACCGTTGTATTACAAAAAGTGAAGTAAAAAAAGGTATGGCTACGACTATTTGACCTTGGAACAAGAAAGGGCAGCTGACATAATAAGAGCGAGCAATCAATGTTATTGTTAACCAATTTAAACTAATCTTAAGGAAAATCGTTGGAGCCGTTATCGAGAAAATCGACTTTTTCAATTTTACACCCTAAATTGAATTAAAAAATTACGTTAATTATTTTGTAAACCTTGTAAATCTTTGTAGCCGTTTTCGAGAAATTCTGCATCTCGTACATCATTACTTTCATCACATGATTTTTTCTGGACAATGTCATCCCTTTAATAAAAAAGATAAATAAAGCATACATATACAACGGGATTTCTCGGATCTTACCGACGCTTCCAATTGTCGAGCCAGCATGGGCAGGTCCTTAATATAAGTTATTTACGAACCAAGTTCGGGAAGAACTTTTTCCTACATGAGAGCATTTAATGCATCGGGCGAACGAAGTGAGCGAGTGTTTTAATAGCGCGAATGCTAGAATAATCTTCCCGCAAGAGGTTTGTACAATATTTTTTGTATTGAGCAAATATTCCGTTAATAAAAAAAGCAACTATTTTACATTAATGTCAAATTTTAATATAGTTAGCAGAGTGCTATGAGCTGACGATTTTAGATTTTTAATAACTGTGTAGATTTTTCAAGGTTAATTCTTGTTTTCATTAACAAAAATCATTGGGAAAATGATTTTTAGCAAATAAAAATTATATTTGGATTACGATGTTATTATTTCAATGTCTGTGAATGCCAGTATTTTTGTAATTCTTCCCAAACTGATGCGGGAAAAATAGCTTCCTGATTGGCTACACACTTATATAAATGTCATTTCCCAAGCGGCGAGTACAAAAAGTTATTTTCCCCTAAACTACCCGCAAATTCCAAAGCTTTTTCATTGATTAATGGTCCTGATACTGGTACGTTTTGGTTTCTCTTTGCTTTAAACCATTGCAAAACAGCATCATCCACATTTTCAGAGTTCCCTTTTTTGCGTCAACAACCTTCCTTTTATTTTTCAAAATTGTTGATACCGTACTTCTAGGTATACCATATTTAACTGCAACATCTTTTTTCTTTGCATGAAAACGTTTATTTAATTAACTAAACAATTGACTTCAATTTCATTTAAGTTGACGTTCTGTCAAATGTCGGTCGCTGTCATTCTTGGTTCATTCTGTATTTTTGGTTATAAATTGCTGTCAATTGTTACTTTATAAGGTTAGTGTTTTAACTGACAACCACATATCTTGCCAACACTGTTTTAGTTACTTTCTAATTCTAACTAGTAACTAAATAGTACATGATCAAATTGACTCAGAAGTTTTTAATATTAATTCAAATGCTTATACTTATGACGCAGGGATCTTCTTTCCTGGCAAGAAGTATAACTAATTTATTCAATTCAGAACAACTATACAAAAACACATACGACGACTGTTTCTGTTGAACAACTGAGACCAATGTTTTGTCTAACTTCAATCTGCAACGAGTTCGTCGAAGTAATAAAATATTTTCCGGGAAAGTTTGAGTTACCAAGACAAAATTACGTGCAAAATTCACTATTGGCGCTACTGCCAACAAATTTGATTCGATTTATCGAAAATTTGAGTTACCACAGGTTCGAGTTATGTATTATATTGCATAATTAGGGAATCTGAAATTTTGCTTATTGGCATCATGTGCTAAAACGGAGACCGCTCAATTTTAGTACGTTAATTTGTTTTCATGCGTAGAACTCATATTTGAACTCAGAATTTTAAAATAAAAATCCATTATTAAATTAGTTACAAAATATTGATTTTGGCGGGAATTATTTTAAAAACAACCCTTGAATATTTTGTCAAATGTAAATTTTTAGCCTCCTGCGATAATATATATGGCCTCTAGAGGGGGCATAGTTCACAAAACCTCACCACCTACTTGATGTATTCGTGCTAGAAAATTCAGAATTTTAAAAAGTAGTAAATGACAGCTCATACACATAACAGATACAGCTTGTCATTTATGATACGTTACACCAACATACACGAGATTGATAAAATTTTAACTAACACTCCTTTTTATATTAAAAAGTTAGTTTTTCCAGTAATTGTTGAAAAACTCCCTTGAGGTATTGTAACGGTTGTAGTTTACAAATAAAAAAAAATAAAAGGAAACGACTGCTGTAGCGATACAATCTAGAGAGAAGAACTATACTATTTGGCTCGAAGTAACGCACTAAGTTGATGGAATTGTAATAGTTAGCACAGCAGTGTCCGGCTTAGTCGGTGAGTTGGGGAGGTCCTTGAGGAAACTGCTGCCTAACGAGGCGCCACCTGCTGGGTAATAGAAAGAAATAAAACCGACCAACAGGAATTCAATAGGTTTTACTTAACGTCTAATACGCTAAAACGAACACAAATCAGAGAGACAAATAGACATTTAAATATAGCAAATGAAACTTAAAATACTAGGAGAATATGTGAGAAGTAAGAGATTCTGTCGCATAAGACTTACGGCCGTTAGCAACAACAAATTAATTAAAGCTCGCTATCAAATATGTCGAAATTCAGTTTAGCTTTTGTTTGTTACACCCCAAATTAAAGTTAGCGTTTCAATTGAGGATTGGTGATGAAGGAAACTCGACGTACACACGTCACTTACACAAGGTGACTAAAAAACTAAACTTAAACTCGGACTAGCACGGTAAGTATATCCCGTCAACCCAAAAAGCCTTTTGTTTTAGCTTCACCCATTTTATCTAAAGCGCCCAAGCTCTTAGAGAGCTAGTTAACAACAAAACCGAGCGTCGGTGATGGAGTCTACCTCGACGAATAAACATTTAGGGATTCAAACCGTTTAATGTCACATGTACGTGAGCTTCATACGCATGCAAAGTGAATAGATTTCTTAAACAATAAACTTAGCTGCGTTCTGAGGCATGCAGTTCCGATAAGGAAGGTTCTTGCTAACGACAGCAGTTGACAGCTTTAGAAGATCGGTAGCCACAGGATTTCCCTTAGGAGAACTAGACGACAAAGCTCGGAAAGCTCTCTCGAAGTAGCAGGAACGCCGCGTGAACGACCCTCAGCCGGTTGAGTCCATCGGCCGTTGGCAGCTTTATTGTAGCCGAAACCGTTATAGTCGTCACGTTTTATAGCGAAGGATTCTTAACTAACCGTTTCAGCACCCCCAGGAATTATCCAGATGGTAATAGACGAGTAGAGTATGAGGTCAAGACACGTGCTAAAGCACACGTCGTAATTAGAATTAACACAACCACGAGACAACAAAAGAAATGGAAAAGAAGTACTTACGGCGAATGTGGTCGGATTTACATTTACACACCAGCTTAACTTGGAATTATTGAAGCGCATATTAATTCTTTACGTGTAAAAATTTAGCTTCACGAAGCACGCCGAAAACGCCCAATAGAAGAAAATCGCAAAATGTACGCTCGTCGTCTCGATAAATTTTGTGAATTAACGGATCCACCAATGGGAAAATCGTAGCGTGCGCGGAAAATTCGACTTTCGTCGTAACGTGCAACTCACGACAACCGTTATTCAGAAGCCTTGCGACCTACGTTCGAGTTTGAGCAATTTGAACCGTAACATTATCCAAATACTGTTGATTTTTTTAAATTTTTTGATAAACCTTACACTCTATTTATAACGTGCAAAATAACTCGAACTTGAAGTATAAAGTAGGGTGTCTTAAATTTTTGATACTTTATAAATTAAATTAAGGAAAGGTTCTTTAAGTCTAATCCAATACTTTATTAATAAACAGAAATAAGTTAACTAGTTTCGACCACATTAAAAAACTGGTGGTCATCTTCAGAACTAAATTTAATTAATTAATTCAATATAAAATAGGAAACTAGATTTTCTCATGTTTTGCATTCAAGCATTACATTACTTATTTTACAATGTCAGTTAAGTACTAAAAATGTTTGTTACTCTAAATTGTTTTATATTTAATTAATTAATTAATTTTTAGTTCTGAAGATGACCACCAGTTTTTTAATGTGGTCGAAACTAGTTAACTTGTTTCTGTTTATTAATAAAGTATTGGATTAGACTTAAAGAACCTTTCATTAATTTAATTTATAAAAATTAACCAATACAAAATGGATCCCACATTTTTCAACAATTTTTGATACTTTGCCTACTTTTTTCGCATTTTACATTCATAACCTTCAGTGTCTATCTAGTATCAAACTACATCTGTAAGACCTGAATTTGCATGTGCTAAACATATAACAATTTTTATGTTGGTAACAATGAAAACGAACATTAAAACAAAAGAAAACCTGCAACAATGACACCCGCAATCAAAATATTTAAATCAAATACTTACACACATTAATATATTCGCTTGTAATCTGAATCTCAAGATATAGAAAATGTAGTTGACCTAAAATTACGACATGGATAAAATTTGGCATTCGAAACTCCCCTTCTAGTATATAACTGTTACTGCCAACTTCACACTTTAAAAAGGAACTAACAATAAGTGCGCGGTAAGTTTAAATTTAAATGTGGCCTACACAATACTAATGATCGATATATTCAAAAGTTAATCAGCTGTTAAGTATTTTTTATTAGTTACTGTAACATACTTTCTGCACCTTTCTATCTTTTACATTGAAACATGCCAATAAATACCAATAAAATTTTGACGGTTTACCAATAATCTAGTTTATTTTCTGCCACCACTCTTAGCCTCATAACTTGAACATGTCATTGTGTCGTATTTGCATTAAATATGTGCTGCAGTGGAGACTCTTTGAAAATGTTTGCCGCATACCTTATTGAATTTGAAAAGTGTGCTACATCATATTATGGGTGTATGGCGCTATCACATCTGGTTCTTTCATTATAATTAAGAAAGAAAATAACGCTGTTTACGAACAAGTCTATAAAAAGCGAACTTTTACATTACGCGAATAACTTAATAAAAATGTTGGTTTAATAATTGCCTCTTAAATATGGCAGACAACATCTGTTGCACAATTTTTTATACGTTTCATTAACTGCAAACAATTTGTATGTAAACTATATGTCGATATTTACTATTAACATTTTTATTTTCTTTTTCAGGTAAGTCCCCACAACAATATTTTCATCATTAGTACACGCCGAATTTCTTTACGACCATTTAAATAAACAAGGTGAGCATTAAACTCGGCGATTAAATAACAATGCGTTTAATTTAATTTAATTAACTTTCATTGAAAGAAGGAAAGTACGATAAGCGTAAAGTTTAATTCATTGTTAGTTCATTAACGCTTTGGATTACAAAAAAAAATCGTTTTTTTACATTACATCATCTTTCTACCGTTTGCTAATGAATAATTTACTAGGTGCTAGTTTTTAGTATTCTGGGTACCACGCACAAGATAATAGCGTGTGCATTCTTAATTTTAACAGCTAAATGTATGCAGATTTGTTTAGTTTTAATTGTAGAACTCATTTCTTCATTTATAGTTTTCATGGGCGATTTTAAATTCCATTGGACAGTTCAAAGATTATTTCAATTTAAATAGACATTATCTCATGTTTACATAAACGTTTCGACAAATTCTGACTCAGTTCAATTTTATTATCGTGTTTTTATTATTCCGATGAAATCGTTTAATCGAACGACAACAATATTTTAATGTCATAATAATGGTTAGTTTCCTACAAATTTCTAAGTAATTCTTTGTGGCTCAAAACTTGTCAAGGACTACACATGAAAAAGGTCTGTTGGGTGCCTCAAACTACGAGCAGGGCGTGATTCATGTGACTGTTATACAAAAAATTCTAATCTGGTAAAAGTTTGATACATAATTGCAAAGTTATTTAAAATTGTTTGAGTATCAGTGATCTACTCGCCATGTAAAAGTATGCCCGCTGACCAAAATAAAGCTCAGGCATTTTTTGTGTCTGAATATTATTTCTATGGCACTCGAGGTAGGAGTTTCATGCTAATCGCAAATCTACATGTGTTCTAAAGAGGGTATACATTGAGTAATTGAAATTAAACCTAGAAAAACTAGTTCTGAATAAGCTAAATGTCATTACTGCCACTGTAAAATATTTGAAAAAAAATAATCTATGGTACTTTAATCAATAAACCGAAAACAAATTCTAGTTCAAGTCAGAATTGAGTTATTTTTAGAATTTTGTTTGGAACATATCGCACCCTTGCCACAAAAGTGACACAACTCAAAAAACTTACATCCTCAGAAATTGCGAAAAACTAACTCCGTTAGTGTTTCAGAACAGTCTAATGTATTTGATTGTGCGAATGTTGAATTAAAGTAAGCCACCATGAAGTCTTTTTGGTTATACTAGTTTTCAAAGCTTAAAAAAACACTCTTTTGAGTTATGACGTTTTATAGTTGCTTCTGATTCCCCATACAATGAAATATTTTGAGTTGTGACAGTTTTGATGATTTTTTTTTCAAATAGCGTTGTGATATGACGTTTTTTATGATAATAATGAGACGATTTGTTAGAGCTGTGCACTTTTTTAAATTCGATGTGTGCGTAAAAGGTTTTATAAAAAAATTTACGGGGATGTTCCTTTTCAACCTTTAGTATTTAAATATCATGCCACTTCACTTTTGTTCTATCGACGGCTATGGAAAAGTTATTATCCCATTCTTCCTGTAATAATTTGAGGTCGAAGAAGTCGTGATAAGTCAAGTCGTGAACCTGATACGGAGCTACTCGTATGAGAGTAGAATATTGGTTAGGTATGTAAATAGGCCCAGATTTCAGGTGTCGTCTAATCTGTTTTTCAATCACACTGTGGACATTATTATCTCCTTCATTTTGGAGTGTCCACAAATGATAAATTTGTGCTCAATACTACGTACGTTGAATTTGTTCAACGCATACACGTAAGTGTCAAGTAAAAATTTATTCTTTTGTTGACCACTTCTGTTTCATTCCAGAAAAAACAGTCTACGTTCTTGGCATGTAGATCACTGATGGTAAGATTAAAACAGTTTAGTTTACTTGTATAATAAAATGAAGAAACCAACCCTTTTGGTACTGGCATCACCGCTTGCAGGTCGTAAACAGCAACGTATGTACTATTTTGTTGATTGTTTTTGTCAGAATTCTTCTCCTCACGGCATAATTCTTTCTCCCTTAGGTGATCATTATAAGCATCTACTAATTTTTGTTTTCCTTCGTCGTCAGAATTTTTTCGCACAAATCTCACTGATCCTTCTTTGGTATATAGAAGGAGATATTGAAATCTTCGTTGAAAATGCGATTAAACATAACTGAGTGTGCAACTGGTAACTTCTGTCTCTCCCTCTCTTCCTTGTAATCTCTGTACAGATCAGCCAACGATTTACCGCCTTCAATATAGGTATTCACGTTTCGTTTGAGCTCTCAAATAATGTGATTTTATTCGGGGTATAGCGTCAATCAATTTCCTGACACTTTCCTTGATTTGAGGATCTACAGTTGGCTGTTTACCGTGTTTTCCTCTCATGTCACAGTCCAGGAAACCAGTATCATTTTTCTTTAACAATGCGGTCCGAATAGGTATGTCATGCTGCTACAGACAGCAATTTATAAACATATCAAATACATATACAGTATGGAAAGAAAGTACCGGATATTCAGTAATTCGATTACAGCTTCTTTTTTGGAAAAATCTGGAAAGGGGATTTGTTTTTGAACTTGTGACGTCATGGTCATTTTTAAATAACTTTTAATTTTGACATTAATGTCCAGTGTTGACTTGAAAAACATCTTACATACCCTTATGCGATTATTATTTATCTGAAAATAGATTGCCGAATTCAAGTTTCTGAAATTTTGGGTATTTGAGTATGTACAACGTGTCCAAGATAAGGATGCCCACTATGGGGATCTCGGAAACGGTAAGAGATGGAAGGTCGGTTAAATAGAACAAAAGTTGCGCATTTGAGGGGATGTATTTATAGTCTTTGAAGAACTCGGATATCTCTTTTAGTCTTTGAGATATTTGAAAAAAATTAAATTTTCTGATTTTCGTTTTAATTTTTTTCTGACCTTATTTGAAGAGATATCAAGAAAAGAATAGCACATTTTTATTGCCACTTTTCTAGCTCTACCTAATGGTTTTATCCAATTTTGATACAACGTTTCGTTTGTTAGCAACCATCATCAACTTTATTTTTAAATACACGAAAAATATTTTTGCCATATTTAATTCTCTCCTTGATACTGAATTCAACGATATGTCACACTTTATATTTTTGAGACGTTTCGGATGAGAAAATTCATATTCAATGTAAAATATCGAAAACGTACAGTACCGAAACATTAGAAAACCGTAAGATTATAATAAAAATATGTTTTGTAATTTTAAATAATAGACAAATGAAAAACAAATTTATTTTAAAGGTTAATAAACTCACAAAAGATGTTCAAAAGATTCGTTATTCTCCAAACATAAATAGCATCTTCTAACTGTAGAATTTAACACATTCCTCAACATTTGAGGAGTAATACTAGCACACGCTTCGAAAATAATCTTTGTAACATTTCTTCGTTTTCAATATCGTTTCCATAAATGTAATTTTAATGTATCCCAAAAGAAAAAATCCAAAGGTGTTATATCTGGAGAACGGGCTGGCCACAGTACATTTGCATAAGTGCCAATACATCTTTCTGGAAATCTAACTGACAAGTATTCTCTGACAACTCTAGAATTATGTGCTGGTGCACCGTCCTGCATAAACCAACAACCTTCAACTTCTTGGATAGACAAATCATTCAAAGCTATCTCTAATTCATTTTGGAGTAAAATTTGGTATCGTTCAGAATTTAAGGATTCGTGGTAAATGAAAGGACCTATAATTCGAGTACCAAATATAGCAGCCCACATATTAAATCCGAAACGGTGTTGGTGTTTGGCCGTTTTGTACAACCGTGGATTTTCTCTTGCCCAATAATGAGCAATTCTACGATTAAAAATTCCATTATTATTAACTCTGCTTTCATCGGACCATATTATTTTATTCGGAAAATATTCATTGTCAGATTCTAAATTTATATGGATGTACTTTCTCCTTCTTTATGGGCTATGCTAGTTGCATCTTCAATGTTCCTAGTAGAAACCTCTGGATTTTCCGTTACAGCTAATAAAACAGTATTGGCTCTTTCTTCATTGCAAGGTTTTTGCGAGATTTTATAGGTTTTTGGAACGCACCATATTCTTTTAGATTAACTGCTAATCTGCGAAAAGTTCTTTTGTTAGGTTGACGCCTTTCTGGATATTTGTTTAAATACATTCTTTCGGCTTCAGAACAATTACGTTGACACAAAATGTAACACGTCAGTATGTCGAATTTTTCATTATTTGAAAAATGTTCTCCTACCATATTGTTTTTAGGTAAACACAAAAGGTAATTCACTCAAAGACCACCAAACAAACGTAATATGTACAACAATCAATTATGACAGTTATGAAAACAAAATGCAAAGCCAACTTATTTTTATCAAATGCAACAGTACGAGGGAAGATGTATTTTAACTGTTTAATTAACAGTATTTTCACTAAATACATACTTGTGAGTTATTTTATTCGCAACAGGAATTAGAAAATGAGAAACATAATTTTATAATAATTTTAAGGTTTTTTAATGTTTCTAGTATTAGTTTTAACTGTACTTTTCGATGTTTTACATTGAATATGAATTTTCTCATCCGAAACGTCTCAAAATATAAAGTGTGACATATCGTTGAATTCAGTATCAAGGAGAGAATTAAATATGGCAAAAATATATTTTTCGTGTATTTAAAAATAAAGTTGATGATGGTTGCTAACAAACGAAACGTTGTATCAAAATTGGATAAAACCATTAGGTAGAGCTAGAAAAGTGGCAATGAAAATGTGCTATTCTTTTCTTGATATCTCTTCAAATAAGGCCAGAAAAAAATAAAAACGAAAATCAGAAAATTTAATTTTTTTATAATATCTCAAAGACTAAAAGAGATATCCGAGTTCTTCAAAGACTATAAATACATCCCC
Organism: Abscondita cerata; assembly: GCA_030710515.1. Classification (NCBI taxonomy): domain Eukaryota; kingdom Metazoa; phylum Arthropoda; class Insecta; order Coleoptera; family Lampyridae; genus Abscondita; species Abscondita cerata. The sequence goes on along the minus strand of JALBCR010000787.1, from coordinate 109,447 downwards.
TCAAATGCGCAACTTTTGTTCCATTTAACCGACCTTCCATCTCTTACCGTTTTCGAGATCCCCATAGTGGGCATCCTTATCTTGGACACGTGTATATTTAGGTTGTATAACTTCTGTGTACCTAGCAATAAATTCCCTTTGCAGTTGTAGATCAGAAATTTTCCAGTAATTAAGAAAAATGGTTTGTCTTTCTGCTTCCGTAATCTTTTTGTTGCAACCTAGTCTACATTTTTCTCCGCAAGGAGAACGCATTTTTCTTGCAGAAAATTCTTCCTTGCTTTGTGACCTTGTGATCTACCAGAATTCTTCAATAATTGAACATTTTTAGCTATCCATTTTTCAAGACATCGTTTCCGTTTCTTTCCTTTTTTTCCATCGGAATCTTTGGCTTCAGATTCAACAAGTTCTTTAGTACTGTGCTGTCTGATGAATTGTTGCAAACGGCATTCAAATTTGGATCTTTAAAATCTGGGTCAACGTCAGAATCGTCGACATCGCTTTCGTTGCTTCCGACTGGAGAAATGTAGTAGTTCTGTGTTGTAGGCACTCTGATCAAACGCAATTTCGTATCGCACTCAACATCATAGGAAACAGTATAATCACTTTCTTCGCCCGCTCTTCTGTCTTGAGAACCAGGAATCGTGGAGGTCATTGAATGTTGTTCAACATAATATTCAGAAGGTTCACTTGAACTTTCCGGAACGTAAAGTTCAGTTGGAACAGTGAAAGCACTATCTTCGTTGTCCTGAGAACTAGGCACTCTGGAATTTATAATTTGTTGTTGTTCAACATGTTCATAATTTTTAGTTGGTTGACATGAAGTTGATATGGCTGTTCCCGGAACGTTATGTTCAGGCGGCAGATTTTCTTTATTTGGTATAATATCACGATCTACTGTGGTCGATTTTGTAGAACTATTTGCCTGTGCAAACTCAATTGACCGTGCTAATTTCATCATTTTAGCCAAGCGACTCGACTGGTCCATTACAATGAAAATACCTGAAAACGAAAAATCCATCAATGAAATTATTAGTCACGAAAAATGACCTAATCCAAAATAATGATCAACATGTTACTTGGCTAAAATGACACAATTCAAATTGGAACAATTTATTGATGAGGTTTTATATACAAAACTGTCACAACACTAAATATTTCATACGGCACACTGCAATTTTCTCGTCAAAATTGACTCAACTCGAAATACTACGATTTTGTCAATCTTAGGTACAACCTTCCCCATCAAGGTTAGTCACACAACTGAGGATGCAACACTTTAAAAAAGTAGATTCATATTCAAGTTGAAACGTCAAAAACGACACTACTGCCATCATGCGGCCAGATGATGAAGTTAATTTATTACGCTTTTGATGACTGATGGATATTATTGTAAGCGTCCATTTATCGGTATTAACTCCAAAATCACGATTTTTGAGTTATGTCACTTTTGTCGCGAGGGTGCGATATGTTCAATATTGATTCTTTTAATAAATCTGCTTTTAAAAGTTTAAGCGTTAGAAAATATTTGCGAAATATATCTGGAGACTGGGCTTTATTTTTATTGCCGGACTTACATTTCATTTGGTTCATTGTTACAAATTTTTTGATTTAATATTTAACCAGAGAAGAACAAGGATAAGGTTTCCATGTTTTTATTTTCTTAAAACCAATTGAAAATAATATTTCTATCCGGTCAGTTGGTAATAGGTAATAGTCTTAAATTATCCTCCTTTTTTTAAAATTAATATCATAATGGCCAAACCATCTATAGTTATTATGGAATATAAATTATGATTCTATTCAAATGTCTTATTACTATATTGTTGTCCATTTCTTATTTTATCATTTATTAAGTCGCACCGTGGTTGGAGTGAACTAGCACAACTTTAATAGTATTAGTATTATAGAACTAAATAAAATAGTATATTATGAAATAAGTAACATAATGCTCATTTTAAAGCACGAGTTCTAGTTTGCAAAACGAGCCGCGAAGCGAGTGCTTTAGGCATTATGTTATGAATTTCATATACTATTTTTCTATTTTGCCTTTATTTTAAACAAATATTTAATAGTTTTATCGAAATTTTCAAAATATAGGGATTTTATATATTTGCATTTTTAGTTCGTAAAAATTGAATTTTTGAAGTTTTAAATTTAAACATATATGCATTTGCTTACTTCTTCAAGTTAATTCAGAATCATTTTTCCTTTAATTCCATTCTGTTTCTTTTGCTTATAATGAGTAACGAAGCTATTTCAAGTACTCCACCTGAATTGCGAGCTTTGGCCGAAGAGTCTCATTATGCACTTTTGCCCCAAAAGTCGCGATTAATTTACGAAAAGGAGTTTCAAATTTTTTCCAAATGGCTAAAAGAGAATAATGTTTTGATAATATCTGAAAACATTATGTTGGATTACTTCAGTTTGCTTACAACAAAATACAAGGCTTCGTCATTATGGTCGAAGTATTCCATGTTGCGAATTTGCATAAATGTATACAACAATGTCAACATTGCCAATTTCTGTAAATTAACAGCATTTTAAAAAACTGCTCAAAAGGCTATGAACCAAAGAAGTCCCAATTCTTATACATTGACAATATTAATAATTTTATCGAACACGCTGATGACAATATGTACCTGGTAATCAAGGTATAGCTATAGAATTTTACATTTTAAATATAATTTTCCTTATCTTCATAAGCTTTTTCCATTTTATACCATCCATTTCTTCTAGGTGGTACTCATTGTTGGATACAATGGTGCTGTGAGAAGAAATGAAATTACCAAAATGACAACGAAAGACGTCGTTTTGAAAGACGATGTTAACATTCCAAAAACCAAAAATAATATTGCTCGACAGTTTGCAATTACTAATCCATTATGGATTAGTTTAATAAAAAAATATGTAAATGTGCGTCCAAATACAAAAAATGATAGGTTCTTCATGACATATAGAAATGGCTATTGCATAAATTCGCCGATAGGTATAAATAAAATAGGTCAAATTTTTCTTAAAATTACCAAATGCAGATGCTTACACTGGCCATTGTTTCCGTAGAAGCAGTGTAACGAAACTAGCTAATCAAGGGGGGGATTTAATAACCATTAAGAGGCATGGAGGCTGAAAAAGTTCTACTGTAGCAGAAGATACTTCTATAAAAAAGAAACTAGATGTAGCACAGATGTTGTCGAACTCTAGCCCTAATCCTCCAACTCCACGACTGATATCGGTTAAACAGGCTACTTGCTCCTCTTCTTGTCCAGTGAATAAAGAGCGAATTGCTCAAATATCTAATGTTTCTTCTCTGGAAGTATCTAATGATGTTATTAATGTTCAAAATACTCCAGGAATTACAATTCATACCAAGGATTCAAGCAATGTCAAAAAATAAAATTAGTAAAACACATTTTCTAAGTTTGAAGTCTTATTTAAATTTTGAAATATCCTTATTATCCCTTTGTTACAAACTGCACAAATTCGCATTTTAGAGTACAAGAACAATGATAAGAATAAACAATAATGTAAGGTTAGTATGATCACAGCTGTGTATAATCAACGTTTAACGTCAAACTTAAAGGACTTTCTTGTTGCGCATGTCGTAAATCCCGCAGTATGCGAATTTGAACCTTATGATAATCTTCAATTCTAATGTTTTTCATTCACGCGCATACACATACATTCAGAATGGCATTCCAGTTAGTATAAATCTGTTAAAACCAATGTTAAAACTCAACAAATGTCAATATTTAGTTACTCATTGTTACCAACTGTTAAATGTTAAAAGTTGCGTGGAATAAAGGATTTTATAATACGCAAATGACGTCATTTACGTTTTATAAAGTAAACTTTATGAAATCACTTTTGCGGCAAAATAGAAAAAAGTACTTTATTAAATTTCTTTAAGAAAATCAAGGTAATTGTAATTTAATAAGCACCCACGATATATTTTTTTACGAATGTTATTCTTGGCGCTCAACATTATCTTCTTCTTGTTATTGAGCCATTCAAACCCCATTCAAATCGGAGAAGATTATGAGATAACAAAGGAGCTTTAAAGAGATTCTTAATATTATCCAAATTTCAACTTTTCTACAATTACGGAGATTATATTGTTGTCACAATCAAAAACTTATTCACTTGTTACCTTCAAATCCAATGCAAACAGGAAACCTTTTTTGAAACAACGGAAATAAACCTTGTTTTCACATCTTCGAACAAAATCTTGCACGACTTACCTTATCCTTACCTATCATTTCAAGGTTTACATCGTCAATTCAATCTGTTATTAATTGGAGGTCGAAACTTCGGAAATTCACTTCACCTATAGAAAGAAATGACCTATGGGACCAAATTAAATTATCAAAAATTTTGGAGGAAACCTCGGAGGAAACCTTAACTGAATTACTTGCGTATTAAAAAGTTTTTATTTGAAGAAACATTAAAATGCTGCTAATTAAACTTTTAAAAGTACATTATTGGACCATTTTAATCTAAAATCTAATCAAACCTATAGGATACATTTTAAATTTCCTCAAATTTCTTAAAGCAGATGAATCAGTGAATTGTCGTATTTTCTGCTCTCTCTTCGTACTTTTGTTTGTCATGGACTTTTATGTAAAACAAATGATTTGTAAAGCATATTGAGAACGTATATTCATAAAAACAATACGGTATTTTTATTATAAATAAAATAATCACTCATTAAATAATTTTGAGGTTTGCAATTATTGTGCATATTAGAGGTTTCAAAGTCGAGATGAGAAAATAACAAGTATTTATATGCGTTTTGATGAGAAACCGAGATTATGGCAAATAGGAAAAGAAATAACTACCTACTTGCTCGTGCAAGATAGCATGTAATTTAAAGATATTTTATGGTTTATTGTACAAAATCCGACAATATAAAGATAGTTTACTTCAGACACATTTAAAAGTTGCACGTGTATTTATTATTACCGGTTCACATTTTATTCAATGAAATTCCCGAATATGAAAATGTTTACATAAAAGTTACGGAGTAAACAATGTATCTAAATGTATGTATTTTTTGATATTACAGGTTTTTGGATAAGTCTTTTATTACTCATAATAAACTCAAGATGACGTGGTTCATTTTACTGATAGCACAAACCAAATTTCTTATGTACTTAATTTTCTAAAATGAAAATAACTGACTTCAACAAAAAAATTTAATTTTTTTAATTTGTCCTAATTTTTTAAAATCCATTATTTTGACGTCATGTATGCATTAAATCACGAAATGACCGTCGTCTTTAAATATAGACGCTGATACCAGTACTAATAGTTAGTTGTTGATTTAAACATATGCATAACTGTTTTTTCTTGAGCAAAACAGTGTTGCGCATGGTAACTTTATCATAAGCCACAGTTTCTGTTCGACCAAATTTTTTTTTATTAGCATCTCGATGCCGCCTCTAAAGATAATTGAAGATTTAATGTTACAGTTGTAATTTTTAAGTTAGATGCGCTCGCCAGTTTTGATTATTACAATTTAGATAACCTCTGAAACAGTACGGAAAGAAGTACGATCTACAATATGGAAACGAAACTATAAGAAAGGAAAAAAAATATTTTGCCGAACCCCCAGATGATTAAAAAACATACCATGGTCTTCGTAAATGTCATACGATTTTAAGCATCTAATATTTTGACATTAAACTTTTTGCACACTTACATCGTAACAAAAGTCATCACAGTTATAGTAGCTTATCTAAAAATCAAGTAGATGTTAATAATTGAGTTGTTCTAAAGGTGCGTTTCCATTCTGACAAGTTCCAGGCTCATATAGCACATGCACTTATGCCCATAGCAAGTCTGTATTTTTTTAAAAATCCCTCCAACATTTGGGTTGGCAGGTCTGGCAGTCAATACTTAAATTTAGTGTCTATGCAAATTTTGAGTTGTCCAGTTTTGTGTATTGTGAACATGAACTATTCTATTCAATTCCTTCAGCTTTTGTGGTGATGGCAGGTATATTATGAACTTTTAAAAACAGGCGCAATTGATCGAGACTGTGGATTAGAAATTTTTTAGTGAAAAGATCTTCGGAAGGCTATGATAACTTCGTGATATGATAGTTTTTTCTCTCAAGTATTGAGACCTCAGTGTGAAGTTTTTTCTCAACTTTTTAAATAGTACTGTGCAACACGTCAGAAATACATTGCAAGACATCGGTCCTAGTATTAGAGTTCTTATGGCTTAAGTTTTATATATACCACAACACCGTCTCTTGTGTATATAATTCAATATGTTTCTCCACTTTACATTTAGACCATTCCATCACAAAACAAATAACAGTATCATAAAACTGAAACTACCGCAACAAATGAGGTTAACTTAGGTTCTGGAGAGCAAATATCGATTGATCTTTGATTGCGTGTATCTTAGGCACATATTGGACACTGTTTCCATTGACCCTGGCACAAGTTTCAACAAATTTTGGCCACATATGTTCCGAAATATGTTGGTCCTTGTATTTCACTTCTTATAATCCATACCACAAACCACTCTAAATTGTCTCGGGAAGTGGCAAAAATAGAATTGCAAAAAACCTTAAAAATCGCCAAAGTTTCTTGGCTCTTGTAAAAAATCACCTAAAAATGCCGTCAGGAGGTGACAATTTATTGCTAAGGGTAAAATTTAATTAAAAAACGTAACGAAATCGATAAGATGGTATTGTACCACATCAGATTTTTTTTTATACGTTGACCTTGAATAACTCAAACAGCTAGGGTAAACGTTTAAAAAATTTACCGTGATACAATCCCATGTTTACGATTTATGTTTTTGATGAATTTTTTCACTTACCAAAAAAATGTCACACCCAGACTGCGCTTTGTGATTTGTTGTGTTATGGGTTATAAGACCTGGACTACAAGAATAAAAGTACAAAAAATCTCCGGAGGTGCAATCCTATTCTTGCGATTTCTTAATTTCTGTTACTGAATTTTTCTACTTAAAAAAATTCCACCCTCTAAAGGCATTTTGGGTTGGTGGGTGTTACGAAATGTAATAAAGACTAACATATAAAAAAATTGCGTGGGTATAATCCCATTTATGCGATTTTAAAAATGTTTTTGCTGAATTTCTGTACTTAGTAAAATATCGCCCCGTAACAGCATTTGGGGCTGTTTGCGTTTTTAAATTTTAAGTGCACTTTAAAAATTAAACACATTAGATATACAGTGTGTCCACGGATGGGGTATCCTATAGGTGAAAAATGTTTAAATATTAGTTTTAGTGAAAAATGTCATTCTTGATAAAAAGTTTTGCTTGTTCTGAAAAATGAAATAAAATTCGAGTTTTTCAAAGCCTGTCTCATTTTATAGCAAGTTTTATGAAAACCGTATGAATTTTTGCAAATAATCAACTAATTGGATTGTTCTTCGTTGAGGAGGGGCCTGAAAAAACGTCTTAATGGTTTTTGGTGCCCCTCCTCAACGAAGAACAATCCAATTAGTTGATAATTATAGGAGGAAATATTTACCTTTCATCTTCAAAAATAATGTATTAATATAGTGAGTGGCGTTTACGATGTACCAAGTAACTGTCAACTTTTAAAATAATTTTCAAATTGTCATTTTTTAATAAATATTTGACAACAATGTTAACTATTCAACAAATGGTATATCTTATGAAGTGTTATGGTATTGGGGAAGTTTCGTACCAGTATACAATTGCAAAATTTCACGAAAAATATCCAGATGTACCCATTACGCGGTGTGGATTAAAAAAAAAGAAGTTTGATGAGACAGGATCTGTTGAAGACAAAAAGAAATTAAAAAAGGCGTACGCTGAGGAGGGTGATGCATCTAGTGCACTATAGCTATGCATTCGTTAAGGGAAAATTCCAAGTTAAGAGAAAAAGATCAGTGAAGGTTGGTTTTAGCAAGGCTCACTTCCAGAAAATATTTAAGCAAAACAAAATTCATTCATTCAAACCGAAATTTATTCATACCTTACAAGATTATGATTATGACACAAGGTTAGACTTTTGTGCAATGATTGGTGAAAAACTTATGCATGACCGATTCTTTCACAATAATATTTTATTTTCTGATGAAGCAACGTTTACAACAAACGGAGTCGTTTCTTCCCAAAATTGTCGATATTGGGCTAGTGAAAACCCTCACTACAGGATTAACTGTAATAGTCAATTTGCTAAACTATTATTCTGTATTGTTATTTTTGATAGTGATTATAATTCTTGAATAGTTAACATTGTTGTCAAATATTTATTAAAGAATTACAATTTGAAAATTATTTATAAATTTGACAGTTACTTGGTACATCGTAAACGTCGCTCACTAGATTAATACATTATTTTCGAACTTAGTACAAAAATGGATATGGTTTTCATAAAACTGGCTATAAAATGAGACGGGTTTTGAAAAACTTTTATTTCATTTTATGGGGTTTCAGAACAAGCAAAACTTTCTATCAAGAATGACAGTTTTCACTAAAACTAATATTTAAACATGTTTCACCTATAGGATACCCCATCCGTGGACGCACTGTATATACTTTTACATATTGGAAAAGGTTATGGGCAAATTTATTCTTAATTACGTTAACATGCAAGGGACGCTATTCTGTCATTTTTCCGTTAATTTTAAAAGTATTTTAAAAAATAAACTACAAATTAGATTTAAGAATAGTTTACAGAATATTATATTATTTTTCAGACACATCTTACAAAGAAACACATTTAATATTGATTATAAAGTTTCATCATCAATGCTGTTAGGAATAATTGACAACGCTTCCTAGGTTTAGAAAAATGTATCAAAAAAGTTTCTTGTATTTAAAATTATGTTGTTTTTTGGTACCATAGAATCAAATAACTTTACTGGTGTAAAAGTGAGTTCAAAATAAAGCTTATTTGCTGTGTTTGCTTCCCAAATCAAAATAAACGAGTAATTGTACTAAACATTTTTGGAAATACGACAAAATTGTGTTTACCTCGTAATAGGTAAAATTTACGTTTTTCTAATTTTGGATTAATTTTTTATGTATTTCTCTTCTGAACTAAAAATTTGATAGAAAGATATCATATTGTAGTGGTGTTTATACTGTGAAAGATTGAAAAGTGAAATAAAAAACATGAGGATAAAGTTTATAGAGCCTCTTACTAAATGATTGTCGTTTAAGTATTATTACCTTCTTTGTACATGATTTTATTTTTTGAGTACTATGAGAAAATTTAACTTAGTTGTTTTCCCTTTTTAACTTTTTGACACTTATTGATTTTCCCAACTGTGCTGGGCCTTCTCTAGAGAGGTTATCTGGCAGGTTGCAATTAAAACACCGCACTTTTAGTTGCCGATGTTTCCATCGCTAAGTTCTGCGGTTTTCTTCAAAAATTTTGTGGTGTAGATGCCGTGAATATCGTCCTTTATTGAATCAGTTTTTTTTTGCAACTAGATTTAAAACTGTTTTTAATGAAATTTTATCACATAAAAAATATTGTTTTTTTACGGACGGTCGGTCTCTAATTCATCGGAAAAAGTTAAAAAAAGGGGTGTTAAAATTTTCAGCTTGAAACTGTTGCATACTCCCCATCGTAAGATTTGGAGTAAAAACATAAGAAATCATTTAATTTTTTTAATGCAACTATGTATTAATAATTGATGGATTCAATAACAATAATTTTATTCTGAATGCTGATTTTGCATTTAAAAGAAAAAAAAACCGTCCATAACAGTATTTTTAATATTCGGGATGTAGTCGAATTTGATGTTGCAAGAAACCAAAGTCGTTAATATGTTCATTTTTTGAATCGTTAAAATTGCAATCTTAGCTTTTTAGCTCATATAACAAAGTTGTAAAAAAATGATAATAATTTATGAATGTTTTTATGACTTTTTAAAATATTCTCTTTTTATGTAGATGAAAGCCAAAATTTCCGACGAACTTATTATGAAAAGGGGCCACATTCTTGATTATTTGCATTCGTTTTGCTATACTGCAACATTGAATCGCATTTTCCTGATTTACACTACTGGGCTATAATCATTAGGGGGTAATTAAGACACTTTACAAACACGTTTGTAGAAGGCGTTTTATTTACATACCTCGGAATGTAGCGGCTTTCCTTGATTTGCACAATGTTTAGCTTCGTGTTAGTGAATGTCCAGTGTCTGTTACAAATAGTGTCACCTTTCTTGATCTTACGAAGCATGGCTTTTCACACATTACGATGTTTTGAAATTTGTTTGAATGGACTTCTAATTTGATAAAAGTGTTTGCCATTCTTCATTTTAAAGAAATACTAGTATCTTAAGAAAATTAAGTGTTTGTGGGAATTTCTTTAACCCTGTATCTCCAAAAATGTACCGTATTTATGGCCGATTGTACCAACACGATTTAAACTTAAGCAATGCTTAAAAATAATCGTTGCTTGTAACTAAGTTTAGATTTTTGTGTCATAACCGATATTTGATTATAGTTTGAATAAATTTTAAAATAAAAGTTGATTCTAATTTAACTATTAAGTAAATATAGAAAGTTTCAAAAAATATGAAATGGTTTAATCAATCATATCTTTATTAATTTACGGTATCTGTACATTTCTGTGGACTATTATTTATTATTTTCTTGTAATTAACTAGGCGAAATCGTACGTAAAGTAATTAACAGACTGCAAAACACGTTTACAAAAGGTGCTTGTGTGCATACCAAGAACACATCTTATCGTACCATATACTGACTTCGCAAGTTAATTTATCTATTATTTTGCTGCATATATACAAAACACAATAAGCTTTCTCAATTTACCAGCACAAAAATTTAAAGTTAATTCGACAAATTTATTAATCAAACAATATAAAAACTCCAAAAAAGAAACACAAATTTAGGTGTGCTCTCCTAATTATCAAACTTTCTAACAATTTACGTCAAAAGAGAAATGGAAATGAATTTTAAAAATAAGGATAAGAACAATTCAAATTTAAAATAAAAGGGGGAGATAAAATCTTTATCTAAAACAGAGCACCAATTTTCAAAATCCCCAAGCTCATTAAATTAATGTATCTCAGTATTTTAGTTGAGTTATCAAGTTTATTATGTTATTATTTGAATAATCCTAAGTTTGAGCGGAAAAGAGTATGAATATAAAAATTAATGATTTCGTTAAGCCGGTTTTCTTTTGAATGTTTTTGTTTATTTCAGAATTTGCACGTTAATTCGGGAATGCTTTTATAGTCAGAAAGGGAACAGTTTATCGCGACGAAGAGCTATTCCTACAAGTTCAAAATTGCTTTATTTTCTGGTTGGATATAATTTGTAATATGAACGGTAATTCAATATCTAAAATTGATTGTTGATACAGTCTCTATTTTTTGTTTTTAATATTTTATTTTTTAAAATTTTGAACCTACCGCCGTTAAGCGTACAATCACGGTATGGGCTTTCCTTACGAAATAGATATATTTCAAACAGCATTTCTATCACGTGAGGGTTGCATTTTTTAACGATTTGGTTTTTTTTAATGTTAATTTATGTGATTGCGTGTTGTTTCTTCTAATTACCATAATATCTCTTTTAATATTGCTTCTCTTCATACGAACGCGCCCCAACTTGTAACTTACAGGATTGGCTGTGGTCATATCAGCTGGAACATAGTCGAATGACGTCATCCGACTAAAAGTATACATATTCATTATTCTTTTAATAACTTTTCCAATCTCTAAAAATTTGAAAATCCTGTAATATTTTTCCAATTTAAAAATACTATCCTATGCAATAATAAAAATATTAGGGCAATAGGTCATGCTTCTAATAAATAAGATGAGGAGTTATGCGACGATTTCCAAGTCGAAAATTTTAACAACCCTTGTTTCACTTTGTCCGACCAATTAGCGTAGACTTCGTTTAAAAATTATATGATAAAATAACTAAGACAAAATGCTCAAGTTTCTAAAATGACCATCAGGTGGCGTAATTGCTATCTTGAATTTTAAAACCAGTTTTGTGAAAAACTTCTTTGTATTGGAGATAGTTATCGTGAATGCTACTTTAAAGCTGAGACAACTTCAAATCATTTTTGTTAAATGCTTTTAGCTCTATCTGTGGAAGGAAAGTGATGGGGTGGGTGTTCGAACATTTTTGGAAATAAATGTCGATAACTCTAAAAAAGCTTAACGTAGTTTTAATAAACTTGGTGTCTTTAAATAGGACTTTTCTTAGACTATCAATCATGCTATGAGTGATGTAATTGCATATTGTTCAGATTAACTGGGAGATAATTTATTTTTCAATTCACATGATCAGATTTTTCTTGTTTAGCCATCTTCATCCATCTTTTATTCCATTTATTGCGACTTAGAGGGCGATTGCTCTATCACAAGTGAAAGAATGAAAATACAAATTTTTCATATTAAGAATGTATCGATCCTAGTATTAGATAGAGTAAGGCATTTACTAATGAATATTTTCTTAATATTAATTTTGTTGGATTTATTGTTTACGTATTTTTAACTGGACTGATAATTTTTCTGTTTTTATTTGGTGCTGCCCAGACCTTCAAATTATCAACGCTTAGCTAAGGCAGCAGTACATTATGGCCGGGATTAACTATTTTGAATATAAGTATTTTTCGGTTTACATTCTTATAATTGGATTTGTTTGTGAATAGTAACACTCGCCTCTCGTAATCCGAACGAATTCTCGCATTTATAGGGTTATTGTATTTATACGTTTTATTTAAGATGTGTTTGTTTGTTTTTTCTTATAACAGCTTGTAATTTGTTTGATTATTCTTGGAAATCGTTTGATTTATAATAATATTAGTTTATTTTTGATTTGTGCAATTTTGATATTAAGCTTCGTATAAATAAACACGTTAAACTAAAACCTAATAAATAACATTTATAACAAATATATTGGAAATAAAACAATTTGTTTCTAATTCAATTGACTAAGGCCTCAATATATCCACCATCTTTTCGAAACACTTAATGGTTCTTCTATCAAATTCCCTTATTACATTCTTGATCATATCTGCCGTAATTTCCTGGTATGCTTCTGCGATTGTCCTTTCTAAATGGTCAATGTTGTGAAAAGGCCTTTGCTGGTAAACCCTATATTTTAAGTAGCCCCATAAGAAATAATCCAGAGGGGTTAAGTCTGGAGATCTATCTGGCTAAAAAATGTACGAATATCTATGTATTACTTTGTCATTAAATATAGTTTCAAGGTATTCATTCCCTCACAGCTACTGTAGTATGGCATGTAGCACCGCCTTGCTGAAACCATATACGTTGACGATCTACTAAGGATAATTCGCCAATAAAATCGTTGTATAATTCATTTTGTAAAAAATTTAGATAAAGTTGAGAAAGGATTACTGTCACACCACCAGCGACAATTTTGTGAACTGATAGTTCCATTTGATGTGAATGTTGCCTCATCGGTAAAATAGTTATTTGTCCAACAAGTGAGGAAAGCGATTCTTTTCCCACTCCAGCTCGAGTTGCCTCACTAGCGTAGCGAGGGAGGCATTAGAGCGAGTGGAAAAAGGCTTTCCTCATGTGTTAGACACAACATTTTTTCCACGACATTCCCAAAAACAACCTAATGAAAGAAGTAATATTGTAAACTTAACCAATAGTCTCGCTACAGTATTCTGTTGTATCGGCGTGGTCTCAATCTGTCACAGCGCAGTCGCGTAATTCTAACCAATAAATGTAGGGGTAGCAATTTTTAAGAGCCGAAATATAAGATAATAAATTAAACAAACCTTATTGAATACTAAATTAAATTGTTTAACTAACTACTAGGCGCATATAGTCAAAGACATTCTTATTCTCAATGACATTTTAGGATGTTCTACTACAGATAGCATCACTTGTAATTCCGTGTCCTCACTAGCAACCCGCTTCTGACGTTTGTTATTGAAATTATTTTGAACACTTCCAGACTTCTTAAATTTATTGACAATTTTTGTAACTGTGGAATGCTGAATATTTCTATTCGGATGTCTGTTGTTATAAATAGCGACTGCTTCACGATGAGTCTTATAATTATCTCCCACAATCAAAACTATTTCAATTATCTCCTCACAACTTAACAGAGTCGCCATTTCTTGTATTTTATAAATTCTAACTAGCGACTTGACGTTTGTCATCAGTACATCACATCATTCTATTCGCAAATTGCTAATAAACAGAATTTGTCAGGGCATCCTAATTTAAATTTTTATCGGCAAATTACAAATGCTAATACAGGGAAATTAATAAAAATTTTAAAAATTACTTTTTTATGGCAGATGGATAATATTGGATATCTGACAATAATTTTCTATTATGATTAACTTTTTTTAATAACAATTGTCAATATTCTTAAAAATAAAGGTACTTTTTGATAAACCTTGTATATACGGTCAAAATATTTAATATCTGATAGTTAAATTTTAAGTTTTAGACCATGCACAATATTATTATATTTTTATAAAGAATGACTTTTTTTCATAAAACTAAGAATAAAAAAGTTTCTCATATGGTTCCAAATTAATCGGATACAGTGTATATTTATTACTGAGCAGAAAAACTTACGAAAAACAAGAAGATGGTGGCAATCACATTTTTACTCACAAAGAAGAGTATAAAATTATAATTTACTAAGTTGTTCTATTTTATTTTGGAAATTTCCCTCCGAAATGATGCTAATAAGGACGTCATTTTTTCCTGCATTCCTCTGCACTCATATTTATATTTTGACAATTTTTTTCTTACACCTCTGGCTTTTTAATTTTGTTATAATGTTGTGGATTGTTCGCCATAACAAATGTTTTTCTTGATAAACATTAATTAATTTAAAACATTTTTCTTCTGTCCACTTCATTATATTGAAACTTAACAAACCCTCAAAGACAGGTCAAAAACTAAAAAAATGCACTGGACTAAGGATCCCTCGCCCAAGTCTGTTTGCCGTTTTGTTTAAATTTGTCCAAACCTGCAAACGCATTCGAGCGCATTTTTTTTTTGATGTTGGAGAAAAAACCGACGTGGCGGGAACGCCGCAAACTGTTCGTCGAACGACCAAGATTTGCGAATCTGTTCGAAAACGCGTACGTAGCACCGTCCAAATTAATTTTCCGATTGCTGTTCTGTTCGTTGTTCTATTTGTTGCTCAGTTTGTTGTTCAGGTGTATACGAAGCTTTAAGTTTGCTAAGGTTTTCATTTGTTGAGTAATTAATTTACAATATAGACTTTAAATTCTACGAGTGATTGTTGCATTAACATCTTTATTATTTTTTTATTTTCTACATATATTTTCTCATTGCTGAAAGAATCCGCACCCATAAAACAGTACTTTTGGACCAGAATTAATTTTCTTCAATTTGAATTGAAGATGCATACGTTGAGGTGCATCAAAAGCTGTGTATATACATAGGTGGATATGCAAATGAGCCCGAAACAAAACAGCAATCGACTGTATGGGTCTTTCTAGACGTGCCAAATCTAATTAAAATGGTTGCGAAAGAAGTTCATCGAAGCAAAAGGTTGCCTGTTTCTTTTGCATTACCGGTCACGTAGCGACAATAGTGTCTGAGCAACGTAGAACTATGAATTCTGAATGGTATACGACCATTTGTTTAACCACAAGTCATTAGTCACCATAGTATACATGTTTATACTGAACTTCTGGGGCACCATAAATAACACTTACATCATAATACAATGTTAAAAATTGTACCATACGAATAAATAAATAAATTAGAGAAATTTGAAAAAAACAGAGGAAAAGACGAATCATTCTTTATCTAGACAATGTGATTTCTCACACTTGCGCTCAAACAAAGGAATTTTTTGCCTGCCAAAACATCAAATTTCAGCTTCATGCACAGTTCAGTCTTGATTTTTGGCCCCTATCGATTTTTTTTGTTCATTTTCATCAAAAATAAATTACCTGGTGCGTCCAAAATTGATTCGAACGAATTGATCGTAAATGAGAATATTTTAAAAAGCTTAAAGCAAATTTTGATCATTACTTCCTACTTTGTTTTTTTATTTTTATTATGCCAGAAATATAAATAGCAGTCCTCGTAGATACCGAGGAAAATTACAATAAATAAGGAAATAAGGAATACCTAGGAGAAGATAAAAAACAAAATGAGGTAGGTTCTCGTATTGGGCTCATAATTGGGTAGGTACTACAAATTTCAGGACCAGATGGAAATGCAAAATCTGGGAAAACATCAAAATCAAAAATATCAACGAGATACAGATGCCAGGTTTGTGGATTATTGTCAAATAATGAATTTTGCACTGGCTGTAACTTTTATACTAGGAAGTCAAAACATTATAGATTTTTGGGTTTTAGATTTCACCTAACAATGTGCTACAATAGATTCAACTTTTTGTGTAGATGCATAGGATTCGGTAATATTCACGACCGAGGTGTATGACGTGCATATGACAAACGAGTCCCAGTAACAGATATCTTGATTGGCAGAACTAGTTAGAAACACGAACAGAAATATTGCCACCAATAGATAGTTTACAAGCCATTATCTCGCTCAAGATATGTTACTTGAAAAAGTCAATATTACGAGGGCGGGTCAATAAGTCCGTGACTTTTTGAATTTCCCGCCTCTTAAGTGAAATGGCACCACTGCTTTTGTCACCAGGCAACTTCTTTACAATGGAAATGTATGCCATTGTGAAGAAGTGGTTTACTGAATTTCGGTATGGTTTTATCCGATCAAAAATTGAAAGTGAGAGAGATTGTGGAAGCCATAGGCATCTCACATGGCTCAGTGGTTTCAATTTTGAATGATCACTTGGGTATGACAAAGCTTTCCGCCAGATGGGTGCCGCGTTTGCTCACAAACGACCACAAACGCAACCGTGAATTGGGCTACGAATTGCTCCCTCATCCGCTCTATTCTCCAGATTTAGCTCCGAGTAACTATTTCTTGTTCCCAAACTTGAAGAAATGGCTCGGCGGAAGCGATTTGACTTCAACGACGAAATCATCTCACAAACAAATGCCTATTTTGATTGACCTCGACAAATCATATTTTTCGGAAGGGATAAAAAAAATTGGAGAAACGTTGGACTAAGTGTTTTTAACAGTTCGGCTGAAAAGTTCGTAGGCTAACATAGAAAAAATTTTTTTTTTTTGATAAAATTTGATTTTGTTATTCAATATAGTTTTCTTCGAGGGCGATACATCGATTATAGCGGTCATACAATTTTTCGATACCATTTTTACAGTACGGTTTGTCTTTAGTCTGAAAATCGGCGATAACCTCTTCATTGGCGCTAAATTTCTTACCAGCGAGCAATCTCTTGAGGTCTGAGAACAGGAAAAAGTCGCTGGGGGCCAGATCTGGAGAATACGGTTGATGCGGAAGCAATTCGAAGTTCAATTCATGAAATTTTGCCATCGTTTTCATTGATTTGTGACACGGTGCATTGTCTTGATGAATTTCTTCTTCAATGGGGGCCGTTTTTTTCCCATTTCGTCCGTCAAACGCTGCAATAACGCTAGATAATAGTCGCTGTTGATCGTTTTTGCCTTTTTAAGATAGTTGATGAATATTATACCACGCGCATCTCAAAATACTGACGCCATAACCTTGCCAGCCGACGTTTACGTCTTGCCACGCTTTGGAGTGGGTTCATCACGTGCAGTCCACTCGGCTGACTGTCGATTAGACTCCGGGGTAAAATGATGGAGCCACGTTTCATCCATTGTCACATGTAGACGCAAAAATTCGGGTTTATTACGATTGAACAGCTCCAAACACTGCTCAGAATCATCAATTCGTTGTTGTTCTTGATTGATTGTGAGCTCGCGCTGCACCCATTTTGAACACAGCTTTCGCATACTCAAATATTAATGCAGGATATGTCTAACACGTTCCTTTGATATCTTTATGGTCTCAGCTATCTCGATCAACTTCACTTTACGGTTATCGAAAATTATTTTGTGGACTTTTTTGATGTTGTCGTCGGTAACAGCCTCTTTGGGGCGTCCACTGCGTTCATCGTCCTCGGTGTTCATTTCGCCTCGTTTAAACTTATAAACCACTTCTCAACAGTTCATTTTCCTGGTGCAGAGTCCGAATAATGTTTATCAAGCCATGCCTTGGCTTCAACAGTATTTTTTTTTCGCCAAAAAACAATGCTTTATTAACACACGAAATTCCTTTTTATCCATTTTTCAAACTAACCGAAAATTCCTTCACTGAAATGATATATCTCACAAACTAATAGTACGACAGCTGTCGAATTTATACACATGTCTTTTGAAGGTTAGGGCTAACAAAAAATCATATGGATTTAATAGTAGTAGCGCCATCTATGTGTCAGTCTACGAACTTTTCAGCCCACCTGTTATATAAAAAACCTGTGTTTCATTCAAAAAGTCATGGAAACAATCGTGTTGGACGCAGCATTTCTGCATATTGTGTCACGTGTTCTAAAAAAAACCTAACATAAGGGATTAAAACTGCACAAAATATGGGGTCAACGTATTCTTCAATCTTCTAAACATACATAGATTTTATTACTATTTAAACCTTTATTTATCAAATAATAATACTGGAGAATTCGCTTAACTCATATTGTCTTTGTTCAAGAAAAGAAAACAAAAACCCATATCATATGTGTCAAGTGCCAGAAATGGACACCAAAAAGTTATTTATCATTCCTACACCGAAAGAAATGACCAACGAAGAATAACTTAAATTACTTTTACAAATTATTAGTTTTAGTTTTATTGTTATCATTAAACTTTTGTATTTTATGTTGTTTTTATACACATCTTATAAAGATGGATCACTGTTATTGGCGAAGCGGAATTTTTCCCCCTTCTTCCCCAGCATTTTGAGTTTTGGTCTGGTTAGAGGAATCGGGTATAAAATCAGTTGTTAAACTGGCTTTACGGTACTTCCCGAATTTTAAGGTAAATAATAAATTACGATTCATTTTAGAAAACGGTTGTCTTCTACAACGTATCATCGGTTTCGTTTCACTTTTTCCATCAAAAGGTTCTATAGTTGTTACACGTTTGTTAGTATATGAGTGATGTACAGTTCTACGCGTTTATTATTGTATGTAAATTTTTTAATACAATTTCAATAAAATGTCATGTCACCCTAATTTAATTTTTACTGAGTACAATATTTTTTTAATTAAATTTTCTACTATCAAAGTCACAGATGGGCAATATCTACAAATGTTTGCATTGTATTTGTATTTTTGCAAGATCTCACTAAAACTAAAGTTGTATTTTCTATTCACCAAAGGTCAATATTGTTTATTCTGAATCAACATATTTAGAGCATTTGCAACAAATACTTACATCTGAAAGTCGAAAATCGAAAAGTGATTTCGTCAATTTAAAAAGCAAATATACAGGAAAAGACCTCGTCCACGATAAGCCGATTTCATTTTTTTTTTTATAAAAGTAATTCAACCCCAGCGAAACGAGTATGGCTTTCCTTTTAAACGCTTCATCAGCTCTACTGAAATGCGTAATTCCGTCGATGCTGAAATAAAATGCAGCTGACTGAAAACAGCTGCATCATGGTTTAAGGGTAACTTCATAATTAGGAATCTAATGCACCATCAAACGTAAGAGATTATCATCGGCACCTGGTTTTCCAATATTTATTCTTTAACGCACCATTTGTTTGTGTAGAAAAGGAAAAGAAAAGCTTTCAAATATGTTGACGGACGTGTACGTAAGTCGTAAAAAAAACTTTGAACATATGCGTCGCACATTTGGAACAAGTGATATGAAAATTGTAATACTTTTTAAAGACGGCACTGAACCCAGAACGTGTTTATAGATTTAAACTAAGGTTTTAAGTACTAGATATCTATTTTGAGTGAAGTCGTCGTTTTTCAAACGTACACGACTTAAAAATTTCGAGAATTGAAACTAGTCAAAGAAAGAACGTGCATATTTTGCATTACTCTTATCTGTCAATGGTGTACGTTGCTAAACTGTTTTTCCCATTCATTTACTGCGGTAAGCAACTTCTCAAGATACGAATACGATCTTGCTACGCTAATAATTCAGTTTTCACAATATTTATACACAAATGCACTTCTTTTTTGTTGAAATAAAAATTATGGGGTAATCAAGGAAAACCGTATATAAAAAAAATTTATTGGCAAATATTCTATAAAAAGCGTTTATTGTCTGGCTTGGATTCTAATCCTGTTTCGTTTTATTGGTTAATAAAATTCCTCTACTTTCAAATTTATTACTTTACACTTTACAACCCTAACTAAGTAGAATATTGATCGTTTAGGATTTACCTTCTAAAATTCAACATTGTTTCGGTTTCACCATCGTAAAATGTTTATCTAACTTTTGTTGCAGTTAAGTAAGAATTACCTAGTTGCAGTTTTCTATCAAATGTAATGTGATAACTTAATTTGAACCATAAACGTCATCATCATAATCTTAAGGTTTTCATAAAATTTTTTTTTTCAATTAAAATAATTAGTTCCGAATTTATGTGGATTTGGATAACTGTCAAAATAATTAAAATAATAAAAAGTCATATTTTGTAAGTGTATTTAATAAAAATATAATTTAAAGATAAAGATGCAAAAAAATAAGATACAGTATATAAGATTATGGCGCACGCAACGAAGTACATCTAAATAGGAAATAGAGTAAAATGGGAGGAGGAGATTAGAATGCAACAATGAAGAACAAAAGAAGAAGAAACAAAGAAGGAAGATGTGAGTAGGATAATGAAAATTCAAATGGATATAAGAAAGGAAACGATCGAAAAATGAATGAAAACTCGAAGAAAATAAATAAAAAGATCGATGAAAACATGTTAAAAAGTATGAGGGCTTTGAAATGCCATATGGAGAACAAAATGGAAGACAACAATATGAAATTACGTAGACAAGAAGTTTGAAGAATTATATGTGATGAGGAGACATGTTGGCGACCTTTAAAATTATGACGTAATCTGTACTTTGTTCGCATTGACCGGAGCTCCGTGGAGTCGTTGGTCGATGCAACTTCGTTCTATTAATAACCGTTTGTTATATTTAAATGGTTTTTGTTCTTTACGTTGCTAAATCTACCGCGCTCTGTCATGAGTTTATGTGTCTAGATTATCAATTAATCGATTAGCAATATTAAGTGAGTTTAATTTTGTGTAAAAACATTTAAGAAAAATGAGTGCTTCAAATACTTTTTACTGATAAGCTATGTTACTCATGTAACGGTTGTAGTAATAATAATAATAATAAAAGAAAGCGACGACTCTAGCGATACAACCTAGAGCTATTTGGCTCGAAATAGCGCACTAAATTTATGGAAGATCCTGTATTTGTAATAGTTAGCACAGCAGTGTCCGACTTAGACGGTGAGTTGGGAGGTCCTTGAGGAACTGCTGCCTAACGAGACGCCACCTGCTGGGTAATAGAGAGAAATAAAACCGACCAACACGAATTCAATATGATAGCAAACAAATCTTAAAAGTACTAAAATAATGTGACAGAAATAGAGAGACTGTCGTATATAAGTATGTGCGTTAGCAACAACAATAATTAAAGCTCGCGAGTAATGTGTCGAATTCAGATAAGCTTTGTAGTTACACCCCAAATTTAAAGTTAGCGTTCCAATTGAGGATTGGTTACTAAGAAAACTCGACGTACACACGTCACTTACACACGGTGACTTAAAAACTAAACTTAAACTCAGAATAGCACGGTAAGTAGCTCCCGCCAACCCAAAAGGCCTTTTGTTTTAGCTTCACCCACTTTATCTAAAGCGCTTATGGAGCTAGTTAAAAACAAAACCGAACGCCGGTGGGTGGAGTCTACCCCGAATAAATATTTGCTTATGTACTAGGGATTCAAACCGTTTAATGTCACATGTACGTGAGCTTCATACGCATTGGTATACATTAAAACTTAGCTGTGTTCTAGTAGTATGCAGTTCCGAGAATGAACGTTCTTGCTTAGCGACAATATTTGACAGCTTCAGAAGGTATGTGATCCCATTATGTAGCATGAACGAGTCGGTAGGCCTGTGGAGTTCACCAGCTGTTGGCAGCTTATTTGAATGCGAAACCGTGGTACGCGATCAGTTATGTAACTACAGGTTCTTAACTAGCCATTCCAGCATCCCCAGGAGTTATCCAGGTGTAAGACACGGTGAAAGTATGAGGTTAACGCATGTGCTAAAGCATACGTCGTAATCAGAAATAATACAACCACGAAAGGAAAGAAAACAACGTGTACTTACGGTGAATGCGGTCGGATTTAAATTTAAACACCAATTCCACTTATTATTGAAACCCACATCAATAATTTGTGTAAAATTTTAACTTCGAAATGCACGCCAAACACCCATGTACAAGAAGGGAGTAGAAAAATTACCGCTCATCGTTTCGATAATTTTTGTGAATTAAAGGATCCACCAATAGGAAAATCGTAGCATGCGCGGCAAATTCGACTTTCGTCGAAACGTGTGACTCCCGACAAACGCTATTAAAAAGGCTTACGACATACGTTCTAGTTCGAGAAATTTGAACCGTAACACTCAATAAGACAGAACATCATAAAGTTTACGAACTTATTTCACTTTGGCCGACTCGGTGACCGAACCAAAACTGAAGTTATCTCTGAGGAGATAACAAGATCTAAAAGACTACTACGACGACGAAGTGGACAGTGCTCCGGTTTAAATAATGGTGAGAAGACCAAGAATAACATGTCAGGCGTGCTAGGACGTCCTACAAAAGAGCACTACACGTTTCATATATACGCAGATCGAGGAAGCATCGATACCTGAAATTTGGTCGTGCTTTATCTGGTGAACGGGTGAATGATTGACATACTGCTATTGATTCTGACATCACGTCGATCTTGGCGAATGACACATGGGAAATAATTAACCGACCCGAACATGATAGTGTTATTGGCAGTGGAATAGTTTTGCGAAATAAACTGTTACCTGACGAATCCATTGAACGACGTTAAGCGCGTTTAGTTGCTCAAGGTTTCTTACAAAAACCCGGCGTACATTTTAACCAAACTTTCGCTCCAGTTACTCGAATTGGTTCAGTGTGAATGGTGGTTGCGTTGGCAGCCAAGTATAATCTAGAAATGAAGTCTGGAAAGGAAACAACGTCTGTTTATAACGATGATGTTTCTTTCTCCTTGAGTAGTTTTATGAATTTTTTATTGTTAATCCTTATGGAAGAGGTGGGCAAGTGAAAAAACACGTAACCAAGTTAAAACCATATTTAGGTCTCTATTGTACTAGAGATACGGACCTTTAACTGGTTACTTCGTTGCGGATCGGAGATCCAATTCTACTGACAGAAGATCCTGGATATTGTTTCAAACTGTGTGCATGGCAAATCAGTTGGAAATCCAGAAAGGAGTGGACTATCGCACTATGGTCAAATGAGGCGGAGTATATAGGATCAACCGACGCTGTGAAAGAAGCCATTCACTTGAACAGGTTTTTAAAAGAGCTAATACTGGAGAACCGATTACGATCCATAACGACAATATCGTTGCTATGAAACTGCTTCAAAACCGCGTGTTCCGCTCTCAAATTAAACATATCGAAATTAAAATCCACTTTACTGCGAGCCATGGGACTTTGAAGATCAGTCCGTTGTTCTTTACTTACCGCACTTTTCCATTAGATCGAGGGCACCCCTTCTATTGAATCAAGTCGAAACATTTAGGCACGAACGCGCCTTAATTTGTGGTCTGCAGAGGGACGCGTGTCTCCTAGATACCCGCGTAATCAAATTGACTGAAATGTCGTACATGCTTTTGAAGAGAACATGTGACTAACGCGGGAACCGTCGATTTTATACTTTTGGAAAGCGGGATACACAACACCTTTTCTATTACGTAACGTTAAGATGACAAACGAAGGAGACAAAATGACATCTGGGTCCCATTTTGAAAAACATTTTTTTATGGAAGAAGGGGTTGAGTGATACCTCGTTTTTTTAAATTCATAAATCAACCACCGAATTTAAAAAGATTTGAATAACTCGTATTCACAAAACGACAAATTTTGTCTTCAACCCCTGATATGGTAACACATTTAAGAATTGATTCTGAACGTATTATGATGTAACAAAAAGAACATGAAAAAGTGTTAATTTTAGATGAGAAGAAAATTAGAAAATATAAGAAGATTAGTAAAACGAAAGCCTTATGAATTAATACGAGTAACGATAAGCAGCATGTAAATGTAAGATAAAATATGGAATTCGAACGTAATAAAACAAAACAAGACAGAAATTATATTTAAAAAATAAGAAAAATAAATGAAAACCGAAGAAAACAAAGTTAGAATCTTCTAAAGATGAAGAAATGAAAGCAAATACATCTAACTTAATAGCAACATTGAAAGTAAAAAGAGGATCTGGATACCCACAGAAGAGAGAAATGCAAAAATATATCAAGCAAAGACCAGAAGACAATAAAATTAAAGAAAATATCGGCAGCTTAATATGAAATAAAACTAACACCAAAAGAAGAAAACAAAAACAAAATTGATTTTTAGATTTAAAAAGAAAGTGAGGCATAAAGTCCCGAAATAATTGATGTTCCAAGAAGGTTTGATTTGGTATGGTAGCAGGGGTCTTTTGTAGCATTTATCGGAGCCCTATATGTATTTGTTCATCAAGATGTATGTGCTGAGTTTTAGAAAAAACGTCTTGCTAGTTTTTAACAAACAAAGACAATTAGACACTTTATACCTTTATTCCCATTGTATCAATTAAAAGTAAAAATCTTTGAAGTTTAACGAGTGTCTTGAATCACTGCATTATCAAAAAAATCCGTAATATCATATTTCTTAAAGTTGGCAAATATACTAAGTGACATAGAAAGAAGAACACCCAGTAATAATGAATATTTTCTAAATTTTTTTTGGGAATATATTTATATTAAGATAAAAACGATCAGTTTTTCAGCCATATTGCCCTAGCGGTTGTTTTGTTAAGCTCATTCAAAAACACTTACGATTAAGTAGTCCTAAAACAATGAATTAAGCATTTGTAAGTACAGTTGTCATTTAAGCGATTTAAATTGCATTTCAAAGAGCTTCTTTAATTCAATCACAATGCCTCCAGTGCGAAGACGCCATAATTTTCGGCAATTAAGCGAGTTTGATAGGGGTAGAATTGTGGGATTGCGTGAGGCTGGTTTGTCTATGAGAGATATAGCCGCTAGAACGCAACGGAGTTTAAACACTGTGGCAGTCTGTGTTCGGGCATGGAACCAAGAGGGCCGTACACGAAGAGCGAGAGGTACAGGACGTCGTCGAAGAACCACAGAACGCGAAGATCGCCGTCTTAGACTATTGGCTTTACGGGACCGCTTTCTTCTACACGGGCGATTGCGGACCAGTGGTTTGAAGAACATGGAAGACCGATTGGGATGCGAACCGTTTATAGACGGATAAGAACCTTTGGGCTCTTTTCATACCGTCCCCTTTTGTGCTACCACTGACTCCAGAGCATCGACGTTATCGTCTAGCGTGGTGTAGAGAACGGGCAAATTGGGACCAAGAATGGAATTCAATTGTCTTTAGTGATGAATCCAGATTCTGTTTGGGTATGCATGACGGTCGTGCAAGGGTGAGAAGACGGCGCGGTGAAAGACAAGATCCCCAATTTTCTGTGAATAGGCATGTGCACCACACAGTTGGAGTTATGGTATGGGAGCTATTGCTATTGGAAGTAGGTCACCTTTGGTCTTCATTAGAGGTAACATGACCGCTGCGCGCTACATCCAGGAGGTCGTAGACCCCCATATTGTACCTTATGTTCAGACCATCCCCAACAGCACATTCCAACAAGACAACGCACGACCTCATGTTGCTAGGGTTTCTTTGGCTCATTTTGAGGCCAATCAAATTGCTTTGTTGCCTTGGCCACCAAGATCTCCCGATCTTTCGCCCATCGAGCACGTCTGGGATATTATGGGAAGAAGATTACTCAATTTACCTCACCCTGCACAAACTCTGCAGCATCAGTTACAGATAGCATGGGATGAGATACCTCAAGAAGAAATCGATCACCTCATAGAAGTATGCCCAGACGTGTTAATGAGTGCACAAGACATCGTGGTGGAGCAACACATTATTAAGTTTTTTGAAGAAGTTAACAGCTTAATTTTTATCAAATTGTGATCGTTTACTAATCTAATTCGTATACACTAGTATACCAAAAATTGTTCAAATAAATTCATTATTACTGGGTGTTCTTCTTTCTATGTCACTTAGTATATTTACAATTTACAAAATCTTTATTGCGTGTGAGATTTTCCAATCGTTTAAGTAACAGTTTAAAGCTGTTACTTTCCACACACAAGTTTCATTTGATTCGATTTTACTGTAGTCGACCATATTCACCATAAAGTATTTATTTATAGTTGAGTGAGAACAGATACACTCTCATTACTATGCAGATTGGATTTCAATTGATTTTTAGATAACCCTAGTGAATATGATTATTTCAAGATGAGAGAGAAATGGAAATGAGTTTTCTACATAAAGAGAAACTTTTAAATGGTTTTACATTTTCCACAACAGTCGCAGATTTCTCAAAGGGTTTGGAGAAATAATAAAAAAGGCACGATTATGTTTTTCTCATACGATGAGCGAAACAACTGTTTGTTTTAAAAGTTTTGTATTTGCGTAATTAAAAATAATGCTGTTCGTTGTGAATTAACAATAAAAAAGGCACCGAAAGATTATAATTACGGTTTATTACACAAACTACGCTATAAAACTGTTTATTTTTAATTTAGTTGTTGTGTAATAACAGTTTATTCTTTAATAACTACCATTATTATTATAAAACAATACGTTGTTTTATATTACGTTTTATAAATTATTAATTCAGTTGATATATCACTGCTTTACTTTGTTTATAATTATGTAAACACGTATTGGTGGTGACATGCATGTAATGACTAATAATTTCAACTTATTGTAAGAACAATCATTGTTGAACAAATTCTCACATTACTACTTTTTATCTTTAATTAGTAATTACTAAGTTAATTGTACACTTTATGGACACTTATACGTCTTTGTTCGTGTTCATCTTGATAATAATTTGTGTAAATGTGACTTGAAATTACTTTGGTTTTGTTATTTTGCTTTCTTTTGGAAGCATAAAGGTTTTGACATAGTTTTTCTCATTAATTCTATGTGGGCAAACGTTTCACGATCCGATTGTGATTGATAAATTTTGACTTTGCATTGTAATTTAGGAAATATGTATTTCATATTTTTAACTTATCGCCGAAAATAGAGGGTCGTTTAAAATATCGGTATATTATACAGAACCCTATATTGTCATACTTTTGGATGAATGAACTGAATACGACTTAAGTTCGTTTACGTAATTAAAACGTAGAAAAAGGAAACTGTTTAATAGGTTTTATAAACAACCATTTTCCTAAAATTTTGATGTGAAAAAGTTTTAAGACACTTTCTTTTCGTTAGAATTATTAGCACTGTTAAGAATTAATCGAATTTTATTTCCATCACAGTTTTTAACAATCTGCTTATTTCTTTAATTGTCATAATTTTTTAAGCAGATGTTAACTTTGAAGAAAGCAGATAAAATGGTTTAATTAGTTTATTTTGAATCTTTAAAATATATTGAAATTTAGATTAAATATAAAAATTGTTAATCCTATACAGTATACGCGGAACTTTTTGATAGTGCCTATTAAAATTAGATTTATTCAAGATCAGTTTTGACCATTCTTTTAGGTTCTAAGTGACTCCAATTTAAAAATATTTTCAATTTTCATGGTACCACTTGTCAACTTTGACATTTTAAATGGAAACATATTTTTATTTTAAATCTACGTGTCTTGATATCGATTTTTAAACAATTTCTTTGGTCAATGTCGGCTTTAAGATATTTCAAGTTTTTTCAGGTTATTATTTGAAATATCAAACTGAAATTTTATTCACACTTAGGGTGGTAACGCTGTTCATGCTTTAAAAGTTGACATTGGTTATACAGGGTATGAGAAAAAAAAATGTCAAATTTTGTAACCGAAAATGATTAATAACTTAATAAAATCAAATGGAACATCATATATTTAGGTCCGTAAAGCTGCACCCTCCATATCACCAATTTTGAAATTGAAGGGCTAGGAATTATGTACTTTTTATGTGCTAATTTTGTATCGACTTTAAAAATTTTGTACTCCAAAATTAGCTTTTTTAAAGGTCGAAATGTGGGGGCGTGGCTTGCGTAAAAACTACACCCTCCATACCAGAAATCATTGAAAGGGTGGTTCAATCGCAAAAAGAAAAGTACAGGAATTATGTACTTTTTTATGTGCTAGGAGATGAGACAAGACCTGGTACGGTAAGGTCTTCCCCTATGAAGATATGGGGAATGAAGACTCTATCGATTCTAAGCGTCTAGTGATATACATACGATATGATCTAACGACACCAAGTGATGAATATATAGTGGTGAGCAATAATGCTAAAGGTAATTAGATAGGTATAGGTAAAACGGGTAACAAGGGGGAGTGAGAGGGATGAAATTTCTGACGAAGGAAAATTTTTTTTTTTACCTATTTTTGCGAAATGAGATAAGCTAAAAATATTAAAATTCGTGAAGGTAGTTATTTACAGTCAAAAATGAAGGATAAGACAATTACGTACAAAATAAAAGAATTTCTAAATGTATTTTTTATTAAAAATTATGTACCCTTGATTTCAAACTGTTATTATGTTCTATTATTAAATAGCTATTTCCTGGCACTTTAAGTGAATTTTGTACCGCAAAAACTCTTCCAGTAATATGCTCCGAAAGAGGGAAAATCGCGATTTTTCCTCTTCGGATGAAATTACTGTAAAAAACTTTGGGTACAAAATTTAGACATAGTGGTAAAACATAGCGTATCGATAGTAGAATATGATGACACCTTAAAATCAAGGGTACATAATTTTACATCCCTTATTACCGACAATAAAGTATAACAAATCGCGATTTTTCTTCTTTAGGAGCATATTACTGCAAAAGTTTTTTCGGTACAAAATTCAGACATAGTATCAAAGATAGCTTATCGATAGTAGAACATGATGACACCTTGAAATGAGGGGTACATAATTTTTACATCCCTTATTACCGACAGTAAAGTATAACAAATTGCGATTTTTTCTCTTTAGGAGCATATTACTGCAAGAGTTTTTTGGTACAAAATTCAGACATAGTGCCAAAAGATAGCTTATCGATAGTAGAACATGAGGACACCTTGAAATCAGGGGTACATAATTTTTACATCCCTTATTACCGACAATTAAGTATAACAAATCGCGATTTTTTCTCTTTCGGAGCTTGTTACTGGAAGAGTTTTTGCGGTACAAAATTCACTTAAAGTGCTAAGAGATAACTTTTTAATAGTAGAATATTATAACGGTTTGAAATCAAGGGTACATAATTTTTAATAAAAAATACATTTCAGAAATTCTTTTATTGTTAGCTTATTTTAATTTGCAAAAATAGGTAAAACAAAAATTTTCTTCGTCAGAAATTTCATCCCTCTTCCTCTCCCATGTAACCTGTTTCACCCCTACCTATCTAATTACCTTCAGCATTATTATTCCGCATATCTTCTTAGGGTAAGACCTTAGCGTACCAGGGCTTGTCTCATTTCCTAGCACATAAAAAGTACATAATTGCTGTACCTTTCTTTTTGCGATTGGACCACCCTTTCAATGATTTCTGGTATGGGGGGTGTAGATTTTACGCAAGCCACACCCCCCACATTTTGATCTTCAAAAAATATGACTAATTTTGTGGTACAAAAAAAGTCGGTACAAAATTAGCACATAAAAGTACATAATTCCTAGCCCTTCAGTTTCAAAATTGGTGATATGGGGGGTTCAGCTTTACGGACCTCATATATTTTACACCTGATCGATGTAGTATTCAATTCTTTACAACTTTGTTATTAGTGTCTGTCTACCAAAACTCAATCTTTAGCTGTGAAATTTGTTTTTTTTAATGAAAAATACACGTTTTATCAAAACATTTTTATTGACAATTATTATCTATTATAAAATAGATTATAAAAATTTTACAACATCGCTGGACAGATTATTTTAAATAACCCAAAGGGAATATCTGAATAAGGAAACGTTAAATACGAAAAGAATTCCTGGTAAACGTGTCAGCATTTAAAAATATATTTTGTCAGATTATGGTGCTGTACGCGATAATAATGGATTTTGTTTATTCGTAAACATTATTTACATGGGTCTTCTAAGCTTCAACGTTGTTATCTGTACTCGTACTCCAATGGTAGGATCGATTCTCAACTGCTGATAATGATAACGATGTCAAATAGCATATCCTCTTCAGAGCAAACATATTTACTAGTATTTTTCTCATAGTTCGCAATTGTAGTTTTTTTTAATCCCAGCTCGGAGGTATTGTTGTGGTTCCTGATTATCTGCTTTATAATTATGAGCTGCCAATAAACATTTCGATTTCATTTTTCCGGTGGAATAAACCATACTACTTCTGCTGTCACTAACAATACAAAGATACAATAAAATTGTAATAGAATGGACAATTGCTAACACAACCGTGCCAATAATAAACTTCGTTCGCATTTCACTGCATACTTAATTTAGTGATGATAATTTTCGATAAAGACGAGTTTTACTTCACGGTTAACAGTGGAATTTTGGTAGACAAACATGTATAGCAAAATTGTAGACAAATTAATTCTACATCAATCTGGCAAAATATACAGGGTGTTCCATTTGATTTTACTAAGTTATTTGTCATTTTCGATTACTAGCTTGACATTTTATTTCTCATATATTGTATAATCGATGTAAACTTTTAAATTATGGACAGTTAGGGTCATTACCACCCTAAGGGCTGATTTTTTCTTCTTCAGTTAATCTGTCGGTTAATCATCTTAGAAATGCAATTTTCTAAACATTTGATTGGCTCTATGCTGTGTTTCCATGGTAGTTAACCGACAGATAAAATTAACTGGAGATGAAAAAATCAGGCCTTAGTGGGAATAAAATTTGAATTTGATATTTCAAGTAATAACCTAAAAAATGTGAAATATCCGACAGCCGATATTGACCCAATTAAATGTTTAAAAATCGATAACTCGAAAAGTATCATTTTTTGAGTACACCATAGTTTTTCACGTAGATTTAGAATAAAAAATATATGTTTCCATTTAAAATGTGAAAGTTGACAGGTGTTATATGAAAGTGAGACACCCTGTATAATTGAAAATATTTTTAAATTATAGCCACTGACGAATCTAAAAGAATGGTCAACACCGATTTTGAAAATTTCTACTTTTTAAGGCAATATCAATAATCTGCGTACTACACTGACAGGCTGTATATGAGAGCAATGTATCCATACCAAAGTAAGTTGGGAAAATATACTGCTGATTTTCAATCGAATAATTTCAACTGCGTGAGTTGAGGAATGTTTTTCATTTAGAAAAACCCCGCAATGGTACCGTTGCTTGTAGACTATAGGAAAAATTTATGGTTAGACATATAGAAAATGCTCGAAATAGTACCTGTCAGTATGAGTGGGTTTGTGCTACACTGATTGACCCAATCCTCCGTTGGGTAGTAGGAGTACGGATCGGTCAGAATAAGTTTCCTACGCATGTCTATGGACCCATTTTTAACTCACTCTGCTTAGATGCATCTTGCCTTGTAAAATGGGATAAGCAATTTCTTAAAAGACTTATTCGCTTGTAGTCGAATCTAAGTGTTGGAACTGGCGTTTTCACGGATTGAGTCATTGTTGGAACAAAAACGTTTTCAGGAATTGGGTCTTAGTGATATGGGAACTAGAAAAATATTGTTGGAAATACGCTTTTTGGGACTTTTTTAAAACAAATTTTATTGAACACAGACAATAACAATATTTATCATTTATTTCGATTGATTGACATTGGTTTTTTGATGAGACGAACAACGATCAAATAATGTACATTGAATTCCTCTGCCGTAGCTGTCAAAAGTTCCTGGCCTACGAAATATCATGGTAGACTTCTTTCATTTTTCTCTGAGAGACGTGTATAGTTGAATTTCAACATCCTTTAACTTATCTCTTGCTGAAATGACTGAGCTGTGTTCGAACCATTCTCAAAACTAATATAAATAAAGACTGACGCATAGCTACTTCATCAAGTTTTTCAGAACTGGTACGAAACGTGATCTTCGGTTGTTGCTTTACCACCTCCTACACATTTGAAATTAAATCAAGAAACGAACAAGTTGACTTGTTCCTAGATTCCTCGAATTTCATCAACGGTTTTGGAGAAACTCTTTATTTTTGGGATAAATATCGCAGTAGTACAGGGCTAATCCCTGTTTTTAATGTTTTCATTAAAGACTGTGTTTGTCTCTTCATCAGCAATACTCTAGTTATCGTTGAAAACGTCAACGTTTATAGAGCAATCAGATCTGTATATGACAGTAGATTTATTTAGAGGAGCTTCCGCAAAATTATCTTATCTCAACGCTTTAATTACAGTTTAATTACTTTGCGAAATCTTGGGGTGAAAGTGATACCTTTTTTGAGTTGCCGTGGCTTTTCGCTCTAGAACTAAGCACCTTTTACAGTTGCGAATGCTTAAGACACTTGCACATTAAGCGGCTGTACTGATCGCTTCAAGAATATCAACAACAGACTCTTAAGACTTGTAAATTTTACGATTGGTAAATTGGTAACTGTCGGTTTAGGTCTTGATGAAGCAACTACGAAACACTGCTTTCATCAACAGCCAGAGTTTTTGTTAAAGCAACATAACTTTCATTAAACGGGGTCCATACGTTACACCATCTACACCCATTCAAACGTAAACTGTAGACCTGTTAGAAAAGGTATTCTTCTAACCCTAACTACAGGATGAAAAACTAGAGTTCTCCTTGAGCACCACAACGGATCACATTCAACGGCAACACATTTTTCTTACAGTGAGCAATTCTGTTGTTAAGTTAATTATCAATATATTAAACATAGTTTATTATAAAATAACATAAATAAAAGGAAAGAGCACCAATAATTAAAATATAATTTTAGTGGTTCTCGAGTCAGAGTAAATGGAGGAGTGATTTTTAATTAACTAAATTCTTGGAAATTAATGATTTGGATTAATTTACTTCTGATTCTAATATATTCAAAAACAAGCGATTTGTGCAGAACTTCACATCTCCTGTCACCGTATTAGATCATACCGGAAAAAATGAAAAAAGGGGTGTTAAAATTTTTAGTTTGGAAACCGTCGCATAACTTTCCATCTTATTAAGATTCGAGTAAAAATGGTAACATGCAAAATTGGGCTTGAAATCTCTCATTAGTTAGATACTATATGCTAAATTTCCTTAAAGGACGGGTCTGAGAATTCAGACCACAATGTTAACTTGACTTTGTTTCCCCTATCTTACGTGACAGCTTCTACAGAGCGAAACTTATTCAAGTTAAAACTGTGGTTTTACTGAACATTAATTGGTGCAATAATTATGTACGTACGAAGTTGAACAATTTCTGTATATTTTCAGGGAATTAGACTCATTCAATATTTTATTACATTTCAAAAACTGCAGCCTTTTTCAACATTTTTAAACGAGATAAATGCAGTAAGTATTGAATATTTTCGTACTTAATTTTTAAATCAAAATACAGATTAGGCTAAATAGAAAGAATTACCTAATTGTACTTTTTGGGATTTTTAGTAGAATAACAAGGAAGTGTGAGTTAGATTAGATGCACTGGCACTGTAGAATTCTTATTTTATGTTAGAATTTTGTCTTGATGAAAGGGGTTGAAGTTAGTATATGAAACCTAACATATACTTTTCTCTCAAAATATTACACTAGTAAATAATACCGTTAAATGTCTAGAAACCAAAAGGAAATCCATCATCGATGCAATTATATGATTTTGTTTAAAAGACCTCATCAATATTGCACTCCTTAATCCATCACCGTCGCATGACTTGAAAAATAAGTGCTCCACCAAGTGGAACTTACACGTAACGAAATGAACAACTACAAATAATACCTAATAGGTATTGGAAAACAACCCTTATATTACATTACAAACTCCCCAAGGCCGATAAGCCATATGGGCTCTTTAACCGATATAAACCCTGATGGACTCGACTCCAAATTCTTTCGCCACCACGTTAATCTATTTATTATGGGGCAGCTGAACTGCCGCGTGCCAACAGCAGCTGCTGACGGTTCATAACAATTAGGAACGACCCTCTAGTTCCGAGTTAAGTTCGTAGATATAAAAAAATGTGTGTTTTGGAGACCGATGATGTTATCATCATCAAGCGTTTCGCCACTGTATAACCCTCGACAGTACGTGACGCAAATACAAACTTTCTTCATCTTTAAATTCTCTTAATTCCTTTCGCCCTCTGCGTCTTATTGAAAATAGTTAATTATCTTGGCACAAATAAAAAAAAGCGTGATTGCAAACGCTCCCAGTATTTAAATCCTTGCACGCATTGTTTGCAGTTCACACCGGGTACGTTGCTTAATTTAATTTAAGTGCATACATCATTGTTTAGTTATAAAACTCTTAAAGCATAAACCTAGTCACACTTTATAATTACGTTATTTATTGCTATACATGTGCGTGTTACATTTACCGCAAATGTCGATATTTTTATTCTGGAAATATCTGTTTTTTTCTGTACAGTTTACACGTTTACCATATTTACGTTGATTTGTAGTTTGTTGGTAACGATAAGCTACATGAATAATATTGTAAATTATGCGGACATTTTAAAAACATTCGATGACGCTCATAAACGACACATTGCTAATCATTATCGTTCATTTAATATTAAATTCCAGTGTTCTCTATTTTTAAAATTCGTATGCAATGTATTCACCAATCAAGTAATTTAAGCTAAAGCAGAAGGGTGCGCGTAATTCAAAACTAAATAAATGGTCATTATGGGTAACATCGCGTTACAATTCGTATTTAACACGCGACCGCTTAAAATGTTTTGGAACGCAATAAAGCCACATGTTTTTACATCTAATTTAAAAAGAGTTATATTTGTTATCGTTTAACAAATCTTTTTCTTTAAGGGATATCTGATTTGGTTCAACAACATTATTTATTTACGTTCCTGTTTTTCGTCTACGTGTACGATCACCTTACGTTGCTTTTCAAATTTCCAACATGATGAACCCAACGTCGTGCTGTAATGATTACATATTATCCAAAATTAATTGTTGATTTCGCAATTTGTGGTGATTTCTGTATTTTAATTGATTCCGGTTAATTTAAAATATAAATAATTGTTTTCATATAACTCATCACAAATTCGATAATAATTATTGAAGATAGTGTACGAGTGAACCATTTAGGTTTTGCAACAACATTTCTGAAAAAAAGGCAAAGCAAATTGTGTTCTATCTTGTAAATTAGGTGGTAATAATATATTGTTTATCTAGTAAAGTGTGAAGACACGAGTGTCTTCACGTACGTGTTTAACACTATACTTTTACTACCCTCGTATGTAAAAAATATAAAAATAAAACGCAAATGTTAGTAAAGTAAATCACTTCAAACACCAGTAAATTTGACTTCACGCACCAGTTTGTAAACATATTCACGCATTTTTTTCCCACACGGGTGTAGAAAAGGGTAAATTGTTTTGAAAATTATTTGTTGCTTAACAACCTTCCTCTTGTGTCCGCTCAGAGCGGCAGCAAAAGTACTTTTAGTTCCGCTCCTAATAGCAACTGGTTGCGTAAAATAATAATAAAACAATATACTATATTCTTTTATTAATTTTCCAAAAATTATCTAATGAGTGGCAAATTTAAAAACACTGGTTAATCACTTCTGAACACAGTGTATAAATTAATATCAAGTCAAATTGTACAAATATACAGGGTGATTCCCGGTTATGATTTATTAGAAGTTTTACACTTGATGTTTTTATATATTCGAATTTTATGTAAATGTCTAAGTTAAAACGTGTAATGTCCTATGCCTAAAGTTAATAGTTTTGTCATTTTAAAATCGTCCATAATTTTTTAATTTTTTTATCTACTGATATGTGGTTAGAATCTTTGTAATCTTAAAACATTGCGTTAAAGATCCACCTTGGCAGACATGCGTGTTCTGATCTTACACGTCCATAGTTTCGCCTTGTTTCTTGTAACGGTTGTAGTTTACAAAAAGAAGCGACGGCTCTAGCGGTACAACCTAGAAAGAAAAATAAAGGGAATTTGGCTCGATGTAGCGCACTAAATTACTGGAGGATAAAAATATTTATAGTAGTTAGAGCAGCAGCGTCCGGCTTTGTCGGGGAGTTGCGTGGATTCCTGAATAACTATAAGAAATTTGACTGCTGGTCTAACAAGGCGCTACCTGCTGGATAAAGAAAGAAATAAAACCGACCAATAGGAGATCAACAGGTTTTACTTAAAATCTAATATGCTAAATCGAACACAAACTAGAGAGAGACAAACAATACAGTATATCAAACAAATCTTAAAATATTATGAGAATGTGACGGAAATAGAGAGACTGTCGCAATCGTTACGTGCGTTAGCAGCAGCCTCGCTTACAATAAATCAGGCTCGAATATTCCTGAATTTACTGGCACCGCCTAGTCTAGTCGAGTCGGTAGATATTGGCGTTCGCAGCGGCCGTATTCATGCAACAGAGGCGGTCGGTGTCGGTGTTGGCGCGATGTGGCGGGCGGTATTCATATGCAACAGAGAAATTCAGTGGCATGCCTGACAAATCTAACATGGGGGCCGCATGTGGCTGCTATTAAGGCTCTGCGTACAGATATCATTTACACACGGCGAGTGACACTAAATCTAAATAAAATAGAAAAGGGTAAATACCTCTCGCAAACCCAAAAGTCGTTTCGTGTCCGCGACAACCGCTCTAAATTAAGCGCCCCAGCACTTATTGAGCTGATTTAAACAAACTTCCGGTTGAAAAGAGTACACCGAATAAAAGTTACTTAAATATTAACTATCGAACCGTTTTATGTCATCTGTACTCGAGCTTCATACGCATTATTATTTATGAGTAAGTGGTTTAAATATTAAAAGCTGTAAACGTCGAGTGTAGTTCTGGGAATGAAGGTATTCTGCTAGTGACGGTATCAACACTTCGGGGAAGGTAGATAGATCCAGGGATTCCTCTTAGGGGTGGTGTGCGGAAAAGAACAGCACACAAGTGACTCTCTCGTTGGAAGTATGCAACATAGCCAACCTCTGTAGACGTGGTATTCACCGTTGGTCTGCGACTTGATTAATGCGAAACCGTGGTGTTGTCTTTCATTTATAGGGAAGGTTCTTAATTAGCTACTCCAACATCCTCGAGAGTAATTCCAGTATCGTACACAACGAGCATAACGTGGGTGAATGTAGCCAGATTAAACGTAAACGCCAATTTGTATTGGAAATTGTGAAGCCCACATTAAATAGTTTTTGGTCAGAATTTCACTTCAGAGAAAATGCTGAAACACCCACGTGTATCAAACGAGAAAGGAAAATGTCCGATGTCCGTCTCGAAAATTCAGTCAAATTTTTTTCCATCAATAGAAAATTAGCAACATGCGCGCCAAATACGATTTTTCGTCGCACCATACTACTTGCGACACACGTTCTAAGACGGCTCACGACATACGTCCTAAATACGGGAAATAAAACCGTAACATTCTGCTTTCCATGCTCTTGCTTGTGGTGTATCTGCATTTCTTCATTTATCACGACGCTCTTGTGTGAGGAGACATGTTCAAACCTAGCAAATCAACTTCCGAGTTAACTTCATTAGTGATTAGCATTACTGTAGCTTATTATTTAAAAATTTCCACAGGTTCGGTGTCTTGTTTCGTCTTAAACTTAATGGGTACGTGCTGAACAATAAACCTGAGAACCTTTTGCCTGCTCAGGGTTGTCTAATACGAGCGGTTATCCCTGCGGTCATTCTTACCACCATACATAAAATAAAAAAATGTATAATTTAAAAAGATCCTTAAATAACCAGCTTCATCAGAATTAGGTACAAGTTTTTTTTTAAATTATACATTTTTTAAAGTATTTCTAAAACATATTTTTTTTTAATTTCACCTTTCTCGACAAGTTCGATAATTTTTAGTCTTAAGCATAAAATTATATCATAATCCAATAGACATTATGCGCAAAAACGTGATCATGAGTAATAAAAATTTACGAAATGAATTTATTTTTCAGGATTCGAACCATAAATTTACTTACTTATTGATCACTTTGTTCTCTGAATGAACCTCACATATGTTATTTTATGAATTTTAAGATTAAAAATAAAACAAAAAACTAGCACATTACATACAGGGTGTGTCTCACGATAGCATGTTAGACGAATAATGAGAACCGCCTATATAACGCAGCTGAAAACTTGTAACTTTATACAAATGGACTTGGTCTACTTGCTGAAAATATTTTCATGGCAGTATCACTTCTGGTTATACCGGAAGTGGATATGTACCAACTTGGTTATATTTAAATACAATTTCTACAACGGTTAGACATGGTAATGGACTATGTTTTCAGTATTAGACACTTTTGAAATTTATTTCTAGGGGAGGTCCGGGAGTAATAGTAGTTAAGAAAATTAAAATTGTCAATGAGTCAATTTTTTTTAATTGTAAGTGATTTTTATTATATTCTCATTCGATGCAAAATTTAATTACCTATCCGCCGATGTATCATTCTTTTTCCTACTTTGTTTTCTGTGTTATCTGCTTTTTCTATTATCCTGAGATGATGTAGTAAATTAATAGGGTATGCTTGGTTCCTGTTTTGCTGCCTGTCGTATGATACCTTCGATCAGTTGGCTAAAACACATTACAAAGCACACTATTAATTTACTACATCATCTCCAAGAAAAGTAGAAAAAAGCAGATAACACGAAAACTATTCAGTTTAGGTATAGGAACATAATATATCAGCAGATGGGTAATTAAAAATATACATCGAATGAGAATATAAAAAACATTTTTCGGTAGATTCAAATTTCGTTGCTAACGCCTGAAATTATTTTTTTCCTTAATAATGGTAAGATATAGATAGACCAAACCTGGTAGTAGAAGAAAATAAAATAAAAATTGGGGCATTGTATTTAAAATAACAAAGTTGGTATCCATTTTTGGTGTCAGAACTTACATATTCAACATTTTTTACCTGAAAGGTACTTATTTAAATATTTACATGCTGACTCAATCTACCATTAATTTTTTTAAAATTGTTATCATTTATAATATAACAATAATCCTTGGAAAAATTTATTTGCGTTTGCTCACAACCGCCTCTCATATAGATCCAGGAGCTGTTTGTGGACGCAAATAATTAAAAAAACATCTATTCATATGTAATGAATGATTGAGTAAGTGAAAAAATATTTAAATGAATAAGTGATGAGTAAATTATTATGTAAGTAAGCTTATTCCTTATAATAAATTTTTAATTATTTTATGGACAACGGAAAATCTGGCAAGTAACCGGTTAGATTACATTAGAAACAGCATTTATTATTTACATTTTAATAGATTTTTTTAAAAAAAATGCGCGCTGGGATGTAAACATGAAAAATTGGTTTTTCTAGGTCTTGCATAATTAATGCTCAGGTTACATTTTGGGTGAAAATTAGGATTCTTTTTAATTTCATAGAATTTGGTTGTTGAAATAAAAATTGTTTCTAGTTTCTAGTTTAGTTCTATCCAAGAGTTATAAAGTAAATAATTGTCGAAATACTTTTCTGTTTAATTGTGTTAATTACCAATGAAAAACGTCAAAGAAAAGAAAAATTTGAATATTCAATGTTCTTCAATTTTTATATGAAAACTTTTTTGAAAATGTTATACCACTAACTTTAATAGTTCTGTTGTTACCAATATGTAATTCAACAACAAACTTTAAGTAATCATATTAAAGTATAGTTACACTTTGTAATCACTACGAAATATTGTAAACCATTTTGTAACTTCTTAGACTGAATTCTTAGCACGTTCTTTACCGTAATCGGTGATATTCTGTTTAGCTTGTTTTTATTCATTTTTTTGTTTTCTATTTCTAGCTTTTTTTCTCATTCTAAAAGCTTTCGGGGTTTCACAAGTAAATTCATCACATTATTATGTGATGATCTGCAAGTAACTAGTGCTATCAGAAAACCTCTTCTTCTTAAAATTCTTTAGTAAAACTTTTCCTTTCCTGTTTTCTACATTGTTCGTTTTCAACTTTTTCATTTCTTTAATAGAACTGAAGTACAATATATTTTTATAACTATGGCGTAATGATTTGACGTAGTCAAATTTACTAGTCGGAAAACTGTTGGTCGAGGCGGTTCGAATCTTGGTCACGGCAACACTTAAAAAAAATATTTCGTGATGGAGATAGATCAACATAGAAAATTTACGGTGACATTATCCAGTTGAAGGGGAAAATGAAATGAAGGAAGAGGAATATCCATAAAGCGAAAGGATATGGTTTAATTTAATTTAAACTGTGAACATTAAAAGAAAAATTCAAATTAGATGCTCAAAAACATCACCCTCTTGGTCTAAGCATTTTTGAGCCCGCCTGTAAAACGCTTTTAGTGGCTGTAAACTGTTTAGCAGTGAAACTTCAATTTGATATTTTAATCCCGATGACATTTATACAACAAACGATTGTAGTTTATAAAATCACAGCCACTTTAAACTTAATTAAAAAATCATCAATAACTCTGTCATTTTTGACTTTGGGATAAAAAATAATGGGACACTTTTTGTTCAGTATTCAATTTCCTATCGATTGAGAATATTGTATACAGGGTGTCTCATTTGAAAAAATTCAACAATTTGACATAACTCGCGAACGCGATTTTTATTCTGTTTTCACTATAGTGATGAGAGAAACAAATGCTACTGGTTTGCCTATTTACCGACCCGGTAGCTCTAATAATAACGAAGTTAGCAATAGTGCAGACTTAACCCATTTCCTGCCAAATTTTATTTTTGTTATTATTTGTTAAAATGTTAATTTTATGGTTACAAATAGTTTATTTATTAATTTTTTTTAACAATCCCTATTTGGGGCTCACGGTGTATGTCATGTATGTAAATTACAAAAATTAACAAGAATTTAAATTATATCGTGTTTCATGCCATTCATTCCATTGAGCAATCAACATGGAGTCCAACATTGCATTTGACGCACTGTTTTCTAACATTTTTTGTACACACAGCACATTTTTTCTGCTTTCCCTCTAATGTTCTTTCGAAATAATGTCCAATGGAATCCTTTCTTATACCATCCGGAACACGTTTCTGTGCACTCACACTATATGATGGTCTACCAGATTTTTTGGGGTCAGAAAGTGAATGCCAATTTAGGTATGCTCTTGCAACCATTCGACGAAAATTCAGTAGAGGTATATCGCCATTGGCCATACAGTAAAGAGCATGAGCATTTACTAGGGTCATGTCGATAGCATTTGTACAAATAGGAAAATATCACTTTTTGGCTCGTATTTTTATACGATATTTTTGAATTAGCCAATCTAGTTTATCGACACTCCCCATATGTTTATTATAATAGTGTATAGCATCTGGTTGGGGAATTGAAAGTTGCTTTTTCTCAGCTTTGGACCACCTAGATACTCGGCTCAATGGTACAACTTCTTGATGATTTGATAATATTTTTACTGTATTATTGTCTTTCCAGACCAGCTCAAAAACTTCATTCCTTTTATCAAAACTATAATCAAATGCTCCACGGTGCTCTTTCTTCATACAACTATCATTTTTTATGGGACCCTTATTCATTCTGTTCGTCCTCACAGTTTCTGTTGCTCGTGTCTTTCAGTTTTTTTATCAAATCGAAACTAGTAAAGAAATTATCAAAATAGAAAGAATGTTGTTCTGGATGTTCTACAACTTCAGTATTACCCAGTATTACCGACATTTCTAATCCATTGGTTTCATTTTTATTCTTTGACTTTCTTCCTTCATATACTTCTGTATTATAGCAATATCCACTCTCAGCGCAACACATAGCCCATTGTTTAAAGCCGAAGCGAATATGCTTACCTCTAATGAATTGTTTGAGGTAATGGTGGCTATAATAACGTATCATTTGTTCGTCAATACTGATATTTTCAGAGAAAATGCCGAACTATCGATAATTCTTATTCAGGATATTCAGTATTGGGCGAATCTTGAATAGTCTGCTATTTTCTCCATCTATCGACGGTATATTTGTGTTGTCAGCACAATGAAGATTTCGTTTTATTTTTATGTAACGGTTTTTCGGCATACATTTTCGTACAATTTCAATATTTATGTCTTCATCTTCTGACCAGTACATTTGTTCCGGAGGTAGAGAATGGTAGCCAGTCAAAAGTAATATACCTAAAATTTTTTTAAACAATCAGCAGAAAATGTGAACGGGGTCGATTATTTTGGACAGCGTAATTTACAGTTTGTCTCACATCAGTTCAATTACATCATCAGAAAATAGCTCCTCAAATGCTTGCACTGGCGTTTTACCCTTTAGATTGTTTATCATATTTTGCTTCCGTTGTGCACACTCATCTTTGACATTAGGGAAAGTAGTAAAAGAAGCCCTTTCCCACTTTGATATGAATTTTTCCTTTTTCAATTTCTTCCGTGGATTGACTTCATCATTTGAAGTACTAGGTATGCCATGAACTTCTATCGCCCCTGGAACATCTTTAGGGAATGTATCTTCCAGTACGTCTTCCTCTAAATCTGAAAGAGCATCCACTCTTTCAGGTGGTAATTCCACAATGTCGATGGGACCATCTGTGTATTCGTCATCAGAAGGGTCAAAATCATTCTCCCAATATTCTTCCTATTCTTTCATTGTTAGAAATTTTTTTCCGCTTATATTGACACTGGAAACAAAATTAGAAAATTGGTATCGATATTTTTTACCAAAATTTTTTGAGTCAGGTAAAAAAAATAAAACTGGCAACGCGGATCGGAATGACTCGTTCGTACACCTTATAAAGCAACGAGTTTCAATGGATACGTTTGGAACACAAACAATTTTATTATTTACCATCACTGCATCTACCGTGATCCCCATTTGGGTACCACTGATTTTTTACATTGTAGTCTTCTAAGTAATCCTAGAGATTTTACTAATTATGATTATATTTAGAAGACCAGTCAATAAGATTTATACGAAAAGTATTTTGAATTTGATAGAATAGTACTAATTATTCGAGTTTATGTATGACACGACAAAATTATGTTACTTACCAATAATAAATCACTTAAATAGCACAATATACGTTGTAAATCAACTTTTTTTCGAGAACTTTTCGTATACACTTGTTATAACAAAGGACTTAGAAGGCGTCTAACCTTAAAACAACTGCATATTGGTAAATGCCATGTTGCCAGGTTGAAAAATTTAGTTAATCCCCAATTGGGGACGACGGCAGTA
Source organism: Abscondita cerata (assembly GCA_030710515.1). Classification (NCBI taxonomy): domain Eukaryota; kingdom Metazoa; phylum Arthropoda; class Insecta; order Coleoptera; family Lampyridae; genus Abscondita; species Abscondita cerata. The sequence continues at coordinate 65,928 of JALBCR010000787.1, read as the reverse complement.
AATGGGTTAAGTTTGAAAACCCTGTATAATCACCAAACCTGAATTTTCATGCTAAATGGCTGTAATTCCATATTTTTTGGCCAACCTCGTACACATATTCAAAAAATTGATATCTGATGGTTGCATTTTAAGTTTTGGACCATGCAGAACTTTTTATCAAGAATAACTTTTTTCAAAAAACCAATAATAAAAAAGTTTTCCAACTTAAGTAAACACACTATACTATGTATATTGATAGGGTTGTTTGGTAACACCGTATAATATTTCGTCAATACAAAGCATTTGTGTATTAATTTTAATGTTACGACGACGGTATTGGACCATGACATGAACACGTTATTTAAAAAGTTTTATTCTGCTACTTTTACCTACAAAAAGCTATTTAACCCAGGAAAATTTTAAATTAGGTCACAACGTGAAAAGTAAAAACCTTTTGTTCTATCGGCGTCAAGTGCTTCTTTTTTTTTCAAAGGTACAATTTTAAGCGCGAACACAAAAGATTGTTGAGAAGTACAAAGCGAACGAATTCTTATTTGAAATATTTCTTCTTAAAAAAACTGTTGACTGGGTAATACAATTTTTTTATTTTAAGGAAGTAATTTTCTTGAGATGTAACGAAAGACGTTATTGGTAGTCGGTGTGTAAATATATTTTATTGGTTTATAAAAAAAATATTATTTTACTAACACCGATTTTTTTTATTATTCGTTTATGGCGTCTACATTAGAGTATAAAACTTTTATTATAAATCAACAGAACGTACATTTTAATGGTGTTTGTATAGGAGAAAGTTTGGTAGAAATTTCAAGTGCTAGATAAATAAAAACATTTAAATTACGAAATTCATCTTTTAAATGTTTTAATGTGCGGAATGGCCTGACATAAAAGTAACCGCAACTGTTTAGAAAAGAAAACATGAAAATTTACTACTTGTTTGTAATGTTTATGTAATGATATATGTATCTACGGTAGATCATCCTAGGAACAATGTTTTATTTGATTCGATCTCAAGCAAAGAAAACTTAACTTTAGTTACGGGTTCTTTCATAAAACCAGTTGCTATTAATTTTAGAGATTGTATCAACACATATTATCACATAAACGAAACCTTCTTTTTGTTTCAATTTGTTCTCTTTCTGATAAAATCCATAGAATGGGGGATAAACCTTTAGAAATAAAATAAGAAAAACTACTATATAAAAAGGGATTGTCGATGAAGCAGGTAGAAAAAGTTTACTGGTTTCCGGCTTAAAACCACTTAAAAGTAAATGTCTGTAAATAACAATAAGAATGCAGAATATTAATGATTCTGAGGACGCTTACTCATCGTGTTACTCAATTTTATGTAGCTTCTTGTACATCTAATCTTTATTAAATTTAAATAATTGAATAAAAGCGAGTGTCTTTGGTTAATTTATGCGGATGGTTTTGTACTGTAAGAATGATGATTTAAAAGCACTTAAATGTCCTTGTTTGGAACCACGCATGTAATAAAACGTGACAGTATTATGAGTTGTAAAGGGGAAAAGAAAACCGTACCGTTTAGTTTGATTATTCTTGTTGATATTTTTCGAGAAATTTTGTCCAATCTCCCCTATATATCACCATTAAGTTAACGTCTTTTTATTTTTATTAAAAATATTGTATTTTTAACGACGAAACTATTTTTATTTATGTCATCCACATTGTATAAGGGTAGATGGATGATGTGTTTCATAAAAGCTAACGAAGGTAAGTGTCAGTTCCAACTAGAACGAAAGAGGGGTTTTCAAGTTTACAAAACTCTTCAGACAAATCTTCATTAGCATCATGCATTCTTACCAACATTCACGTTGTATTTGAACACGTGTTAGAGTTTATCAAATATTTTTAGATCGCATTTAATTACTTCCGATCACAAGATTAAATTATTCTTGCGCAACAAGTCAAAAACGACTATCACTGAATAATTTTGCATTACATTGAGATACAGTGTAGGATTACCATAAACGATTTTAATACCCAGTACTGCACCTTTATTTTAGGCGAGTACATAAATCCTTCGCATGTTAGTGATTTAAGGATGTAAAATTACAATATTCGTGAATTGTGGGTTTGGTGTCTTATTCAAAATTAAAATGTACGCACGAAGCTGTGTTTTGGTTGTTGTAATTTAAAAATTATCAGTTACGCAATGGCAAATGGCAGATAAATAATTATTATGCATTCGTTACATATTTAAATTGCAAGATTGTTAAAAAACATTAACAGATGGAAAGGTTATCAAACTTTTTATCAAGAATAACTTTTTTTGAAAAAACCGATAATAAAAAGTTTTCCGTAGTCCAACGTAAGTAGACACACTGTATACTTACATATTATATTAATAATAATAATAACGTATATAAATTTCATAAGCGTCTGCTATTAATTTTTTTTTATAACAAATATTGTATACTTTAAGGTAAAGTCTGTATACTATTGGCGCGGAGTAATAAATCATAATTGCTTGAAATAATTCTTTATTTTCTTGTGAAAGCGGTTAAGTAAAAACCAATAAATTCTAACCAAAATACGATCATTGTGCCGCTCTTGCAGCATATCGACCCATCTAGGGTCTGGGAACAATAGTTTAATTTGTGTAAACACGTTGCCATCAGCCCAGGTACTGACAAAACGAGAATCATAGCCGTGGATGTGGGTATTATACCAAGATACAAAAATAATGGTATATAATACGTAAGAAGTAAAATTTGTAATGTGATTACGATCGCATTTAAACGTCAATTTTACGACTTTGGACTCCCGGACAAGCCTAAAGGAATCATCGCCAGGAATAGTGAATCCCCATTTCATTTAAGGCAGGTCTAACAGAATAAGTAGCATAAATACGGACTAAAAATACCGTAATCTAACATGATAATTAACGTTTTTGCTAATTGTTGCTCGCCAATTTAACTTACAGAAAAGGTAATAGTATCAATAGAAAGAGAAAATTAATGTCATTCAAATAACACTACTAATAACAAGACTACTTAAAGTACAATTTATTATTTTAAAACACTAACTTAAAACTATGACACTTTTTAAATAGCTTAGCCTTGATTTTAAAATTTGACAACAAATGTTTGTCGTATTGTTTTTGTGTCAATAAGAATTTGACGTTAAACCGCGTATAACAGTTTATTTACGTTATAATGAAAGATGAAGAATAGTATATTATGCTACTAGGAGTAGAACGCATTCTTTTGTGTTGAGCGAAGGTATTGCGGCCGAAGCGCAGCTGAGGCCGCAAAATACTTTGCGAAACACAAAAGGCGTTCGACTCCGTGTAGCATATACTATTTTTCTTCAAGCGTAAAAACCAAATTCTTGAAGTAATTGAGGTGGTTTTAGAATGAATAGGCAACAGCGTTAACTCAACTTTACAACTGTCAAACATGACTGTCAAACAACATTATTTTTGTTGTGTGTATTAACACGGTTTGTAAAAGGAAAATTTTTGTATTAATTTGTAGAGTAAGAAAGAAAGCTATAATTATTTAACAATACAACAATAATAATAATTAACTCTTATTTCAGATGAAAACTTAAAACAAACATTCTTTTGTAGTAACTATATAGTGGAAAAAATACCTATTTCTTATTTATAGTAATATTAAAGGTACAATTTTGTAATGTCGAGTTAATAATATTTAATCCACTACTTGCTGTTTTAGAACTGACATTGACGTCATTATAGTCGTGATGGATTTCATATTCACTTGACTGGGATATGCTCGATGTTGCGGTGGAAGTACTAGGCCTGTTAAGATCACCTGATGTTACGGTAGATGTGTTACCTTCATCGCACCCTAATATTCTATTGGCAATTTCACGTTTGTTTGAAAGGGAGTCTTCGATGTATCCCTCAGCTACATTGTTAGATTTCCATCCACCGTGTCTTTTTAGAGTGGTAATGTCTCCACCATTGTCAACTAACAATGTAGCTGAGGTTCGTCGCAGTGTATGACCAGTGTATTCCTCTGGATTAGGTAGTTTTAAAAAGTTGCCACTTGTTTTGGTATACCTGAAATTTTATGTATCCCCATAACGACACGGTGGCATCTACCATTTTGGTATTTTAAAAAGAATCTTGTTATGTTGATGTCATTAGGTCGAAGTGTCATATATTGTCTACATAAATTTAAATAAAAATCTCCAACTATGGTAAATGTCCGTGACTTATTCGTTTTAGTATTAGGAATTTTTACTAGTATTATACGTTCCAGGTCTTCGATATCCTGTATTCTTAAATTGACTAGTTCGTCGCAACGACATGCCCCACTAACTCCGAATATTAATACGATCTAAGAAAATAGTATCTACTTTAGCGATTGAAAAAGTTATATTTGAAATTACCTTCATGGCCAAATATTCATTGTTTGGCGCATTTTGTAAAAGTTATTAAAATGTTCTTTTGAAAACTTTTGCTTTTTGGTTGATACCCATCAGCTTGGCGCTTCAAGAAGGAAATTAATTTTGCGTAATTTTTAAGTTTATGTCATGTTTAATATTTAATTGGCACTTTAGCATGGAATATTGTGCCCATAATGACGAACTTTTCATAGTTTCCGCCAAATGGGAAAAATACGCTAACATAACATTTTCTGTGTAATTGATTATATTATTTTCTTGCGCCCATTTCAAAAATTTATTGTAAGCAAAATCATATATTTTGCGCGATTTGTTGGGGATCAAATTTTCAACTAAGGCATCGGCGATTTGTTTTATTTTAGGTGGAGTTCCTTCAATTTGCGACATTTTTAAAAGTTTAAATTTTAAATGGCGTTTCTGCTTAAAAAGTGCTAATACCTCTACCGGCAAACTAAGTTACTAATTGAGCGTAAAATAATAATATTATTGTACGCCGTAAAATAATGTAGTGGTTCTATATATTCAATGCGGTATAGTAAAATTCATATTTTAGCACGCTTGAAGAAAAAGGGTTTTTATGGTGAAAACCTTTTATAGTGGCGCTAGTTTCAGGAGAGTTCGAGATTTGTTTGCGTTAATTTTGATACTACAATACCATCTATCAGTACTATTAAAAAATATTTCGAAAAATCTGAAAGATACGCAAACATTTCGCAAGTAATCGGAAAAAGAGAGGTGCTATGTAATAATGTTTTGAACATAATAAAATGTTCTAAAATAACAATCAGATCAGGTAATCGACAAATTGTTGACCGCACAGAAGAACGTGTTTTGGCGATGTTGAATGCAGATCAAACATACAGTTTGCGGCAAATTTCCGTTAAAGTTGGTTTGTGCAAGTCGCAAGTATGGAATATATTAAAAATACATAAATATTATCCCTAAGCTACAATGACATCAAGAGTTTTGTGCTGTAGACAAAGTAAGTAAAATGCGTTTTGCTATGAAATAAAACAGCGCGCGAACAATGATCGCCGGTTTTTGTCGTCAGTGTGTTTCACCGACGAGGCTATTTTTATTTTAAATAACGAACCAAATGTACAAAACACGCGATATTGGTTGGCCTCAGGAAATCCCAAATGTTAACATTTCCACCAGAACTCGGTATCCCCAAAAAATTAACATCTGGGCTGGGATTTTTAATAATAATATTATCGGCCCTTTTAAAATTGAAGGAAATTTAAATTCTGAAAACTATTTAGATCTTTTAGTAACGAAGGTAGAACCTGCGTTGGAAGCCGTAGCAAGAGAAAATCAGGAGATCTGGTTTCAACAAGATGACTATCTCGCTCACCTGTCCCACCACAAGTATGGAGCCATACTGGGACTGACCCAATCCATTTTGCTATTGGCAGCGAGGCCAAACTGTTCCTTCAAATCACTCGGTTAGGACTCCCCTCAGTATAGAATATCCCATGCTGATGTCACTTGGAGATGATATCAGGCGGAATTCCTATTTGAATACAATTTCTGCACGGCATTAGGCAGCAAAGAAGATTAGATATCAGGCACGTCTCAGCACAGAAAAATTAGATCTGCTGGTACATAAACGGATCGAAAACTGAAGTATATACTGGGGCGAGAGATTTTGGGCCGAAAACCACATACTCGGAACTTATAGGCCAATTGGGTGTTTTCATAAAATTTATGTTTAAAAAAATTGTACTTTGGTGTTAAGTCATAAACGTAAAAGGAACCACCAGTACTACAAAAAATATATGATGTGCTCAGTATTAAATATTTTCATTTTAAAAATTTCCAAAACACTATATTTTAAAATAATTTTTTAAACGCATTGACATTGTTCGTGACGTCAATACTCGTATAAATCAAATATAAATGGTGGTTTGTTTATGTAAAAGCACCACTAATTTGTTACTGAAAAAACAATTGCCTACAAATCAAACAATCCATATTATGTTATTTATACGAGAATTGACATTACGATATAGATGACCTGTTTCTGCGCCAATTTTTAGTATTTAATTTAAAGACACTTTAAAAAAAATTACAACTGGCGAAATATGTGCAATTGAACGTTACGTCTACTTGAATCTGGATAGAAGGTATTTTAGGAAAAACATAGTTATCATGTCCGACAGCCAAGCGGCCATTAAGGGGCGTTGATCAGCACTTTCGTAAACTCAAAGATAGTGAAGATGTGCAAAACCAAGCTAAACGAGCTGAGGGTACTTAATAAAGTCAAGCTCATTTTTCACTTAGCAAACATAGGTTAAATGTGAGTGTGATCCCGGAGTGCAGATTATATCACTCGGTGTATGAAACCACGGTTCATCTCCTCACGGAGGGTGACACCACACTCTTCAAAAGAATATGAAGTTTCAGGTACTAATTTGTGAACCAACCTACGTACAGTGTGTCCTATTTTTGGGTTTCAGGTATTTCGCTAATTGATAGAGAAAAACTGTGGTCGGGACTTTTGGCCCGATTTTTGAGACAAATTCAATGGTCTAAACAGCACTTTGATATCGACTCGTTTGGGAGATTGTTTTCCGTTTTATGCCGTTTTCTTTAAAGCTTCATAACTTTTTTGTTTGTATTTTTTATTTTAACCAAAACTTTTTTTTGTGTATTTTTATATATGTAATTCAATGGCGTACTCGAATTTATTCTAGCTTAATTTGCTTTCGAGTTACAGACCAAACATTCATTTTTTTAAATGGAAACCATAGTTGGCTATGACTTCATTGATTAGAGATTTTTTTTAGCTTTCTGAAAATATATGATTTTATATATTTATCTCGGCAAATAAGGAAATTATAAACGATTTTTGGAAAAATACCTTTTGATCAAAGTCACCTATGAACTTTTGTTTACTGTGCGCATTCGTTGCTAGTTTTTTGACACTTCACGCAGTTGTTTTTTTTATAAATAAATGGCCGAAACATACATAGATGTGATTAGATTTAATATTTCAAAGCTTTGCTTAAAATAATAATTAATTACTGAAATTAATAACTTTTGGGCCATTTATTTATAAGAAACAACTGCGTGAAGTGTCAAAAACTAGCAACAAATGCGCGCAGTAAACAAAAGTTCATAGGTGACTTTGATCAAGAGGTATTTTTCCAAAAATAATTTATAATTTCATTATTTGCCGATACAAATATATGAAACCATATATTTTCAGAAAGCTAAAAAAACTCTAATCAATGAAGTCATAGCCAACTATGGTTTCCATTTAAAAAAATGCGTTTTGGTCTGTAACTCGAAACAATTAAGCTAGAATAAATTGAAATTGAATTGCATATAAAAAATGCACAAAAATGTTTTGGTTAAAATACAAAATATTTACACTTTAAACAAAACGGCATAAAACGCAAAACACTCTGTATCTCAAAAACGAGTCGAGATATCGAAGTGCTGTTTAAGCCATTGAATTTGTCTTAAAAATTGGGCCAAGGATCCCGACCACGGTTTTTCCCTATCAATTCGCGAAATACCTGAAACCCTCCAATTACATCGAAAATAGGATACCCTGTAACTGTTCACGACTGCTTCGCTATTGGCTGATTGGTATATTAAAAAAAATAATATGTTATCATTTTATTTCTGTAGCCGTGGTGGTTCGTTTCCCGATCATATTATTCTTCGTGTATTCACGTGATGTCAAAACGTAATAGTTATTTTGCTTCGTAAATCTTACTATAGTAGCAATATTTATAATTTAATTAAAAACAACTCTCTTGTTTACGGATTTAATTTAGAATTTGTAATTGATTTTTATTTATAAATCTGCTTGGTCGTAAAAAAAGACCATGGCTGATGACATTTCAAAACCATTTCGCATCTGTTGATGTCTTCGGCAGATCAAACTATTTTTATACAAACTCAATTGTGATATATTTTTTCTTCTGAAAAAAGTTGATAATAAATTACCAAAAAAAATTACAGTAAATGCACTCTTTGAAATAATAACACAAAGAAAATTTAAGCTTCAGCTTAATTAGCTTTTTTATCGGATTGAAAGCGTTTTGATTGAAACCTTTACACCAAGCTTTATCCTCAAAATATATTTAATAAATTTTTGTAAAAAAAAACAGTTTTTAATTAAGTAAAAAAGAAGCTTCTTGTAAGATAAAAAAAATGCTAGTTGCGAACATTTCATAATTAATATTCCTACGAAATTGATATTAAATAATTATCTTGCGACAAATTAATTAAATTCTGTCGTAATTAACATGTTCGCGATGAAAATTCTAAGTAATCTGGCTTTCCCTTTTTGCGATTTTATTAAAATATCTCAAAGTAGAAGAAAGAATAATTATATTGTGCTTGAAATTCAAGTTGTGTAACTAAATTGCCTCAAGTCTTAATTACACTTCCTCTAGTAAATATACTTGATGAAAGTCGATTGTTCTCGCTTTAACTTTGAAACAATATTATGTTATTAAAATACTAAGGACTTGATGCATTAAGTTAAAATTTTCCTTCGGATTTCTGTGTTTTAGAATTTCTTATCGTAACATAATGTTTTCTCTTTAGATATTTCACATTTAATATCTATCTTTTAAATATCATTTTATTATTCATTTGATGCGGTTCACAAATGCCGGACTATATATATATATATATTTTCTGAGAGAGAATGAAAATATGGTGGAACGACCACTGACAATATTCTTTGAAATTGAACCCTTATTTTCGTGGAGTTCGAATTGCAATCGAAAGAAACACTTTTAGATTATGTACATATTATTTTTTAATCCACCTTTAAAATGAACTTACTAATTTGTATAACGGGCGTTACATTTTTATTTCTAATTAAAAGTTGAATTTTAATATAACATAGGCATCCGTGACGTGACATTATTTGTCTTCTCAACAAAAATTGCAGAAACAGTATACGATATAGTTTTTTATTCGTACGGACTGTATGTGTTTATAGTATGTAAAGAACACAGCTAGATATCACGATAACATTTTTACATACATTTAAATTGTCTTCCGTCATGTTCTTCCACGACAATAAATCTATTCAAGGTGCAATGTTCTTCACTAACAGAATCTCCACACATTCTAACACAATCTGTGGTGTAGACAAACATCGATATATTGGCGTTTTTACTTACAGAACGCTAAAGATTTGCGAGAGACATGACCGCATCAAAGCACCTGTTGCATGTATCACACAGTATTGGTCCATGGCGGTGTATCCTATACCAACCCGATCTACAAGCCTGTCGAAATAAGTTTTTGTTTCAATTATTTAATTTATATTAATTACTTTTTATTAATTAATAAGATGGCTGCGAAAGTGCACTAAAGCCAATTTAGTCGACAGATGTGTAAGCAGTTACAAAAGTCGATAATTTCAATATTATTGCCAGCTAAGCTTAAAAACAATATCGAATCGCTTGCTGTAAATTTGCAATAGATTGTACAATTGCAAACCTTTTCCCTTTTGGGACTCTTCAAGAGTGAGTCTAATAATTTTTTAATTGATTCTATATGAAGTTGTCACCATTTACCTAACAACTAGTCTCTTCTGTGTAGATTAACATTGGTGTTATTATTGCTTTGAATATTCTTGAATTTAATTTAATGTGCGCATTTCTTTAATCCTACTTTATATGCCGTATGAGGAAATGAAGGTAATTTGTAATTTACGTGTTTTTTTCGTCCCATTACACACTTCGACGCTTGCATTTCTGTTCCATAATTAATTTTCTTCAATATTGTGTTTCTATATCTCATATCTTTCTCTAAGGGTTTTTTTTGGTCAATTTTTCTTATTCTTAACGAATTAAGTATTCTTATCAAATCAATTGGCGTATCACTTATTCTAACTGCCACTGTCTCTTTCTTTTCTGTCCTTTGTCGAGAAACAACAATGCTGTTTGATGCCTTTACTGATCCGAAAGCTTTCGAAAACCTTTTACCTTCTAGGCTTTAGCAGTCCCCATCATATGAAATGAATGGGTTTCCAGTTTTTTAAAGATGGATGGTTAAATTGCTTAATATTTCAACATTCTTCAAAAAAGTTAGTTACCGCATACGTAACTGAAGAAATGCTTCAAAGTGTCTGATAATACGAAACCCACTCTATTATATCATCTATCAACTTATTCTCTGTTTTTTATAAGTTAACTGATACATATATGCAACATTTGATTCTTTTTGCTCATCTTCTCCATTAATCATACACTTACTAAAAAGAGTGTCACAAATTTTTTATCCATCGACATTTAGGTTGTATCATTTATTGGTCTCTAGTTTAAAATACTAAAAATATTACGAGTTCTTTCCATACATCTTTCTAATTTGTAGTCCTCTTTTTCCACAAAGAGGATAACATTATCTGCATAACAAGTACTTCTATTTCAATTACAATTATTCCGTTTTTAATTTAAGGTTCTTCCTAAGGTTGAGCTGAAATTGGAACTGCCTTTTTATGAAAATAGTGGCATTACTTCCATAAAATCCAAGATAAAAAATGAAACTGCCTTTTAATGGAAGTTGTGGCACTGCTTCCATAAAAAGGCAGTTTTATTTTTACCTCCACCTTAGAAACATCTTTAAACTAAAAAAAGAATAATTTTAATTAAAACGAATACTGGAGGAATCATACGTATTTTATAAGTGCTTTTGCTTCATTTCCAATATGCCGATCACTACTTTTGCGATAACTTTGTCCGTAACGAATGGTCTTGTCTGACGCCACTATAAACATTATTGAAGAGTTAGTTCTCAGTTTACGAGGATGTATTGATATCTAGTTAGGCTAGGACCAGTTTGACGTCAAAAAAGTAAACCAGAGTCACGCAATAAATTAAATGAAAAAAGTCCACCAAAATTATGAAAATCGAAAAATTGGAGTATCGAGCCATCATCAAGTACCTGTATTTAAAAGGGTTAAGAGGTAAGCAGATTTACGAAGATATGCTTAATACCCTTGGTGATCAATGTCCTTCGTATGCGACCGTCAAAATTGGAATGCAAGCTTCAAAAGAGGTAAATTTTCCATTGAAGATGATGACCGATCCGGAAGGCCAGTTTCTGTGTCAGTCCCCGAAAATATCGATGCAGTTCATGACATGATTTTATCAGACCGTCGAATTGGGCTAAAACGGATATCTGAAGCACTGAATATTTCATACGAACGCGTTCATCATATGGTTCACGTCAATTTGGACATGAGAAAAATTGCTGCAAAATGGATCCCCAAATGTTTGAATGTTGACCAAAAGCGTGCAAGGGTAGAAGCATCGCGTTCGATCTGTGCTCGATTTGAAAACGATGTAGACTTCTTAAACCGAATTGTTACTATGGATGAGACTTGGGTACATTTCTACGATCCAGAAACAAAGCAACAATCGATGGAATGGCGACACTCTGGTTCTCCAAGACCTAAGAGTTTCGTGTCCAAAAATCTGCTGGAAAAGTTCTTGCTTCAGTTTTTGGGATTGCCATGGAGTAATCATGATTGATTTTTGGATAAGGGTAGAACAATAACTGGAGATTACTATTCGACATTACTGACCACTCTACGGGAAAATATTAAAGAGAAAAGACGCGAAAAGCTATCCAAAGGTGTTTTGTTTTTGCAGGACAACGCCCCTGCACACAAATCTCATGTTGCCATGCAAAAATTCGTGATTTAGGGTTTGAATTACTAGAACACCCCCTTATTCACCCGATTTGGCTCCGTCCGACTATCACCTCTTTCCTCAACTGAAAAAAAGTTTAAAAGGTCGTACATTTTCTTCCAACAAGGAGGTAATAGAAGCTGTGGAGGTCTGGTTTGCAGAGCAAGAAGAAACATTTTTTTGAAAGGTCTAGAGACGTTGCAGGTTCGCTGTAATAAATGTATCAATTAAGAGGAGAATATGTTGAGTAATAAAATATTTTGACATTGAAATTTTGTTTGGTTCTATAGTAGGCTAAGAATTTTTGAATATATCCTCGTATACATGCTTGAATTTTACTTAATTTTATGGTTTTGATAATCTTCTGCTACATTCAACGATAACAACTTTACATTTATTTATTTATTTATTCGTATTGTACAGTATTTTTCATTATTGTCTGGTGATGTGAGTGTCATGTATGGTGCCCCAGAAGATCAGTATAGTGTGATGATGAAACCATGTGCAATTGTGGATTGGTTCGTCTTGGACAAATATTTGCTTCAAGGTTTAGGAAAACCTAAACATGCCAACTCTTATGTAATTAAGTGTGTAAACATTATAGAAAGGTAAATAAGAACATATAATATATAACACTAGCCACTACATGATGACATATAATTGACCAGTCACGACAATGACGAATAAAACAGTAAGATAAAGAAATAGCAAATATGAAGTGCCTCCTGTACTGAATCTTCGTTACTCATCTGCTAGTGTGAAAACTGCTGTCATATTTACGGCAATATTTAAAGGTTAATTCTTTTGTAATTTGATGAGTCTTTCTTCTTTTTTTTCTAAACATTATTATTGTCATACGTAACCTCAATTTATCTGATCTCGTGAGGACGAAATTTTTTGTTGGTGCATACTGTCCCGTGTTCTTTAAATACATTTTCAAAGTATTTTCTATTTATTTTACTTTGTTCTTTTATTTACCATCATTCTCTAGATTTTCTATTCTTTTGGAGAATGCTTTCCAATGTTCTTTCTTTCTAACATTTAGTAGTACCTTACATTTCATCGCTTATTCTTTTATTCTCTTCGTGCGCCATTCAGGTGTTCTGTGCTTTGTTTCTTTCATTTGCTATTTTCTTTGTTTGCTTCCTATGTTAGCTGACTTTCAAAGTTCTTCTATCTACGATTTAGTGTGGTTTGATTTGCATCTACTGGATCATTGATTTTTGTTCTGTGGAATTTTTTTGTCGTAATCATCTGCAAGACATCGATGGTTCTTTACATCGTAATTTGATTCGTTTTTACTGCTCTTTTTTTCGTCTACTAAGTCTACCTAACTTTTGATTTTTTTTTCTTTGTTTCTTGAAAGATAAATACTGTTATAATTTTGCTTCTTCTACTACCTTCTAATTTCTTAAAGTAAATAATTCAATTTTCTAGGTACACGTTTTTAGCGTGTTCTTCTGAAATGTTTTTAATTTGTTGATCTTTTCAGTTGCTTGATAGTTAGTTTGCAAATATAAAAAATCTTGATAACAATAGCACCACATCCAATTGGCGTTCTTTCTGTAAAGGAAACTGTTTCCGTTAAGAACGAATGCCAGTGGATGTTCCTCAACAAAAAAGATTGACAGTTCCCTTATCCTACACTTCGTCATCACGTCCCATCTCGTCAGACTAATAAGCTACATCTAGATGGACACAAACAAATCTTTTCACGGTTTTGTACTGCACTCTTTCCTCTCATAAGCTTAAACCGATTTGGACTTGTAAACTCATGGAATCTACGAGGTTAAGAGTGTCAATGTACGTAACCTACTAAAAAGGGTAATCAGAGACTTCATAGAAGCTTATATAAACAATTCATCGTTAGATTCATATGGAAAATAAAGAGCTACGATGTTTATAGTAATAAAAAATTGAAAAACAAGGGTTAGCAACAACTTGTGGTGACGTGGAGAAATTAGGGCGTTTTAAATCAATTCTACTGATCTGATGCATAAGTAATGGTGTTTTTTGTTTTAAAAATATTATATTCGGTAATGCTGGTTTTGTCTACTTTGACATTCCATTTGTTAGGGTTTATTTGTAAACAAAGTTAAAAAATATAGCAGTTCTCGAAGGCCTTACCGGCAGCTCCCCATAGTTTGGAGTGGTCGTGGGCTTATGGAGAAACGTTAGAATGAATGCACGAAGAATTTATAAGGCGCCACCTAGGATTGCGTATATGAGATATTCTAGAGCCACTATGAACTCGTAGATACAGAAATAAACCGTACGTTGATAGAAATATGTATGTTATTATAGCGATTAGACTTCGATCAATACACATAGAAATACATAGACACACCAATAGATAATATCATTTAGAGTTAATAGCAAAGTATAGTTATAAAATAATAATGACTCACGAGAGCGAGTTAAGACACGAGTAATAATTCGAGGCTCAAACACCCCAAATAGGTTAACGTATTATGAACTTTTGACAGTCGTAGCACCGATTATTCCATGCAAGCGATTCACCGAGTTCACGTGGCAAATATTGCACGGAATGTACTTGACAACAATTACGGAGAGTACCGGAACTTGGCCGATTATTTAAATAGTTTAAAAGCCCACAAAATTAATCAGGTACTTGGAAAGATCTTTCTAGTTTACAAAATTGTCTATACAGTGCCAAAAAGGTAAGTTGCTAAACTCACGGCCGCGGTACATATACATAGAACGCGACAAAATTTATGGATGACATGCATTAAGAATTAACTTAGCTTGTCTAAATAGGAAGTATTTAGTGTTCGACCGTTAATCGGCAGATGTGACAGCTTTTGTATCCAAATCTAGTATTTTATTATCCAATGAAGAAAAGGAAAAACCAAAATGGACCGTTGATAACAGTTGCTGGGTTGCTCACGAAGAACCAGATAACAGTCTTATCTTGGGTGGTGTTCTTGACTAGAAGGAGGTTCTAAGGTAGCTTGAAATTCCAACGTTGGTGAAAATACCAGACCCACTTCGTTATTTTATAATTTTTGATTATTATTATTCTTACCAGCATAACCATAATTAAGGATCCATTGATTAATGGAGTACGTCTGAAGTGACCAGCAGATGAACTCCAAAGAGGAAAAAATAGGTGTCTGCAATTGATAGAATCCGTGATAGCTAATATTTTATTAAAACAAAAGAAAGTAAAAAAGGTGCTTATACAGGAACAGTAGTCGAAGACTTATTCTCTAATTTGAATGGGGTGATTTTACTTCAGTTAATACTACAAAGCACATGTCTAATTGTTCAATTTTTAGACAACATTTTCCATGTATACCTTTTCACGACGGTCAGCAAATAGGAAATAAAATATATCTTTTGCGAGCAAATAAAGATAAATTGTCGGAACTGGCAAATCATAATAAAATTAAATTTTAACAATTAAGAACGAAATACACAATCAAAAACAGTGACTCGAAAGAGATCATCCACTAGCGTTCATCCTTCGGGTTTTGAAAAAATGAAAAGGATTATGCTATTTCATGTGGATAGGCACAGAAGGATTTGTGGAACACTCTACAACTGCAGGATGGAATGAGCGAATAGTTCCACAGGAACGACTGCAAGAAAGTAGTTGCGGGTATGGTAATGAAGATGATTATCAATCATGTCACGTTTTCCTTCACAATTATCGGGAAAGAACGCCAGTGTATCGCTAATGATAAAGTAGGTAAAATGTTAGTCAAATTTACACGTGATTAGAGGTAACCACCAGTTGTATCAATTATCACATATTTTTTTATGTTTAAATTTGGTGTATTTACCAACTCTTCGGTCTCTTTTGGTTGTTTTTTCTTGATATTTGAAAATTGTTAAACTGTATCAGTCGATCATATAAATATTACTAACATTAGTATTAAATTTTGACTGTTGAATAGAGTGACAATATATCAAAACTAAATAGAGGCTACCGATGAAAAACCATAGGAAATTTTGTATGATGTACGAGTATAATCATATGAGAAAATACAATTCGTACTAATCTTCTACTAGAAGTAAAAGGGAGACTCCTTGACGATAACGTTCTTAGGTAATCAGAATAAACTATAAGAAAAGTTTAGATGTTCAGGGAACTAACAGGACTATTCCTTTTAGAAATATACCAAAACTTTTTCTATGCAACTCTTGTTCTTTATTTAATTTAAATTGCTTTGAATCATTCATGATCGTGATATAGATCCCTGATACTTTTGAAAACATTCTTATTTATATTTTTCGTTGTAAATCAATTTTAACAATAGATGGAAGTCAAATAAATTAAAATTAGTATTGTAATCGAATACTAACTTTTAACTAAATGTCATTCATGTTCAGAAAAATAAAGACACACTTGTCGTTTACATCAAAACTTAAGTAGTAATTTAAACAACACCCACATTTTGTTTAGTGAAAGTTCACAGCAACATATGACAAAAATATACTTCAAAGGTAACATATGTATTCTAAACGGATACTGAAACCATAAAGATCTAAAATTACATGGAAAAAATGTTTACGTAATTTTATATGCGTAATAATATTGTATTAAATTAACTTTAAGAATAAATAAACATAGCTTGAAGTCTGAATGAACCATTTGTAGATTTATACTACACGTTAATCAGTAAATACTCGGATAAAATTCTTCAGATTCCTCTTTTCACTCATTGCTTATATTAAGTTATCTTAAAAGAAAAAAAAAATAACGAATCGTACACGTGACCTGGAGCGAAAATTCCGTTCTGTATAAATCTATCCTAACAGTTCTCATTTTTATTACACTTTTCCTTTATCCTTCTAAAATAAATCCCTGCGTACTTCATCAGTCCCAAATCTACCCTTAAAGAACTAAACGAATTTCTTGCTGAAATTCAAAACCACATAAAATTAAATTAACGGGATGCATTGCGGTTCTCGTTATTTAGACGTTATGCATTTGCGTAATGGCCGTAAGTAAAGGAAATATATTCCCTCAATAAATTTTAACGAGTAATAACCATTGGACGTAGGAAACTTTGTTAAGGGTATTAACAAAACCGCGGCCAGTGGTGTCGCCAAATATTTACTGAAACTGTTTATATAATCACACGTAATTGATACTGTTAGCTCTGCTGGGATCAAGATACTGGTTTTACTTCGATATTTATTGCTGGGAGGTTAATTTTACACGTAATAACATAAGACAACTTACTGTTGCGGTGTTGGTTATTTTTGTAAAGATTAAAATCTATACGGACCTTCGTATCTACTTAAACCCATAATGTATTTGACGAACAAAGTGTTTCTCATCCACTCAGTTTTTGAGTGTTATAAAAATAAATCGAGGAGAATGTTTGAAATTTTTAGGTTTGATAAATAAAGACATCAAATGTTAACGGTATCTTAATACGAATTCTTGATTAGTGATAGATGAAATTAACATTAAGTTGACTACCTTTTGCTACTGTTCGTACTCTTTTCATGCGTATTTTATATGTTCTTCATTATAATTGATCCTTGTAAATCAGACAGTCATGCAAATGAGTAACGTTCCGCTAACGTGGAATTTTTATCTGGTTGTTACCGAAAAGAGGACATATTTTACCGGTATGGTTTTAAGATGCAATAATTGGTTACAACCAATAAATGGTTTTTATAAATACTGTTAGAAACTACCCTCAATTATGTTGTGAACTATAGCGGATTATCAAATTAACCCATTTCCTGCCAAATATTATTTTTTGTTGTTATTTGTTAAAATGTTAATTTTGTGGTTATAAAATTAGTATAGAATGTAATATTATCAAATATTTTTGCTTGAAATAGTTTATTTATTAATTATTTTAACAATCCCCATTTGGGGCTCACGGTGTATGTCATGTATGTAAGTTACAAAAATTAACAAAAATTTAAATTATATTATGTTTCATGCCATTCCATTGAGCAATCAACATGGAGTCTAACATCGCATTTGACGCACTATTTTCTAACATTTTTTTTACACACAGCACATTCTCTCTGCTTTCCCTCTAATGTTCTTTCTAAATAATGTCCAATGGAATCCTTTCTTATACCATCCGGAACACGTTTCTGTGCACTTACACTAAATGATGGTCTACCAGATTTTTTGGGGTCAGAAAGTGAATGCAAATTTAGGTATGCTCGTGCAATTCGACGGAAATTCAGTAGAGGTATATTGCCATTGGCCATACAGTAAAGAGAATGAGCATTTACAAGGGTCATGTCGATAGCATTTGTACAAATAGGAAAATACCACTTTTGGCTTGTATTTTTATACGATATTTTTGAATTAGCCAATCTAGTTTATCGACACTCCCCATATGTTTATTACTAGACAAAGCCAAGTCACAAAAATAAGTTAGCTTCTAAAGAGCAGACAGTCATGAACAATAATTAGCACTTACATTAACATTCATCAGTTGAGTAATCAATATGAATGCAGAGTATGTACTCCATGTGAATTCGTACAAATGAGTCGAGAGTATTCGGGTGTGCGCTCGCAACGAATCGAGTAGGTGAGGACGCACAAACGACATAACATATTAATATAGAAGATATGGATGTAGTCCGAATAGAAATTATTTATTAAAAAATATTTAGAAGCGGATTTATTGGCTCGACCGCTTTAACGTAATACAACAAAGTTTATTTAGGTGAAATTGACTGTTTGGTTCGCATAACGCTCGCAGTTACGCGTGTGTGAGTCATCAAGTTCGTGCATACGAAGATTTTTTTGGGTGAAATTGAATCCTCTACAGTTAAACCATTCGAAAATTTGCAAAATTACGAATATTTTGATTTTTATTCGTGTTTTTACGTAATATGGTTCCGGAGTTATAAAATTACAGTATTCGTATAACAATGTAAAATTCCTTAAAAAAAATTTTTTAAAATGATAAATTTTTTTAAACATTATGTGATAGGGTCATAAAAGGAACGTTTTTTTTAAATAAATTTTTTTATCTGTTATAATTTAGAAATTATGGCCGTTTTAGTTTTCGAATGAAATTTTGTCGGAAACGTTTTCGCTTATAACTTTTGAAAACACGCGAGGTCTAACAAAACTGAAACGGCCAAAAATTTTATTTCTTTATCCGCGTATGATGCTTTTTGAATTTTGAAAATCGGTCCGTAAATAAGCGAGTTGTGGTCAACTTACGGCTCAATTTGTTTGAAATTTTTTGACTATTTTAACATTTTTTTAACATCGTACAAAAAATCTAAATCGAAAAATAAAGACACATCTTTCGTAAACTCGAAACTTTTTCGAAACGAAAATATCTTAAGCCGTTCTAATGTGAGACGAATTTGAAAAAAGGTTGATTTTCGTATAGATTTGAAAATGAATCGAGAGTAGGTGTGCGTTCACACTAACGACATAACATATAATATAAGATAATGGTGTATAGCATCTGGTTGGGGAATTGAAAGTTGCTTTTTCTCAGCTTTGGACCACCTAGATACTCGGCTCAATGGTACAACTTCTTGATGATTTGACCAGCTCAAAAACTTCATTTCTTTTATCAAAACTATAATCAAATGCTCCACGGTGCTCTTTCTTCATACAACTATCATTTTTTATGGGACCCTTATTCATTCTGTTCGTCCTCACAGTTTCTGTTGCTCGTATATTCGTGTTTTTCAGTTTTTTTATCAAATCGAAACTAGTAAAGAAATTATCAAAATAGAAAGAATGTTGTTCTGGATGTTCTACAACTTCAGTATTACCGACATTCCTAATCCATTGGTTTCACTTTTATTCTTTGACTTTCTTCCTTCATATACTTCTGCATTATAGCAATATCCACTCTCAGCGCAACACATAGCCCATTGTTTAAAGCCGAAGCGAATAGGCTTACCTCTAATGAATTGTTTGAGGTAATGGTGGCCATAATAACGTATCATTTGTTCGTCAATACTGATATTTTCACAGAAAATGCCGAACTGTCGATAATTCTTATTCAGGATATTCAGTATTGGGCGAATGTTGAATAGTATGTCTTTTTCTCCATCTATTGACGGTATATTTGTGTTGTCAGCAAAATGAAGATTTCGTTTTATTTCTATGTAACGGTTTTTCGGCATACATTTCCGTACAATTTCAATATTTATGTCTTCATCTTCTGACCAGTACATTTGTTCCTGAGGTAGAGAATGGTAGCCAGTCAAAAGTAGTATACCTAAAAATTTTTTAAAACAATCAGCAGAAAATGTGAACGGGTGTTGATTATTTTGGACAGCGTAATTTACAGTTTGTCTCACTATCAGTTCAATTACATCATCAGAAAATAGCTCCTCAAATACTTGCACTGGAGTTTTATCCTTTAGATTGTTTATCATATTTTGCTTCCGTTGTGCACACTCATCTTTGACATTACTGAAAGTAGTAAAAGAAGCCCTTTCCCTTTCCAACTTTTTCCTTTTTCAATTTCTTTCGTGGATTGACTTCATCATTTGAAGTACTAGGTATGCCATGAACTTCTATCGCCCCTGGAACATCTTTAGGGAATGTATCTTCCAGTACGTCTTCCTCTAAATCTGAAAGAGCATCCACTCTTTCAGGTGGTAATTCCACAATATCGATGGGACCATCTGTGTATTCCTCATCAGAAGCGTCAAAATCATTCTCCCAATATTCTTCCAATTCTTTCAATGTTAGAAATTTTTTTCTGCTCATATTGACACTGGAAACAAAATTTGAAAATTTGTATCGATATTTTTTACCAAAATTTTTTGAGTTAGTTAAAAAAAATAAAACTTGCAACGCGGATCAAAATGACTCGTTCGTACACCGTATAAAGCAACGAATTTCAATGGATACGTTTGGAACACAAATAATTAGAATATTATTATTTACCATCACTGCATCTACCGTGATCCCCATTTGGGTACCACTGATTTTTTTACATTGTAGTCTTCTAAGTAATCCCTAGAGATTTTACTAATTATGATTATATTTAGAAGACACCAGTCAATAAGATTTATACAAAAAGTATTTTGAATTTGATATAATAGTACTAATTATTCGAGTTTATGTATGACACGATAAAATGATGTTACTTAGCAATAATAAATCACTTAAATAGCTCAATATACGTTGTAAATCAACTTTTTTTTCGAGAACTTTTCGTATACAACTGCATATTGGTAAATGCCATGTTGCCAGGTTGAAAAATTTAGTTAATCCCCAATTGGGGACGACGGCAGGAAATGAGTTAAAACTTTAATAGGTATCTAAATATTTCTTATAATCTTATCCAGGGTACATCTTCAACATCAATCTTAGCACTCTTGTTTTAAAGTAGATTAGGCAAACAACAAACATTGTTTATATGTTACCACCAACACCGCAAAACAATTTGATATTCATTTTTATCTTTTACGAAAATTTACATTTTCGTCTATAAATTTTACTAGCAAAGACACTAGCACTATTAATGCGACAACATCTTAGCAATACGGTGTAGGTTACTACAATGTAATATAAGTCGCAATTCCAAGAGGAACCTAAGGTAAATCTTCAAATCCGGATAGTTACAATATAACTAAAAAAAAGTAGCACTTCTATGTAGTGTAACTATAATTTATTTTGTCGGACTATGTTAAATAGACTCTTAGTAATCATTAAAGCGTCGCGCGTCGTTTAAAATTGTTTAATTTAATTAAAACACGCGGTTATAAATAAAAGGAATAGCCTTCTACCGGTTATTGCAAACTTTATTAGGATGCTATGTTAAATGCCTTCCAGATTAAATTAATAATGTTTGTCACTTTGTTTGTTTATTTTATCATTGTAACAACAAATGTAATATTTGCTTTGTTATTGATCACAGCATAAAACTGTACAAATATTATTTTGTTTGAACTTTCTCTACTTTATTTTAATTTTAGGGTTAAATTTTATTACCAAGTAGGTACAAAATATGTTGAAGTAAATTTGCACGTTACCTTAGTGTCAAAGGTAAGGTTTTATAATTTTGATACTTTATGTGATTAGTGTTTTTTATGACGAAATAATACACACAGTGCACAGGAAAAAATTAACGGATAAATGAAGTAATTCTGTTGGCATTCTTTTTTTGAAAAATCTTAGAAACTGGCCATTTGCTGGTCTAGTTCTGAAAAAAAGGTACTAAATTTTATTGTGTTCGTATCTTATCATAATTAGAAAAGGTACCACGTTAGTTGTAAAATTTTGAGCAAAAAGATTTTTAAATAGTTTATTTTAGGTTATAGTCCAGCGCATTTAGGAATTGACCCACCAATTTTGTATACATTTTTTCTCTTACCCACCATTCGACAGGGTTTTCCTCGGTGAGTTTAACCCTAAGTTTGCGCACTCCTAAAACCAATCCTTTCCCCGCCATCTTGGCTTTGGTGTTTTTTTTGGAATTTTTATATCTCGCGTTCTAATTAGTCATAAACTTGATGTCTTTCAGATTCCTTTTGGGTTATATTTTCAAATGTTATTCAAAACTGTTATCTGACGAAAAAGTATTGCTCTTGAAGAAAAAAGTTTTTTTTTTCTTTTTGCGGCTCATATCTCTTTTTCAATCCATCTGACGCTTTTGTGAGAGAACTTTAAAAAGACAAAGTAATTTCTTTTTCATTACAAAAAATATTCCGATACGACCATTTCTCGCCAAGTCAATCGACGCGCAAGGTTGCCGTTTTGTGCGGGATTTCGAAACCGCTGCAATAGCACTCGCGCTCGCGTTGTATTTCGTCGTAATACGACTTGTCCCCGTTCATTTATTAAAATAAACAATTGTTATGCATCATACATTGTTTAAAAATACCTATTTGTTCAATACAAATTTTTGTTGGAGTGCATTTTTATTTATAAAATGAACATTTCGATGAGTTTAATGATGACTTTATTCTTTTCAGATATTATTACTAATTTATTGGTACAACAAAAGAAATTCCTTTTTTTAACGCAGAATTGTGTTTATATTGAAACAACTAATATTTCGACAGGTTTTATCTTTATGAAGACATTTTATTCTGCTTTTTCCGAACTCAACTCCGCACCACCCTTGAGGTTGAGTTTACGGCGCGTTTTTTAATTTATTTTATGCTAATTGAAATTGAATTACGAAATCAATTAGACAAACATATAAGTCGGTTATAATCAGTTTCAAACAGGTTATAACAGTTATATTCATGTAGTTTCCCCGATAGACCTACTCCACAGTTTTCACTTTTCCTTTAGTAAATTTCTCACTCTGCCATGGATATGGATAGCCATCGTCATTTTCATTCTCACTTATCACAGGTGATTGGCTTGCTTTTTGTTTCAATGAAGCGATTGATCTTGGTAAAGGTACCATCGTTGTAAGTTCGTGATCCACTTCGTTGTCTTCGTCATTCGAGTCCTCTACATCTTCTTCCGCACTTATGCAGGTTTCTCCACAGCAAATCTTGCACAAAACAGAACATTTCAAACCTGCTTTTCGACATCCACAAGCCCTGCTACAGTTGGTTGTACATCCACAAAATACAAAAACCAGAAGTGTGCGTGGTATCGGTTCCTGATCGGTTGTCATTGGTTCCAAGTACATCAATTCACTTTTGCACTTGATGATGTTTGAAGGGAATGTTGCCTCGCTACTGTAGCTCGTGGGAGGTAAACGCGATAAGTTAGTTTCGGTTTTCAGATCAGGTTGCGAAACAGGCAGCAGAGAAACAACATTTCCTTCAACATATCAAGTGCAAAAGTGGATCAGTGCAGAAAAATTGCTCTTGGTGACAATCGTAACCGATCAGGAATTGAAACCACTCCAAGTTCTGGATATTGTATCCTGTGGATGTACAACTAACTGTAGCAGGGCTTGTGGATGTCGAAAAGCAGAGTTTGAAATGTTCTGTTTTGTGCAAGACTTGCCGTGGGGAAACCTGCGCGACCGTGAAAGAAGAAAGATAGATGACTCAAATGACGAAGACGACAAAGTAGATGACAAACTACCAACGATTGTACCTTTACTCAGACCAACCGATTTTATTGAAAAAAAAAAGCAAGCGAACCACATGCGATAAGTGAGAATGAAGATGATGGCTATTATCATGACAAGTGAAATTTACTCAAAGAAAAAGTGAAAACTGTGAAATAGGCTTATCGGGAAACCACATGAAAAAAAAACGCGCCGTGAACTTAACCTCAAGGATGGTGCGGAATTGAGTTTTGGAAAAACAGAAATAAATATGTTTATAAAGTTAAAACATGTTGAAATATTAATTGTTTTCAATATAAACACAGTTCTGAGTTTAAATTAAATAAAATTAGTAACAAATAGCAATAGTGTAATTGAACAATATTTGGAAATAATAAAGTCATCATTAAATCTATCGAAATGCTTTTATTTTTTAAATAAAAATCCACTAAAACAAAATTTATATTGAACATATAGGAATATTTAAACAATGTATTTTGCATAACAATCGTTTATTTTAATAAATGAACAGGAGGCAAGTTGTATTACGACGAATGCAGCGCAGCGCGAATCGTATTTGAAATCCGCACGAACGTATCAGGATACGGGCGATTTCGTATCAGGATAATCGGCTAAAGAAATTACTTTATCTTTAATAAAGTTCTCTCACGTCAGGTGGACTGGAAAAAGATAGAAGGAGCCGAAAAGGAAAAAAACTTTTTAAGTCGTTCTGTCGACTTTGAAGGCATTAACTTTTTCAAATTAAACGCACAGTTTTTTGTATTATATAATATTGTTGAAAATATAACTCAAAACGAATCCAAAGACACCAAGTTTATGACTCTGCAATAATTAGAACGCGAGATATGAACATTCCAAAAAAAAACACCAAACCTTAGATGGCGGAGAAAAAATACTTATAAAAATTTACTAAATGCACTGGACTATTGGAAAAACAACGAGACAGTAGCATATATTATACTACTAACAAGAACTGAAAGAACAACAAACAAATAACAAACGTGAATAACATTCTTTCAGAAAACGTTTCATCGCGGAGGCAGATTTTCCAAAATTTGTTCACAAAACTCTTGTCTGCGGTCAATGTCATCTTCTGCTGACTGGTGAACAAATTGAATCTTATATGAATCAAATCTCCGCAAATGTTTCAGAGCCAGAATTGTGGCTTATGTTTATGGTCAGTCAATGCTTCTATCCGTGGAATATGAATTACTTTTCAACTGCTTGTAGAAGATCAGATGTCATACGCTTCATTTTACCGCCACCGCACGCCTCAGTTTTTCGGGAGATTCTCGAGGGGTGTTTTCAATCTTGTGTAACTGTTGATTGACTTATGAGAATGTTTTCTCTAAAAAAGTTAACACATCTTAGTGTGTTATAACTCTATCTCCAGTAACTTAATCCATCATTAACACTTTAATTTAAATTATCTAGAATTTAGTAATAGACCAAAAACAAAAAAAAAAATGCGACATTTAGGCATAATTATTTTACCTCCAGTCGGTTTTTTTAAACAACCAATATTTTTTAGAATTACTGATTTTGGTAGTTCTTTATTTATTTCCGGTTATTGGTGAAGCACAAGAAGATGCATCCCAGAGGTGACTTGATATAATTTTGATATCTTTATTACTTTGAATATCACAATTTTAAAAATGTGTTACGTGATTTTTTGTATATCGCGCCAAATTGGTGTGATTTTTGGGTGGAGTTATTCGGGGCGCCGATAGAGGACGGTTTTGGTTCGTTTTCACGGTGTCTGTTTGATTACTTCCGTCCTGTTCCTCTGAATGTTACTTTAAACGCAGTGGTGTTCGCCTGCGCTCTGTCTCTAACGCCCAGTGGTTCTCTATGAGTATTTTTGCATATTTTAAAGCGTTTTCCGCATTCGAACACCGTAAGTAGTCTGACATGTGCGTTTTAGGCGGTTGGGGATGACATCTTCTTTGCTTCTCTTTTAGAGACGTAATACGGACCACGTAAATACGGATCACGTAAATACGGATCACACAAATACGGATCACGAAATACGGAACTTAGGTTTACTACGACGACACTACTACTACCTTGTTGCTTTATGCGAGTTGTGAGTGTTGAGACGGCACCCATTCTTAGAAACCGTACGAGTTTCCTCATCAACCACACCCGCCTCGTATCTGCCTTCGTAGCTACCTACCGGGGGCATAAGGTATTGTGTTTGTCTGTTATTTTTACGCGACGTTAAACCAGTTAAATCGACCCGGACTTCGCCGCCGAACATAAGATTTGCCTGTCGCTGACCGCGTCGTAGATTTAGTGCGCCTAATTAGGAACGGCGACTGCGTTCGTTAAGCCCGTTACGATACGCGTTTCTCCTGTGTTTTTGTACAATTTGTGTTATTGTTGCCGTATAATAAACTTAAATTGTGACTTGTTTTCAGTGCGAATATTTTATTGTAGCCCTAAGTACGAGTACATTAACCGTTCTATCTTGCGGAAATGTAGCATTCTCTTTATAGAAAGATAGTGGCGCCGTGCTCTGACCAACACATTTGAGACGGTCCCTTCAGTATCTTGACTAATTCTCCGAACACATGCCTCCCGTTTAGATCGGGTTCAATGAAATATCTTATCTGTTCACTCTCTCTGTCTCCTATTTTAATTACGATTCGTCGAGAATCCCAAACTCAGTCTATTTCTATAATTTGTACGTTACAAATGTATTTCTTTTTTTCAAATATAACGTATTGAAAATGTTATATTGTCGAAACCAGAATAAAAGAATTATCAAAATATCAAAATCAATAAGAAAATGGGTGTTGCCATTTAAAAAATGTCGATGACGTCGTAACTTTAGAAACAAATGACATAACAACATCAATACACATCTACAGTATATCCTACAATTAAAATGGCTATGCCTTTCGAGATTTTTTTCCAAAAAAATAATGGCAAAATAATTACTGAATTTATCCATTACTTCTTTCCACACTGTATAACTTTTCTGGGCTAAAACCTTCAAACTTTTAAGAATATATGTCCAGAGTAATAATGATGAGTATTAAATAACTAACAGTGATGTTGTATATTGCACGTCTTGTCGTATGGTTTGTAAACGTAAATATAGTTTTCGCTTTGATGTAATAGTGTAATGAACTACTTGATGGTGTACGTGCGTCTATCTTCTGAGGACGTCTAGGTTTAGAAGATTTTTGGCTGTCAGTAATTTTTGAAGGGAGAGTATTTTTCTTGAATTTTGGAAAGTTTTATTCTGACATCCAAAGAATCCAGGTTCTTAAGAAAATTCTCTTTGCTGTTGGTTTTTCGCAACCGTGTTGAAGGGTTTTTTCTTTCGGTCAGAATTACGGATGCAAATGCTACTTGCTATTCTCTAAATTGTTATGTACAAAAGAATCTGCTCAACCCGATAATATTTAAATAGCTTAGTGTAACGACTAGTGTTGTCTAGATTTGTATCTATCAACTGTCGTTGATTGGAATTTCTCCTAACGTTTTGCTAACACGAGTAGTCAGCTTCTTCAGAGGTCCGTCCATTTCCAATGATGTGTGTAGGCTGATGATTTCTACTTCGCAGCTCGTATTTATACTAGTTATGTTGGGGGCGAGGTTTGGATCAATTGAGGACCTTTGTAAGGTGCCGTTTGGGTACTCTTGAGGATTGGATTCTAAATCTGGTTGACCCTTTCAGTTAAAGTTTTGTGGATGTTTGTGGATTAAATGGCTTCTCGAACTAATGTGTTGTGGTAAACTCGAGAGCCTAAATCAATTTGTTATTAAATGGTTGCAGTTCATGACTTGTATTACTGGAACGATAGAAAAGTATGATGTCATGAATTTGGGCCCTGTCAAAGATAGATGGGATTAAATGACAAGTTGCGCCTTTAAAACGTATTCAATTTGTCAATCGTTTTTCTGGCCTTAGGTGTGATGAGACTTTTAAGTACCAGGAGGTACATATGGTGTCTCAGAAGTAATGGCGGTGGAAAAGATGTAGATATTATTAACGGCAAAAGTTTTAATCCGCTTCTTGATGGATCCTTCATTGCCTGGATGGAGAGGAAATTTGTACCGTGAGAATTAATTTTGAGGTTAAGCAATGGTAGATCTAGTTTTTTGGAATCGAAAATACTAATACTGAAGTCAATTAATAGTTCAACAAATTCGTGTAAAAAAAATCGAAACATTTTTCCAGTACTTTTAAAAACAATACTAGTTGGAAAGCGTGGTCATAATTTTGATCTAATCAGGTCCCTGTATTATAACTAACGCATTGGCTTTGAGTACTTCTATGCTTCAAACATCTTTTAAGACTCCTAATTATTTTTTGAGTATTAACCAAGTTTTTCTGTTGCAACAATGCTTTGGATCAATCTGTAGACAGTACGCACGAAGAAAAAAAATCAATAAGTTTTGATTTTGGGATGACCTTAGAGAGTAGATCAAAACGTTTATTCTGTAACGTATTGATGTGTTAGTATCTTGGAAATTTAACGTAGTATTTCTTGTACAAAATTAGGTCAAATTGCGTCACATGTTTGGAAAAAGGAACGTAAATTAAGACCTACTAACTTTACGTAATTTTTATTGACTTCTCTATTAATGATTGAGGGTAAGTGACATTAGTTCTGAGGTTACTGTTATCACGTTTTTTTAAAATAATGATCTTACCTTTTCTTTATTCATCTCGCCATCTTTTTTTGCGTAAATTGTGTTCAATGGTTAAAAAAATTAACATATGTTATGTAATTTCTATGTGTAAACTTTTTCTTTCGGTTAATTGTTCTTTTGTTGAATTGTCTATTCTTTTCTTTTAACTTGTCTTTGATAAAGCCCCATTTTCCTGCAGAACTCATAGGTGGAACCGGCTTGAATCTTTCCTCTTTAACACATGTTTATCATCTAGATTTTAAGATTCTTTTTTATTTAGAAGCCTGGTCGGGTCGAGTCTAGACGTGTCAAGACGCGTGCATTGGGTATTTGAATCTCATTGTGCTGTACACTATGACTGACAAGGAGAAAGAAAATGTTTGATAAACTGATAGAAGGAAGTATTGATGATTTATGGTCAACAAAGACCGGTGTTAGTGGACAAGTATCTACATATTTACAAAGACAGAGTTGCTAAAACGGCAGCATGGCGGGAAGTATGTCTAATTTTAAAGGAGAATTTTGATGAAATGGAGCAAAAGAAAGACAATTTTTTGATAAGTACTTATTTATTGTCATTAAAAACATTTAAAATACATACATAAACATTTTAATTGAGAATTTGTTATCTTTTCTCTAATGAAATTGTGGAGAACGGTACATGCTTGACTACCCATACAGCTGTTTCTTTTTTTGACGTCTAACGGTCGATGAAAATTCTCCACTTATTTGCCAAGATACCAAATGTACACTCTACGTACCTCCTAGCTCTAGTTAAACGATAGTTAAATATTCGTTTATCTTTATCTAGATGTGTCCCACCAAAAGGTCTTAATAAACTTCATCGCCTATTATTACATATGGAACTGTAGTATTTGAGCTTGTACTTAGAGGACTTGGTTCTGGAAGATTTAGAGTGCCTTCGGTCAACATTTTCCAAAAATTTGATTCTTTAAATATTGAAGAATCACTCTTTGCCATAAAACCACACGTACATAAATGAATCGATAATCGGAATCTACCACCGCTAATAAAACGATGGAATGTACATTGAACCACTATTTGTTGGCTTCTTAATCCTGATGTGCTTCCCATCTACAGCACCAAGACAGTGGGGAAATTGGCTTTATCGTTAAAAGCACGTGCTATTTTCTCCCATTCAAAAGCTTTGTCGGAGACAGCCATAAACTCATCATGTAAATTATTCCATTATACTATGATGTTGCTGATGGTCGATACACCTATTCGATAGGTATAGTGAAGCTCCTTGTAGGAACATCCTGACGCCAAATATCTGAAAAAATAAATAATATTCTCGTAAATATTTTCAATAATTCCAATTTTAAATGTATAGTATAGTCGTGGTGAAAACAATTGTACTTCGTTACGGTACCAATTTAGTTCATTAATCTTCGTCGCGTTTTGGTTTTAATTATATGCAGTACATTATATTATAGCTCTGTTCGCGTTCAAATTTAGGAACTGTCCCAAACAGTTCTCGTTGCTCATTGGCAAGTAAAAATTCTTGGGACTGTTTTAGGCCAATGAGAATAAATGAACTATTTTAGGACAGTTGTTAGGATTGAAAACGAATTTCCAGTAAAATGATTTTTGGTAATTTTGCTTTTGGCCCCGACCGTACCATTGGTAGCAAATAGAGGAATGGACGACATGGACGTCTATCAGAAATCATCAATGGCATCATCAATAAGTTAGCCAAACTTTGTATTGGCAAGTTGTGTGATTAAACCTATTATTTGTTTCAGGAAAATGTGTTATCAAAAATGGACACAAATAAGGGATGCTTGGGTAAAAACTCTGAATGCCAGTAAAGCATCTAAATCTGGCTCTGGTCCCAATTCTGTTAAAACTTACAAATACGATAAGGAATTATTTTTTTAAAAGAAAGTTGTCGATTCAGGAGATACGCTTGATAACACATCTACTACCAGGAATGCAAACAAAAGGACGAGACAGTAATGGAAGAAAATAACGATGAACAGAATGAAGTCAATAAAATGAAATTGATGATGAAAAGGAAAAACATGACAATGTTGAAAAGAATCAAGTCTCTCAAAAGCACCTGAAGACCAAAACGAACACGGATTTAAACCCACCTTTTAGAAAGAGAAAGTCTGTGAATGAAGTGGATGAAAAATGCTACATCTTATCGATAATCAATTTAACAGACCCAAGGAAATGGAAACAGAAGCTCGAAACTTAACTTTCTTTAAAAGTATCCTACCATCACTGAAGTCATTTGATGATGACCAAATCTTACAGTTTCAATCTGGGTTATAAATCTAATACAGAATATTAAAAGAAGTCAATTTAATAACGTTTTGCCACAGAGGTTTTTCTGATCATTATTATCATAATGAATATGATAAACGCTGTTTTTGTTAGGCCTCGAAGCAATCACCAACAGATTCATCGTGCTCTACACAACTTGGTCCTATACAATCACCGTCATCTGCAACCCACTCTACACAACTTGACCCTGTACAATCACCGTCAGAAACATCCAGCTCGATTCAAATGGACTCTGAATTATCATAGACAGAAGCAGCCACCTACACAGAACTACACAACCATTAGCAATATCATCATCCTTCACTCAATCTCAAGACTCAAACTCGTTTCTAGATCTAAATTTATGAGGTTTTGAAATAAAATAATTCAAATATTAACAAGTCGTTTGTCAATTTCTCTTACCTTAAGCGTATCGTCAATTTCTCTTCAACGCTAATAGCTTTTCTCATGTTTGTGTTCTGTTTTCTCAAATCAAAATTTACTCTTTGAAGAAGATCATTGAATGTAGTTACCGACATCCGAAAATAATTGAAATTTTGCTTCGTCTTCTCTTAACTGCCACATTAGGATTCGAAAAGTTCCCAAATAAGGTCGTTGTCTCACAAGTGGATGCACCCAATATTTTCTTGTTTTCCTCCGATGACAACGGCGATGATACCAATACAAAATAGCGAGACTATTCACGTCCATCTTGTGGAAAAGTCTCCTTCGTAATAATCACGATCTATTTTCGTTTTTCACGTATCTGCATTAATGACGACTAAACACCGTGTGAACATTATGTTCATTTATGACGAATCGTTTTTAAGACGATACGTCAAAAACAGACTCGATATTGGGTATAGCCCCGAACAGTCATAATTATTGATTATTTTTGCAACAAACAAACCACTTTTTAAAAAAGTTTGCCAAAAAGCACTTCTTTCTACGATCGTGCTATAAAGTTTGTAGCAATTATTGTGCCAAAAATTTCACTTTTTGCATTAGTCCTAAAATTACATTATTTTTGCAGTAGCCAAAAGTATTTTTAAATTTTTGATCGTAGAAAAATTTTGTGTACAAGTTGTGCAAAAAGCTTATTTGTTGCACGATGCATGAAGTTTGCAGCTCGAGACGAACAAATAACATATTTTAACAACGACGATTTTTAATTTAGGTTAATTTCATAACTTTCATATCTTTCTATAAAAAGCATTTCATATAAATGCCATCAAACATCTCAAAATCATCTCATCTCAGTTGCCCCTCAACCGACCGCTCAAACGGCAATAAACCGTTACTGTTCACACGCGTATGCCTATTTATATTCTAAGTGATTTTAATTCAAGTTTCAAAATTTATTGTATATTTACACACAAACGTCAGTTAATTTCATAATCAATGGTTAATTTACAGCTTCTGTTGCGGCTAAAATTTGTTTTTTTTTCAAAACCAAAAGAAATCCAATGTCTCAACAGGAATTCTATAATTTATCCGACTTCGAAATGTCCCACATTTTTCCGACATTTCAATTTTGTTGTTTTGAATAAATTAAACTGTTTTGATTTTTATTGTCGTATAAATTAAAAAGTATTTAATCTAGAGTTGTAAATCTTATTTATTAAGTTGTGGTAATTTTGTATTGGTCACCTTTTATTGTGAGTCGAATATAAATCACAAAGTTCACACGATTTCTAATGTCGTATCTGATTTTCGGAATGGAACATAAATGTAACTAAACACGAAATTTCGTTAAACTTACCTAATAGTTAAAGAGTCGTAATTAAATTTTGGACAACCGTAGATTATTTTGTTAATTAACCGAAGAATTGTCAAATTGTTTGTTTTATCAAATGCCACAAAAAAATTATTTAAAAAAAAGTTATTATTAGTTTTGTAAAAACAGGATGTTCGGTTACTAGTTTCACCATAGAGGTTTTGCAAACACTTCCGAATCGTCTGCACTTTTTCGATGCGGTTTGATTGGTGAGTCGCGTTTATTTATTTGCTACGTTAATCTTTTAAGTTGAGATAAAAACATTCGTGCAAATATTTTTACTTTGTCCGTACCGTTAGAAGTTGCATGCAATTAGTCCATTACGGTAGGTATGTAATAAATGAGGTAATTGTTTAGTTTTCATTTACTTGTCGTTTCCGTAATGGGCATTAGCATTGGAATTAGACAAATGTGTTTGTCTTGTAGGCACACTTTTTTATCAGGAGTAAACTTAATTTACTACTACATCAATGTCCTATTTTTTCGATTCTTAGAAACGTATGTCTCTTAGACAAATTTTATTTGCTCGGGTGAATGTTTAGAAACACAAAATTCGTGAATATATTGCGATGAAAAATATGAGATGGCTACACATGTGTCGATTCATAACGTTTAGTACACAGATTTTACTTTTCATATCAATTTTCTTCCAAATTTACTTTTTGATCGTTTTCATAGATTTTGTCTGCCTGATATAAATATTACCTGTACTACATATATGGTGAAGGTACCGTTGAAAATCCTTAGTTTGGGCATTGAAACGAGCAGCCATAGATGAAAGACAAGGCATAATTGGAACTAAGTGTTTGTTTCTGTGTCCTAAACATTTAATTTTTCCAAGAAAAACTGTGGAAAACTTTATTTTCTGGTAAATATGTGTTCCTAAACAAGCATTCAAATTAGTGTAAGAATTGAATAGATTACAAATTATAGACATTTTGAAGGGTCGTGAATCATAAAAAAGGTAAGAAGAAACCCGAAAAATTAAAAAAACCTGAATAATTGACAGAAATTATAATTTAAAAGGTCGTATGACCTCACTATACGTGACGTTTGCATCGAACTTGTGCGAATAACTCCAAGTTTTTCAGCAAAACCATTTTTTGCTTAAAATTTTACAAGCTTTCAATGCTTCGTTCAATCTCGGCCTCGAAACTGTTAATTATTAAAGATATGTCTTTTTATAAAGCATTTAATAACAGGCGTAGGGCAATTTTTAAAAAAATAAATTTATAACGCATAACCTAGGAATGTATGCAGTTTAATCATCGCAATTAATACCCACGTTTGCTTAAAAGTGGAAGAAAAATATTTTTCAAATAATGGTTCTCAGAGCATTTGAGAAATTTGCCTACTCACATTTTCCTAGCACTTAAAAATTGACGTAACGTTTGTTACTACAAAATTTCAGCAGTACTTAATGTTGTACAGAGTATTATGTAAATGTCTTGAGAAACTTTAAACAATATTTTGAGTTTATTACTGATTAAAAAGTTCTGTGTCATATTTGGATTAGATGCAAACTTCGTCTGATAATCCAAAGTAAAAGAACACTTCCAAAACTTTGAGGA
The DNA here is from genome assembly GCA_030710515.1 of Abscondita cerata. Lineage (NCBI taxonomy): Eukaryota > Metazoa > Arthropoda > Insecta > Coleoptera > Lampyridae > Abscondita > Abscondita cerata. Next base: position 31,601 of record JALBCR010000787.1, on the reverse strand, counting down.
CTGTTGAATATTTCCTTTTCAATCAAAAAATCGATAATTTCTACCCATACATATATGGAAAATCGTTTTTGAATGTTAATTTGGTGAATTTGGGGTAGGTTTGCATGTGCTCAGCGATGAGTTTGTGGAAATCTAAGATGCCACTATGCATAAAGCAACATTAGTCAGTCATTAAAACGTTAGATACGAATAATGGAATTAACTCGCAACGGATAATAACGTTTGTACTTTTTGGATATGATAAGGATATGTGGCCGCCTCTTACTCTCAAGAAAGAGAAGGATCTTCTTCTACTTCTTGCAGAATTTGTTCTTTCACATCTAAATATTGTGGGCACCCGGCTTCACTATCTCTCGGTAGTACAGAGCAGGTTTCCTTCAGCTTTTGCACAACCACTATGTAGTTTTGCTTGGTCGTCTTTTCCATATAGTAAATGCATGTCTGTACATTCTGTCTGTGTAGATTGAGGCATATAAATGCAGCTATGTTTCTGTATCTGACAGTTACAGATACAACCCCAGTTACAATAATAAAAAAAAACCATCACCTTGGAGATTTAAAAATAATTTACCAGACTTCAAGTTTATTAAGTCATAAATAAAAAAAATTCTGCAATTCTCAAACTTTTGGGATTTTATTTTCACCATTTATTTTGAAACGAAGTTCTTATGTGATTCAAAAAGTACAGAGGAAAGTTTGATTGCATTTTTCATTAATATGATGTGTTAAAAAATTCTTACCTAACACACTGTATGTGCAACTACCGAATTTATGAATAAACTAGTAACCAAACCTATTTGAAAATGGGCCTAATCTAGACAAACCTGAAATTAAAGACGTGAGGTCACTACTCCAGGTCAGAGGTCAAAGGTCAGGGTCAACTTGTGACCCCGCCTTAGACCAGCGCCTGGACCTCCTGAAAAAATTAGACGTATCGATCTCCGAAATCGGTTCAGTGGTTTCGGAGGAGAAGACGAACAGACAGGCAGACAGACAAACCGGGTCACGATTTTATGTGTATAGATTTATATTGTAATTGCAAGAACTCTCTGTGAATCATTTTTGTTGTTGTAATAATTTCATGATTCTTTCTACTCAAGACACTATCATCTATTGCACTAACTCTGAACTTTAGGCCTGATTGAGCGAGCGGGATAAACTACGTGACGACAACAATAATCTGTAAAACCACTAACTTTTCGTTTATATTTATTTTTTGCCCGCATTGATACCCTCAGTTACTATTATTATTGATATTTGTAATTCAAAAACCAATGAATTATTAGCTCACAATGTTCAAATTACTATTAAAGTTGTATTATGACTTAATTTGAAATGTAAGTAACAAAACAAAATACATTAAACATGAGACTCTATTAAGTTTTTATTTATACTTTTATCTTAGATATTGGCTTCTTAAATAAAATACGTGGTTGAAACTTTTAAAACAAAATTTTAATGTAACTGAAATAGTGAAACCTGGGTTTTTTCATTACATGTTCTTTGTTTGTTGATAACCTTGATGCTTACTATCCATCTCTTCCTATTTGCTTTTAATCAATGCTTCATTTATAAATTACCTCGAGATGTACGTTATTTATTATTTTTTATTGGTTTTATTTTTATTCCACTTAATTTCTACGATACGCAAGCTGGTATAGCTGAGTACGATGCGTGTTAGGAAGCTGACTTAATGGACTTTTTCTTTTTTTAAAAGGTTACCAACAATTTTAACACATTCATCGTTTGATGATGTATCTTAACTTCACATATTTCATCGTTTGCCGCTCAAAACTTTCCTCACTTTCACTTCCCTTTAACACGTACACTTTATACCGGTTTATCCGATCACTGCAATATGCCACACAGTAGGAATTAGTATCAGTTGACTAGTTTGTTAAAAAAATTACCAAATGTCAATTCCCAGCCCAATTTTGTATTTGGACATCGATTAGACAATATCAACAAACACTATACCATCATAATATTTGTTACTAATGGAAACCTACGCGAATGTCATGTTAAAACAGGGTTTGGATTGTATTGGTAACCGCTGCTAACGTTTTATCAACTCTCCAGTAGTTGTCATCGGGGAGAAGCAAATAATCGATTGGTTAAGTGTGACCGATAAGAATCGATAATCAATTTTTACACCAAACGACAATTTTAGACTAAAAGGAGAAGTCTTATTTTTTGCAGTAAATTGTATTTTTTAATTGGTTTTTTAAATGTTTGTGTTGCTGAAGGCGTTAAAACGTTGGCAACTTGCTTTTGGAAGATATGTTTTAATGATTCCTGTCGTAGTTGGAACTGTAAATGGCGACGTTCAGCTAGTTAAATACATATATTGTATCATTATATTTTAACTTAAAAAATAATGTCATTCAAACAACCTCCTCTAAATTGTTTTAAAATCTGGACTTTGGAACACCAATCTTATGGGAGTTTTCAACATTAACATTAACTTCATCAATAAACAAATGTTCTTAATTTTAAGATAATTTGAGTGTCATTTTCAAGTTTGAAAAAATGTGGTCCGATTACACTCAAGAATTACACCAAGTGCAACTATTTTGTTTATTGACGAAGCCGTATAACCAAAAATGTTCAACTTGGTCTTAAACCCAACCGGTCAAATTTATAAGTGATTCTAAGCATTTCTACCATCTTAAGCTCGAATAATATGAGTTTGAACTAGTTTGTCCTAAACGTTTTCATATCTTTATCCAAGAATAGTGCGTAGTGTGCGACACGGGCAAAGGTGTAGAAATTAATTTAATATTTGCTGTACAATATTTTGGTTACTTTTAAATCATTATCAAGTTTACATTATATGATGTCATTAAATCAAATTTATTAAAATAAATTAAATGATAATAATTAGAATGTAATGAATTTAAGAGCGCATTGCACTTCATTCACGACTACTAGATATTTTAGTTGCGTTTATTGATTTTATTTTTTCTTTTGTGTAAGAATTCCGTTAGTTTCAGTATAAGGGCTTTGCATCTTTTATGTAACGAAAATCAATTTTTTTTTGTTAAAGTTTTCGTTGATGTTTGTGTAGTAATTTACGAAAATTTTATACATTCAACAGTGTAAGGTGTAGTTAAATACATTTTCATTGGTACAACGAAAATGTATATTCAGCAGCATTTTCATTATTAAAATATCGAAACAATGAAAAGCAAAGGTTGAAAACGAAACAGTCCATTTGCATTTTCAAGCTATTGTAATTAATTGCTAGAGTCAGGTTTTGATCCCTTATTTTATATGGACAAGTGTTGCTTAAGAACAGGTTCGTAATTCCTTGATTAATATGGAATTGACATTTCTTGTTGGATACAGACAAGTTGCTTTGACAAATGCAACATTTTCTTCCTCGAAGAAAAACCGCATTCTGTGAAATGGTCATCGACGTTGCACAAATGAATATTTCATTTCGATTTCGATTCAAAAAAGAAAACAAAATTTGCATTTTAATAAAGTTTATAAAAGACGCAATTTAGTTTGCGAATTGACGGTAGTTTAAAGCTCGCATATTCAAATAAATCTTCGTTTAGTTACATTACAAAATGAGAAATAAATTTATTGGTACAAGCGTTTGCGTTTAATAAATAATAAATACGAAGGCACTTATTCGTTTTGATTACAAAAGCCATCACGTAGTACATTGAACACATGTTACAAAGATTAAATTTTCATGCTTTTCTGAAAAAATAAATAAAATAATAGTGCGCTGATCAAATCTACATCACTAAACAAATGTCGCGGATAATAAAACACGTTGGAAGTTCTCAATTTTTAATTATTTTATACTTTATAACTCTGGCAGTTCTAATTAATCTTAAGTATTTTTTTTTTAATTACGTTTGAAAGAAAACTTTTGTATAGTATATAGATTTTAAGTAGCTCGAAAGTTGGAATGTGAACTCATATGTTAATATCAATAAGGAATCATAAGAAATACATGCAGTATTAAAATGTATAGAAAATGACACTAAAACCATTGATTATTAAGTTAGTTTATAATCAATGCTAAAACTACATAATTTCTGGAATGAGAAGTGGACCGGACTAACAAATTGTACGGATTATCAAATTAAAGTGCAATAGACTCAAATTTTTGAATATTGAAGTATGAGTGTAAAAAACTATATTAAAGTGATTCAAGTTGTTATTAAAAATGGTACCTTTGTATACGAGGTACACAGAAAAGTGGGTACAGTCAATATCTTCTTCCTATTGAAGATCAAAATTTGAAATTTGGAGCGTTTACTAAAGACCTTTTGAGTTTAATGGAATTAAACCGGAAGTGACCCACATTTTGGATTTTTAAATGGGACACCCGGTATTTTTTGACATTTTCGGAATCAGCGGATCATTTTACACACGATTTGACTATTTTTGAAAAATTTTTCGCAAAAAAAAATTTTTTTAATTAATTTTTAGGAATAAAAATTAAACGCTTCCTATGGTCCAAAACTCATTAAGAACCTTCTAGTTATGCCTAGAAAAATTAGAAACCTCAATTTTTAGCACGTGAATTAAGTTATACCTCTTTAAAGTTTCCTAAATCACATTTACTCAAATTTACTCAATTTTTTCAAATCTAAACATGCCGGGTACATTAGACAGGAGTGAAGACGATTTTTTTCCAATTTTTTGACACCAAAATCGGCCGAGAAATAACATCACAGTAAAAATAAAATAAAAGGTATGCCAATCATCATAAAATAATTCCTAGAAAAAATAGCAACCTTTGGATTGTAAATTCTTTTTAAAAAATATTCTGTGGCTCTGAAAAGAACCGTTTTGTGTTGGCATAAACCGTTTACAGCAATTGTTCGAAGTGACCACCATTTTGAGCAAGACATTCCCTGACTCTTCTGATATTGTTTTCTGCTACTCCTTCCAACATTTCTGGAGTGACGGCGTTAAATGCATTTAAAATGCGTTCTTTCAATTCAGCAAGATTGAAAACTGGTGTAGCATAAACAATACCCTTGATGTGACCCCACAGATAAAAGTCAAGAGGAGTGAGATCTGGGGATCGTCTGGCCAACGCACTGGCCCATGAGTAGAGATGACATTCTCTCCAAAACTTTCCAACAAATGCTGCGTGACGTCTCTAGAATTATGGGCGGACACCGTCTTGTTGAAAAACATTTGGCTTAACAACCGTAAAAGCAGGTTATCCAGTGCTTCCTGGATTTGGTTTCGTAGGAAACCCAAATACCGAACTCCAGTCAGCGTGCCTTGGAATAAAATCGGACCGATAATTCGGTTTCCAGAATCCCCACCCAAACATTGACTCAAATCTTTCTTGAAATCGACCAGGTCTAATAATGCGCCTGTTGTTTTGTGACCAATACCTGCAATTCTGCCGATTAAACATTGCATTATTACAAAACCTGGATTCATCCGTGAACAGAATTTTTCACAAAATCGTTATCGTTATGCTTGTTTAGTAGAAGCCAAGTACAATAAACCGTCTTCTGTCTTCATCACCATCGTACAAATGCTGGTGTAAATTGTACTTAAACGAGCGATAATTATGCTTCTTCAGAATTCGACGCACAGTTTCTCTTGACGCATCCACCTCCAAAGCAATCTCTTTTAACGACGCCGTAGCATTCCATATTAACAAACGCCAACACGTTAATTTCCAAATCTTCACAACCAACAAAGCGATCTTCCCTTTCTCTTACCGATTCCTTCTCATAAAATTTTCCAGCTTTTGGAAGTACGTAAAAATGGTTGGCGCCTACCGGGAAACCGCTCTGCGTAGAGTTGTTGCGCTTGACGGCCGTTCTTCCTACACTCGCCGTAAATTAACAACATGTCAACTTTTTTCATTTTGGGAATAGCCCTATTATCATTAATGTTATTCATAATGATAACTTAGTGAATTTATTATTAATTATCAACAACAATCAAACTAAAAAACTTTTTAAAGTGCAAATTCAAAACGGGAATGACAATCTGTTTTGATAAATAAATTATTATTGAGTTTTAGAAACCGCGACTTTTTTTGTTTCCCGCGTTGCTAAGCTGTCAACAATTCCAAGGGTTACTATTTTTTTGTTCGAAATGTTCTTATTGTTTTTGGTCCATTCATTGTTGTCATTTTAATTTGTATTTTTTTACTGTAATGTTATTTCTCGGCCGATTTTCAAAAATTTGGTGTCAAAAAATTGGAAAAAAAATCGTCTTCACTCCTGTCTGATGTACCCGGCATGTTTACATTTGAAAAAATTGAGTAAATTTGATAAAAGTGATTTAGGAAACTTTAAAGAGGTATAACTTAATTCACGTGCTAAAAATTGCGGTTTCTAATTTTTCTAGGCATAACTAGAAGGTTCTTAATGAGTTTTGACCATAGGTGGCGTTTAATTTTTTTTCCTAAAAATTAATTTAAAATTTTTTTTGCGAAAAATTTTAAAAAATAGTTGAAATCGTGTGTAAAATGATCCGCTGATTCCGAAAATGTCAAAAAATACCGAGTGTCCCATTTAAAAATCCAAAATGTGGGTCACTTCCGGTTACACGAAAATCATTTTTATCCCATTAAACCCAAAAGGTCGTCTTTAGTAAACGCTCAAATTTCAAATTTTTATCTTCAATAGGAAAAAAGATATTGACTGTACCCACTTTCCTGTGTCATCTTGTATACCTGAAATCCGAACAACGTTTTGGTCACTATCATAAGGGATTTCATACGACCGAAAAAAAGCCGAATAATTTATCACTAACAAAACCGTAAAATTCAAAGTAGATCGATAACTAATCAACTGTTTGAAGGATGTTCAAAATAAACTATTATTCACTTAAAAAGAACGTTGATTATTTCCTGGATTTCGTAACAGAAGTATCAGTTGTTTGTTTCTAAACTAGTATCATCTATCACGTTTCCAACATTAATTTGTCATATTTTTTGCAAAAATAAAGTTTAATTATTTTATTGCAATATTTTTTTCATCGGTAATGATTAAATAGATCACACTTTACTTGCCAAATCCTATGGGTTTAACACTGATTAAAATGGAATTTGTTTTGAAACAATAACGTTTAGACAACTGTGGTATGGGGTTTTGTTAGGTCTACAAAAATAAAATTTAAGTACTTAAATGTAATAAAAATCGTTTTTAATTAATAGAGTTATGTGAAACCAAGTCAATTCACTTTGAGGAAGATGTGTATTAGGGTGGGTCAAAAAAACCAATTATTTTTTTTTACAAGTGACACGGAAAAATGGGTTGCCGTATAATTTTCTTGACAAAAACATTGATTTATGGACTACTGATGACAGTTATAATGAAAATAAAGAATTTTTCGCACAATTGAAAGTTGTCAATGATGTGGCAGAGCGAGGTGTCGCATTAGTAAGTGAATATAACCAATGCTTAACAAAAAACGAAGAGCAATTTCAATTTTTATTTCAAGTTGTTAAAGAGCATCAAAAAAATTACCCTACTTGCAACAAAAATTGTTTGAAAATTAATAACTCAGTTGAAAATTTAAAAATAAAACTTTTTATAACTAATTGGACATTTTTTCTCAAAAAACTGAAACATATAATATATTTATAATGAAAACTTTGCCTTTTTATTAATAAATAATTAACTAAGCGATAAAATTAACAATTTTTTATATGTAGACACATAAAAAAAGTTGATAAAAACTAAAATTTGTGTAAATTTTCTCAAAACTTATAAAATTAAATTGAAATTTTTTTGATTATCTAATCAAAAACATGATCGTGATTTCTAATGATTAAAAATAAAATGTTTAGAATTATTGAACAAAAATTTTCAAAAATTTGAAAATAAAACTGAAATAATACTTATATTAATGACAAAAAATAAAATTTGTATCAAATTCATACATTAAATTAAAATTAAAAATCAGTACACATGAAAGTTTGATGATGAATATCTTTTGAACGCTTAATTGAATCGCCAAAACATAAGACACCATTTTTATAGAGCAGTTAATTTCCTACAAAAATGTGTATAGCGCATTTTATAATAGTTATTTATTGTGGAGTTATAAAATTCATAAACAAAAATGAAATTTGTCTTAAAATAATCAAACTTAAATCTTCAATATCTTTCAAATGGTGAGATATACGGAAAAAATATAATATACCTTTTTTGTAGAGCATTAAATTTTCTACAAAATTTTCCCAGAACATTTTTCAATGATGAGGTATGAATTTTTTTCTATTGGACTGAAAGAAAATAACAACTGCGATGCAGAGGTTCTACCTATTAAAATTAAGAGCTGATAATTTTTTTAAGGTGTCTAGCAACCCATTTTTCCGTGTCACTTGTAAAAAAAATAATTGATTTTTTTTGACCCACCCTAATGTGTATGAAGTACATTTGTTGATTTGAAAATTACTGCCGTCTATAGATCCTTCATATTGATTTTTTACGTCAATAAAACAAAAAAATTGCTAATGCAAATTAGACAAATAAAAGGACTTAATTGATATACCCGAAAAAAATTTATTGTTTTTGAATGCATTAAAATGTTATTAAGCCGTAACCAACAAGTTCTTAATTTCAAAAGACGTGTTTATAAAGCACATTTTTTCCTTGTCATAATATTGAAATTTATTGCGTTAAGTCAATAAATCTTTTGAGGAATTTTTATTTAGTCGATTATACAAAAGAAAAGTAGTTTCTATAATTTTCCTGTCTATGAAGATTGATTTCAAGATGCTCTTCAACTTTGTTTATTGACTAGATAGAAAAAAATTAATTTTAAAAAGAGGCATTTTTCGTACTTATTTGTAGCCGTAAACTAGCACTTTTATGTACTCATCTTAAAAAAAAGTAATCAACAAAATTTTGAAAAAGTAACAGTTTAACAGACAATATTAGTGATAAGTGTGTTACCCACATAACTCTGCTTGTGTGCTGGGGCTGTAAATTTTTTTTTCAGCCTTTGCTGATATGCTATCGACAATCAGAACAAAACCTACTTTGCAACCTTAATACGTAAATAACAATTTTCCAATTGCGTGGTATAATACATATGTAATTTAATTATTCAACCCAAATGACTTGAATCATCAACGTGCGTACCCTATATAAGCTTACTGATCTTAGCGATATTTAGGGGATATCATACATTGAAATGTCAGTATAGTCGTAAATAGATTAAAGCAAATTGAGGTTAAACTGGCTTCAAAGACATTTCCCCAGATGACAAATACAATTTTGAAAAACAAAATTTTTCATATTTATTAAATTATTTGTAAGTACAAAAATAATATATTAAAGTTGTATATGTGGTATATTGTTGAACTTGTTCTATTGTGACACTCCTTGCTTCGCTCGTGGTGCCACAAACCGTCTCGTTCCACAATAGACTTCTTCTACAACTAAGGTGAATCAGGTGAGTATTCCTCCAAGATTATAAATTTTGTGTACAGTTTGCTCTTTCGAGCCCTTCTAGGTGGAGGTGAATGAAATAACAACTCAATATGTTGTCAACGCCGACGTTTCGCCCCTATGCGTAGGGCTTTATCAAGGCTCATAACATAGGGGGCGAAACGTCGGCGTTGACAACATATTGAGTTGTTATTTCATTCACCTCCACCTAGAAGGGCTCGAAAAGAGCAAACTGTACACAAAATTCTACAACTAATTTAATACTATTCTTCGAACTAAATTAAGCAATTATTATTCTAGAGAGGATGAAAAAATTTGATTGACAATCTAAGAATACTTGAAAATGCTAACTTATTAAAATCCCTTTTGCATCCAAATAAAAACTTATGTTCCAGGAATTTTTTGGAGGAATTGAAAAGTGTCATTTTGTGCACTACGAAGTAATATGGTAAAGGTAATGTCTAAAAAATTAAAAAGGTATTAGATCAAGTCCCGTTTCCATGATGTAAGCAGAAGTCTATCACTGTGAATGTTTTCTGTTTCAAAACGAAAAATGAGAAAATTTCGAAATTGTTCTTACGTCGACTAATTAATTATATGCTATGAAGGAACGACTTTTACTTTGAATGATACACGTGGAGTAAAACATACGAAAATATTCTCTACTGCCTACTATCCAAATTAGTTAAATATCTCTTAAATAATCAACTTAAAAAATAATGAGTGGAAACATTGATTGATAAGAAATTGGTTTGTATTTTTTGATATGGCTCAGGGAAATTTTCCTGAAAAAGGAAGAAATAATTGTGCAAACGGAAAAAAATCACATAGGCTTGTAGGGGTGTTCTTTTTGAATATAAATCTGAGTTTTCGGGGTACCGATCCGAAGAAACTCCATCATAATCGAGAAAAAGGTTGAATTTCTTTGACTTAACTCTCGATGCCGTGCTCGTATAAGAGATCCAAAGTGACAGTTCAAAATTTTACTCTTCTTGACCAAACCCGAAAAATCGAATTTTTTTTAAATATAAGCTCAAAAACTGGTTTTTCAGAAACAAATGGATTCGTTTGGATAGGCGGAAATTCACGAATCCAGGATTTTCTGAAAGACACCCATTCTGTTCAGTTTTTGACTCTCGCGGCCCATTCCCGCGCAAAATGCCAAGTTAGCGCATTCAGATTGCCCGTTTTTTGCGAGCAACAATTTTGGCAATATTCCCAATTGCTATGATGAATACTGTTCGAGATATGGCGTCGCAAAGGGGCAAAATTTGAAAATTGCTTTTTGTGGCTTTTTCCCGTGTGTACACTCTAGAAATTTAAAACTTGGACACCACAATTTCTGTAAACAAAAGTTTGCACATTGTGAAGCGGGCTTAAGGGTATCATTTACAATTCTAACAGCAGGTAGTCTCAGCAGGGGTTATCTTATAGAAGGACTGTAGAATGAATCATTACAATAAGCACGTTTTAGAAAATAGGTAATTTACGTTGCTTACTTAATTTTTTTCTTTAAAGAATATATTTGAAGGTATCGCTAATTAAACACCATAGCTCGATTAATTATCGAATCAAAATTTTGTTTAGGAAATGTTTACAAAATAAAATTAGAAATAATTTTGATTTAAAAAACGTCTACAAGCAATAACTTTAGAATTAAATCAAAAACTAAACATGGTTATTTGGGTTGACTGATTATTACTTATTTTTAAATAAATCTAACCTACTAATTATTGTAAGTTATTAAAAAATCATTAAACTCTCTTGGATACGAGAAAATAACTTGGAGCTGTTACCCTGGCCAGCAAAAAGCCCAGATTTTAACATTATCGAAAATGTTTGGGCTCGAATACTTGCTGTTATCCGAAGACAACAAGGGCCAAATTTTATACCAGTAAACCGTAATGCACTAATTGCAGCCATTGATACCGCATGGAAACGATTAATATTAATTATATTGATACCTTGATAGCGTCAATGAGCAGACGCCTCCAGAATGTATCAATAATAATGGAGGTCACACCCATTATTGATTTCTTATATTTATTTATATAGTAATACCTTTATTTAAAAAAAAAGTTTTCATTTAATTTTAAACTATAACTTGGTATCTTAATTATAATTATGTAATAAATTCTTGTCAAAAACTAAATATATACGTTGACAATAAGAATTGCCTTAGTTTTTATTTTCACTTTTATATTAACTACAGAAAAAAATGAAACGTCATAAAATATACATTTTGTAAGGACTAAATATTATGAATAGAGAGTTTAATGATTTTTTTAATAACTTACAATAATTAGTAGGTTAGATTTATTTAAAAATAAGTAATAATCAGTCAACCCAAATAACCATGTTTAGTTTTTGATTTAATTTAAAAGTTATTGCTTGTAGACGTTTTTTAAATCAAAATTATTTCTAATTTTATTTTGTAAACATTTCCTAAACAAAATTTTGATTCGATAATTAATCGAGCTATGGTGTTTAATTAGCGATACCTTCAAATATATTCTTTAAAGAAAAAATTAAGTAAGCAACGTAAATTACCTATTTTCTAAAACGTGCTTAGTGTAATGATTCATTCTACAGTCCTTCTATAAGATAACCCCTGCTGAGACTACCTGCTGTTAGAATTGTAAATGATACCCTTAAGCCCGCTTCACAATATGCAAACTTTTGTTTACAGAAATTGTGGTGTCCAAGTTTTAAATTTCATGCGTGTACAAGCGTCCGAATGCAAAGCTAGCCGTTCCTTTCACGAATTCGAGAAATCGTTACTTTTCGAGTTTTTTTTTAATGGTTTCTTTTCGCGAACAAAACTACAGAAAAATTGAATCTTTCGAATTCTTTTTGCGCGCACGATTTTTTTTGTCATATTCACTGATCTCGAAAAATCATATTTTTTAAGATATCGGACGAAAATGTGTTCCGAGTTTTAAACAATGCAGGCAAGGGTGGTTCCATTAAGTAGAAACAACTACACTAAAATATTGTATCATTTATGTGGTTTCAAAATAGGGAACTAGCAATACAGTTAACATACTTTTGTGTTTTGATATTTAAAGCAGACGCAATGTGCTCATGGGACTTGATTGATTCATTCCCATGAAAGCAGATGGGCATAGGTATATCAGGCTTACGAATAGCTGATAATATTTTTTTTGTTTAAAGATTCGATTTAGGTGGATGATAACAAAATTATACCCATGGTCGCAACAAAATTAAATAGTACCAACCTCCACATAGGTATTGTGATTGTCCATCGACGTTTTTTATTTAAATATGGATAAGTACTATGAAGTACTCCATAATCAACAAGAACATCATGTTGAAGAAGAAAGAATGAATGACCTGGCCGTCAAGAGCCTTCCTGATCATAAAAAAACTCACACGACACATCTGTTTAGGTCGGTAAGGGTTGACATGTTTAGGTTTTTGGCCGTTTTCCTAAACCTCGAAGAAAATGCTTTCTCAACACGAACCAATCCACCACTGCACACAGTTTTGTCAAAATACCATCAAATACACTGCGCAACTTATTTAACGAACAACCAAAAAACAACCTCAAATTTGATGTTATGTATTTTCGACATTTTTTGTTTGTTTTGTTGATTTTTTTTTCAAATTGTAGGTTTTTCTCTTAGGAATATCACTGTCTTACTTGTTTTGGTAACTAACGATATTTTTTGTTGTTATACCAGGTGATATAAAAATGTTATGTTTTTTTCCGAAATTTCAAAACGTTCTGTGGGGTATACAAACTATTGCAAGTTATTGCAATTATAGCCAATATAGCGTTTTGAAACACCTTGTGCATTTATTAGCGATCCTGGATACCAGTGGTAACACGGGTTTTACCTTGACCGGTACGTCTGGAATGTTCTCCTATTTCCACACACCTTTCAATTGCTCTCGCTATAGTTGTGTGATACACTCCCAACCTTCCAGCTATGCGGTTGTAACTCCACCCTTCAGCATGTAACGTAGCTGCCTCAAACACATTCATCACGCGTTAAATTTCTGGATTGTCGTTCCATTATTCACTAATTATTGCTGGACTGTCAACAAACAACTAATGACACAGTTGTCAGTTTATGACGTGTAATCTTCGATTTCCATAGCCTCCTAGCTTTTTGAGTTGTCTGGTAAATGTATTTCATGTGAATAAATGCACAACAAGGTGTTTCAAAATGGTGTATTTTATGAAGTAACAGAGAAAAAAAATGAATAAAAAAGAAAATGTAGAATAAAAATGAGGTTTTAAATTGGCTTGTATACCCCACAGGACGTTTTGAAATTTCGTAAAAAAACATAACATTTTTATAGCACCTGGTATAATATCAAAATCATTAGTTTTACCAAAACAACTAAAAGACAGTGATCTATGAGAAAAACCTATAATTTGAAAAAAAATCAACAAAAACGAACAAAAAATTTCGAAAATACATAACATCAAGTTTGAGGTAACTTTTTGGTTGTGCGTTAAATAAGTTGCGCAGTGTATATAAATATACTAATTTGGGGCGCCATACTTATACAGGGTGATTCATAAGTGGTGACCAAAAATGAAACCCCATGTTCTTTGAACAATTTTAGAGAGGGTCTGTTCTATAAAAATTTTTCTTACAATGCTTCATTAAAAAGATACAGGGTGTTAAAGTTGAATTTAAAATTCTTTAAAAAGTAGAACATATATTTTGCTAAAACTTCGCATGTGTAGGCTGTTATGGAAGGCGCGTATTGTACCATTACAATTGAATCGGCTAATTCACCAGTGGCGCGCGTACACACATGTCATTTGTTATCATTTCTTGAATCATAGTTTCATTCTTGAACAAAATGACTCTCTTGATAATTTTCTGTACGACACTTATTTTTCGTGTTATCAATGAATCAGGTAAGTGTTTTAGAGTACAGTTCATGATTTTTAGCCAGTCGTTGTTTGGTAGAAAATTGCAATGATACACTTTCATCAGGCTTATAGTAATTTATTTATTACAATTAATGTTCAAAAATACCTCCATTGGCCTGAATACACGCATGACATCTTTTTAATATTGAAAATTTAATGTCTTGATAATTTTTTACATGACGATTATCTTTGTTGTCGTTTAGTAAGTAGTAGTTTGCCAAAGTTGTCATTAAGTGTCACTTGACGTTTAGGTTTACAAGTTATTACTTTGAATAGGTGTCAGTGGTAAACTTTATAAAATTGCAAAAGTTTCTACTCTGTTACTGGTTATACTGGAGTACACCTCAGAAGAGTATGCGGATATAATTTTTATCTACGGATATGCTGATGGAAATGGTCTAGCTGCTTGTCGCGAATATCAACGTAGATTTCCCACTCGCCGTCAATCTACACCAAGGGTTTTTTCCTAGATCGTTTTCAAGACTGCGGGAGTGTGGTATTGGACAACGTCCTGACGCCAGAGCTATTGGTAGAAGACGACATTAAATAAAAGACGAAGAGAGAGTGGTTGATGCAGTGATGGATCAACCTTCTACTAGTTACAATATTCTCAAAGCTTTGTTTTGAGAACTTTACATCGAGAAGTCTTACATCCATATTATCGACAGAATGTTCACCCGGGTGCATCGACGAGTGTTTTGTGAATGGATATTGAAAATGAACAATCAAAATATCTTATTCCCTAATCTAATCTTCTAGTCTGACGAATCAAACTTTGCAAGAAATGGTATTTATAATACTCATAATGAGCATGTATTGTCATTGGAAAATCCACATGCAACAAGGACTCGCTCATTTCAACATAGATTTTCCATTAATTTATGGTGTAGTATTTTGAACAGCTCACTGTTCATTGAAGTCCTGCCACAACGTTTAAACGGAAATTCGTACTTAGCGCTCCTAGAAAACCGCGTAGAAAACATTCTAGATGACATTCCACTAGCAACAAGAGGTATAATGTGGTACCAGCATGACGGTGCACCACCGCATCATAGTCGAAACGTTGTTACGTGGCTAAATGAACATTATAATGACAGATGGATTGGCAGAAATGGATCAATACACCGGACCTTAACCAACTTGACTTCTATCTTTAGGTCGTTTTTAAACGACTGGTCTACAGTGACCAAATAAATACACCAGAGCAGCTACAACAACGGATAAATAATGCTTTTCGTCACATTCAAGTATTCAGGCCAATGGAGGCATTTTTGAACATTTATTGTAATAAATAAATTACTATAAGCCTGATGAAAGTGTATCATTGCGATTTTCTACCAAACAACGACTGGCTAAAAATCATGAACTTTGCTCTAAAACACTTACCTGATTTATTGATTACTCGAAAAATAAGTGTCGTACAGAAAATTATCAAGAGAGTCATTTTGTTCACGAATGAAACTATGATTCAAGAAATGAAAAATAAAACGAAATTATCCTTGGCGTACCCGTTTTTTCTTGAGGGATAACAAATGACATGTGTGTACGCGCGCCACTGGTAAATTAGCCGATTCAATTGTAATGGTAGAATACGCGCCTACACATGCGAAGTTTCGGCAAAATATATGTGGTAGGTACTTTTTAAAAAATCGGGAAATTTTATTTTTTTAAATTCAACTTTAACACCCTGTATCTTTTTAATGAAGCATTGTAGGAACAGACTCTCTCTAAAATTGTTCAAAGAACATGGGGTTTCATTTTTGGTCACCACTTATGAATCACCCTGTATAAGCATACAATTATTTGTACCCAACCATACAAAATAAATAGATACTAATACAGCTTGTCCCTCTTGTAGCAGTAACTAGCAATAACTTGAGGTGATCTAAAAAGTGTGACAACATCTGTTTCATTCACATTAGTATTTTTAAAGATCAAATTAATATTTTTCCAAAAGCCTTTCAAGATCATGTTGTATAAGCACATGAAAAATGAAACGAGAAAACGTTGTTTGATGTTATCATGACACACTGCCTATTGCGTATACTGAACACTCCAAGTGTAGTAGTTTGTAATAACCCGTTTTGTATTTGTAATGGAGTAAATTGAGATTCGAGATTGAGTACTGTAAATCAGTATAGTCCTCAATTGTAGAAATTGAAGTAATAATTTTTAAGTCATCAGCAAACAGAAGGTTCTTGCATATTAAGCTGAGAGATAAATCGTTAATAAAAAACTAAAATAAGAGTGGTCCAATGACAGAGCCCTGAGGAACTCTCAACGTTGGTATAATAGGCCGAGAAACAAAATTATTGTATATAACAGCAGGCAATTGTAATAATTTACAGAGTGTTAAAAAAACAAAAAAAATATCTCCATGCACTAAATTTTGTTATTGGATTTTTGTGTTAGTGGCGATTGTAGCTTTATGGTTGTTTTACTTTTAAAGCTTATGATTGAAAACCAAAAATTTAGGAAATTATTTCTATTTACAGTTTGAATTGAATATTAATTTGTATACACGTTTTGAACGAATATTGGTCACTCGCTTATAAATGACATCATGATTCCGTTAACAAGCAATTCATCTAATATCTCAAACGAATAGATTTAGGAAGTTCGGTTATTATTTGTTCCACTGAAACAAGACCGTACTTTATAATTAGACTTGTGAGAATGATTACAAAACCGCACAAGTGTTTAATTAATGATGGTAGAAATTAGCGGAAAAAAAGTTTGCAAACTACACAGGGATTAATTTTGAACACCTGTCTTCTGTAACAGTAGATTTGCATTATGTAGGTGTTGATATAAAGGTAAACTAATGAACTGGTGTCAACGGATGTTTAAATTATACATAACATTAACGAATGTTAACGTGCCTAAATTGTATAAAGGTTATAATTCGATATAAGCGGCAACATATGTTTGGTGGATGTTCGGTATGAGACTGTAATGAAATCATGATGACTACAATGAATTCAAGAACGTATCCAACAACAGACCAATTTGGTTTTTAATAGCAGCGTGC
This sequence comes from Abscondita cerata, assembly GCA_030710515.1. Taxonomy (NCBI): domain Eukaryota; kingdom Metazoa; phylum Arthropoda; class Insecta; order Coleoptera; family Lampyridae; genus Abscondita; species Abscondita cerata. The sequence goes on along the minus strand of JALBCR010000787.1, from coordinate 14,251 downwards.
GGTAAATTCCTTTAAATATGTATTAAATTCTTTGTTTGTGCCGAGTGTATATCAAATTAAAATGGTGGCAGAACATTAAGTACAGTTGTTGAACATAAATGACGCGTTAGAAAATTAAATGCTCATCTAAATTAACCCTTAATATATTCTTGTGAGTGCAAACATGTCAGTAGAAGTAATGTACTACCTTAGTTTGTACAGGTTAAGGAAACTGTCTTAACAATTTCACACTCTTACACTATATAAACCTTCTCCAGACATTACAAACAAGAACCGTATATATTCCTAATTTATTTCCACCGTTTAATTACGTACACATACACACTTAAATAAATTTCGAGAAAAAGTTACGATGTATTTCAGTATGATTCATTCCGAATTTTGTGAAACGACGAGGGTGAATACCCTAGTAAAACTTGGTACACCCCAAGGGTCATCACCATACAAATGCATCAAATGTAGTGGAAACGTTCGTATTTGTAAAATTTTTCGCTTTTCCCCTCAAGTAAGTTAATTTCTGTGGTTTTGCGGTGGAATTTTACCCGAGTTAAAAGCTAAAAAAATTAGCTTCAACTACTCTTATTCAATTACACAAAGCGTTGCATTAAAATTTTAAAATGCCCACTTCTTCTGATGATATATGTTCAGCCGTCGTTAGTCCTAAAATACTTATTGTGCTCACCCTCGCATCCATTCTCAAGACGAGGTATCGTGCATGCGTTGTAAATCTTTTGAAAATTTTGTTGATCCGTCTTTTTCGTCACTTTCAATGTGCCATTTCTTCCAGTTGCACACAAGCGGGGCGAATAATTCAATTTTATTTTGCCTAATTTATTTCATGAAGGTTTTAGGATTTGTGACTCTCGAGGATCGTGTAATGATGTTTCTACAATTCTGCATAAATGTAGATATACAACCTCCGATCAATATATCGTCGTCTGTTGTTGGCCCAATACTATAGTTCTGAATTATGATGAACTTGTGGTTAATGTTTTCAATTTGATTTACAAATACTGTTCTTTACATATTTGTGACTTTTTTCCTCTCGTGTATCTTACTATTTACATTTTATTAATCTTAAGTTTGGATTGGTTTTATTTTCTTCCCTTGTTTGTAATTTTTTTTTCTTTTTTGTCTGAAACCTACTCGACTTTTGGACCCTTTTTAGTGGAAGATTTCAGGTTAAGCGAACAAACAACCAGTTTTGGTTTATTGGCGACATTTCGCACCCTTAAAAAAAACGTTGCCAATAAACTACAACCGGTTAACCTGAACACCTTCCTGACAAAACGAAATTTAATTAATCTTTGCTATTTCTTTGTGAATGACCCATATATATTTTCTTAATTTATTTTATTTCTAATAGGATGATTTTGATGGTAATTATTACCCTTCTTTTAGGATATGCAGTTTAAAAGAAAACAAAAGAACGTTTCGGATCCTAAATTACTGATAGTTCATGAGGTTCTACGCGCATTTTTTTGTAAATATTTTGTATTTGTATTATTGGGATAAAGGTCCAAATTGAAAGGAAATATTAAAAAAAAATTTTTATCCCTATCTCCTGTTGTATTGAAACACTTTTATACCTATTATAAAAGATTCATAATAATTATTCGACTTGCAGACATGTAGTATTTCTATATCTAGAAGGGAAGTAGCCCGTCCACCTAACCTCATTTCCTTCCAACCCGTACCTAACTTAATTACAAATAAACTAATACTATATACAAGGTGTATCATAACAAGTAATCTTAATTGCCATCAACATGAAATCATTTATTTTCATGAACTTAGAGAAGTCTGCAAGTGATTTCAATCAAAATATTGGAAATTATTGAACGGAGATGAACAAGATTTAAGGAAATTCTTTCAAAAGGTTAAGAACCCTGCCATTAACTCTGGATTTAATAGTAGCTTGTTGGTGGAAAAACCTCAAAACTTCCCAGAATATGCAAAAAATAAAAATTAAATTGTTTAGACATTCAAAGCGGGGCTTTACCCGTGTAGAATTGAGCACTGAAGCGGTTTGGTACTAGTCAAATAACTTTTTAAATTTAATCAATGCAAATATACCATTTTAAGTACGACTAGAACTAAGACAGATTTATGCCTGGACGGTAGTTTTTTTTTTAATAAAGCGATAATTTTCACCGCTAGAACTTTTTAAAAATGATCAATCAGACTCCATTACGTAAAATTTAAAGGTCTTATGATGATAATTCAACCGTCCAAGCAAGGATTGATTCATTAGCTACAAGCTACTTGCTTCATATTTATGTTTATTTATTATTTTTGCTTGTTATTTTGTATAGTACGAAGTGCTTGTCGTCGAAATGTAGCCGGAACAAATGCACTTGTATTCGCTTGCTTGCAGTACATGTAAACATCGTACTGCCTTGCCTTCTGGATGCGCTGTTGTGCCATGCGGATCTACGATGGGCACAAATTCTCGGAAACGCTTATTTTTTGCTTCTGTCGTGTTTACCGCTTGCGAGCTTTTTTACTATGTTTTTTCACTATCGAAATCCGAAGTAATGCGGAAATAACCGAAAGAGTATGTTCATTGTTGTTTTGGCGTTTTTCTCAGGCTACCGACGAGAATGAGTCATACAGATTTATCGTAGTTTTTAGCAAGTAAAAGTCCCGTAAAGTCACTTACACTACAATCCGAACCGCTGATATATAAACTTGGGTCATGTAAAACAAGTCTTAAAATACAACTAATGTAATTTGATCGTTTCGTAAACACACTATAGTTATTTACATTAGAGTTAGAGTAGGGTTTACGGCGCGACAGCTTTGCTTGGGCTGGAGCCCCGTAAAATGACTTTACACACGAAATTTGTATAAATATTTTTTGGCCGACGATCATCAAAAAGTAAAAAAAAAATTATTTCTACTAATTTTAAGTAGGCGTGGGTGTTTAACCATTTTTTGACATACATCACTAATATGTGTCAGTTCATTTGTTTAACTGACGTATAGATGGCGCCATTAATGTCATCATCAATAGAAAAATTGAATGCGCTCTTATTACGTACATTATCGTTATCAGGTATGCTGTAAAGTAAATTTTTTTAAATCAATTTATCTGACTTTATACTTAGTTTATTTTAAACGTTCCAAACATCACATAGTGATGCACTACTTACCGCATTGTATGTATGAATAACTGAAGAATGTGCTTTACAGTTCATTAGGCTAACAAAGTATTTTTTTCTACGATCGTGCAAAAAAGTGACTTCTTTTTACAGCAATTACTGTGCCAAAAGTTTCACTTTTTTGCATTAGTGCAAAAAGCAATAAGTAAATTATTTTTTGCACTAGTGTCATTTTTATTTATTTTTATTTTTTGATCGTAATGAAAATGTTGTGTGCAACAGGTGCAAAAAGCATATTTGTTGCACTCCGCATGATTGCGCACTTTTTGCACCAGTTACACAAGTAACTATTTTCACTGCCTACCTAAAAGACAATCAAGAGCGCATGTAAAGCAGGCACCGAAACGCTGTTACCCCGAACATATGTTTCAAAAATGACAAAAACACTCTACATAAGAAGCTTTCCACAGACAATTTGTTGATTTACATAAATTGTTCTTTATCTAGAATGCAATTTACGCACATTTTATTTGTTGTAAATGATGTAAAATAATTCAAATAAAAGTTTAACAATTAAATAGATTAACTGGGTGTCAGATGAATAATGTATATTATGGCATTTGCGTATAGCCACAGCGTACTAATTAAATTTTGTAATTTGCATGTCACAATAATAGAGACTTGAAAATGCAATTTTAGAAAAAATCGTGCAAAAATAGCATGGCGCAACTTATGCGTAAACAGTATTCCACGAATTCGTGCCAATGTTACCCCCCGTGCGCTAAAGGGCACTTGATTGCAAACAGGCACTCATAAGAATCTGTTTCCGCACATGTTAAATGTAAATAACTACTGTTGCTTTCTCTTATTTCTTGCCATATTTTCTACAAAAACTGATCTGCTCTGTATTTCTACCTTAAAATGTATATCAAGCGTCAACCTAATTAACTACTAGGAATGTTTTTCTGGAGGAAAACATTTCTGCCTTAGAATCTCTTTTCGATTGCTTCAACAGACAAGTAGTATATTGATTCGGATGATGAAATTCAAGAACAATTGCTTGTACTTTTTTTCATACTCTTCTAGGGCGGCATCAAATAGTTCGTAAGCCCTGCTTTGTCTCGTTTTAAATTCTGGTTCAAACTCCTTTTAATTCTGCGCACAAACAAAACAGCATTTATTGTTTGGACATATCTTGCGGAATTGCAAGGTCATCGAGGATAATACATCTTTGAGAATCTCGAAACTATAACTTCACATTTTGCCATTCCAGCGTGTTCTAATGCTTGGCGTTCTAATTTTCAGCACGGTTGTTTCCTTAATACGGGCATCCAAATATCTCTTATTTCTAAATAGCTTTTTGAAAGTGTTTCCAATTTCTTTTTTCGCTCCATAGACGATGCTTGGACTTCGTTCACAATCTCTCGAAATGATGTCCAATGTGAAAATGATTTGATTATTCTGATGATATTCTTGATAACAGCTCTAAGTTTTTTGAGCTTCGGAACGTGGAAGTTCATTATATTTGCCGTCAAACAACGAATCGAGTTGTAATTCGTCGGTGGTCGTCTTGATTGATCTAAGAACGTCCTTAAGATATCTTACGGCGACATCATCCTCTCCAGTCAAAGGCAACCAATGTCAAAAGAATTCATAAATCTTACATCTGCCTTATTGTTTTGTTTGATCTGATCACTGAACATCATCAAGGAATTGATGGAAACTTTCTCATACTGTAGACAACTTTCTTCGGTCTTATGTTTATCATTCCAATGTATAAGCCTTGTGATTTTGAGAAATCAGTTATGGCGCTGAGATTTTTTGTTTGCTACTTTCTTGGTTATTTCACAAGTTTTTGTTTTCACACACTGGATTAGTTTTGTTTTCTAATTTAATTTATAAAAGCTCTTGGGTTTTTGTGCTGAAGTTTATTGACTTATAGTCGCAAATTTCTTAGATGCCGGTGTACATGGTCAATTTTGACAAATGTTTCGATGTACTATGTACTGCAGCATATTATCAACAATTCTGTTAAGCCTAAGTTAAATTTTCGTTAGGGATTCAATTAATTGAAGATTTGTAGTTATTCATCCAGTGATAGCTTACAAAAGTAAATCCCGCCTAAGGAGGGGTTCAAGAAGAACTGTCATGTGCGACGGGGGGCACATTTTATGTTACTTTAGATTTTAAAAACTTGAAATAAATTGTTCAAGGTCAAAAAATGTATTACTGAACGAAACGATTTTCTCACGTAATTGTTTTTCGAATATTAGTGCCAAATTGTAGATATTTTATTTGAATAATTTTAAATGATAGTTAAAGAACCTAAAATATTTATAAACAGCTCTTACCAATGTTATTGCTTTGTTTCAAGAGTAATATTTATTTTAATCCGTACAGTTCTTATAATTCTGATTCACACAATTAATATAACACGTTATAATTTATATCAACTCACATTCAATGAAAATTCGCAACTGAACTAACTCAATAACTACATGATTACGCTTTTATAGTTGTAGAATAATATTCTAGAATGTAATCGAATTTTCAGGAGAACGAAAGTTCTAGATCAATTTAACTTATTCTAGTAACTCCAGTGGCGTAACACTACTTTGACTCAAATTCAAGAATATAAGTAACAGGACCGTGTTTAAAAAAAGATAGTTGATTATTGTTTTTTGGAAGCGAAACGTCGTTTTGAAAATCGGTAACGCCATCTTATTCACCTTAAAAGTGACGAAGAAATGGTATTTTTCATTTGTTCATTTTTTTTTTTAAAAAGAATTTTACAAAAATTTTGAAATTTTTTTTACTACGTAAAATGTATTTAAACCTAACAACTTTTTTCTGATTTAATTAACGTTGTCACTTATACCGTTTCCATGATTCCAATTGCCATATCTTCGACGTGTTGTACAGCTGAGTCAATATAAGATTGTGTAAATCTTAATTGTTTCATTGTTATTATGTTTACGTGAATATTTGTATTGATGATGTGATTTTCATTATTGTTATTGTAAATAAACAACTATGGTTTGCTACATGAGGTTTCTTTTTTATTTTGAGACTGAAGATAAACTTTTGATATTATTTTATTGTTTCAAAATAATTTTGTCTTTTATCTTGGATTTATTTGAGGACGAATAATATTTTATCTTTGTGTAACCTGTAATCAGCATATTGTTTGTTTGTGTGTAAAGGTACAATGTAATTTAAACTGTACTTTCATTATTAAACGACTTTTGTTGGCAACGATGCCTGGTAACCAAGTAATTCGCAACATTCGAAATAAAAAAAAATTCCTCTCTCGTAATAACTGATTTTATTTGAAAAAATTTATTCATGCACGTTGCCCAGCCTTACTTTACACACGTGTATTATAAATAAACCATTTTAAATAAACAAATTAGTGTACAATAATAAGTGTTACTATTTTTGCCGTAGTGTTTATCTGCAATTCCTTCTTAATTTTGGCAAGAAACAACTCTAAGTTTGATTTTATAATTTTTTCTGTTAATTTTAATGAATGTGTTGTTTTATAATAAATGACAATAATTATTGGACCATTTAATTTCATTATTTAAAATAAACAATGATTTAATTGTAAAGTTTAATAATTGTTAATATTATTATATATTTCTAATTGTGTCTTTTTTATTTCCAGGTAAGGTTTCACATTCCTAATGCAGTTTTGGTATGTATGTGGTTTTTACATATTATCTATTTTGATTTTGATATCAATACGTTTTATCTGCAGTTTCTCGATTTCTCTCTGACGAAGCCCATTATAACTGTACGAAACGTAAACGTTAGAAATATATTATAATAATTTTGAAAACATACCCGCAAAATTGATTTACTTGATAAATGTTATTAGTTTATTACTGTCATTGGCATAAAGATATAGATTATCTTTCAATTTATTAAAGAATACAATGGAATGTATACGAGTCTTCTATTAACTACACATGAATTAAAGTAAAAGGTACATAAAATGTAATGGACCTTTTCAATAAAAAGAGAGAAATTATCGCAGTGACACTGCACATATGTGGGTATTGTCAGAGAAGTAACGACATTTCTTCTGTCAAATGCAATGTCAAATTTGACAGTAGTTTGAGATTATATTCGACTTTTTAATTTATTCGTTGTCAGTTGTCGCTAACTAAAAACCCGCATACATGCCATCGCGCAGTGACGTCACGATCTAGATGTCTTTCTTTGTGTTGTGATTGTATTTTTTTGTTTTAAGCCGGTATCCCACTGTTATATTTCGTTATATTTTTATAAAAATTTGTATAAACACAGTATGATAGTATGATATGTACATTTTTGACAAACATTTCAAAATTTTATATTTGACGTTACGTTAAATATTTTAACGTGACGTCACGTAAATAGAAACGTTTGTATTTGTGTTGATCAAAACGACGTTTTGATTTTTTAGAGACGAGTGCACTGTTGTGGTTTGAAGGTTAAGTTTCAGAATGACAATTATTTGGTGGTATTGGTGGTATATAGTAATTTTAAATGCCCCCAATTAAAATAACAATGAACTACAACCAAGTTATGCAATCATTAAATTTGGCTAAAAATATTTTTATAGTGGGATGCGATCGTGTGGACTGTTGATGATCACAAATTAATTCTTGGCTTTATATTTGAAAATCTACGAATTTTTAATGTTTCGACCGTAAATACTTGATATTTCTCCTAGAATTTTCTTGAAGTTGCATCTTCTGCTAAAAATCTTGAATTTTCATCGATGGCTCCTTGTTCTCTAGTACTTTTGCAATTATCCACTCTGTACTTCTCTATATAAATCATCAAACGGAAGATTCCAGATTAAGAAAAGGAAACGTTGTTGTGACATTGTCAGAGAAAACAGTTCAATGCCAGTTCGTGCGTTTCCACTATTTCCCACTTTCAACTGATTGTTTTAATCTATTTTGATCTGCTCAATCTTCTTGTTGATATTTTTTTAAATAATAATTCAAATCGTCGCTAGAAAAAAAATAAGGTTCAATATACGAATATTTCACTAACAAGTTTTTTCTTTTCTTCGATCAATTCTTTTTTCCGAGAGATCTACCTTTTCTATCGAAAGAGAGAATGTGTGGTTGTGTTTCAGTTTTGATCACTTTCTCTTTCTTGCTTTTGGAATTACTTGGCAATTTTTGTTTTAAAATCTCTCATTACCATTAATTTAAAGAAAACTCTAAGTTGCGCAAAAATTGTAACACTTAGGCATATGACACGCTTATACCATTCGAAAGAGAACGTTATGAATTAATAAAATACAGGATGTTCCATTTAAAATAAGGCTCATATTATATATTGAATGATCTAATAATTAACCTGTAAATTCTGAATATCCTCTAAAGAGATGTTTAATATTAATCATGGAATACATTAATCTAATATTTAGACGTAAGAGTAAATTTGTTATGATTTGTTGGAATAGAAGATATAGAATTTTTTTTTTAATAAATTAATTTAAGAAAAGTCGACGTAATTCAGAACGCTCTGTATTTAGGTGTAGGGAATTTTTTACGGGCAATCAAAAACCCAATAAAATACAGAATGTTCCATATCAGAAAATATAACTTTGATGCACCACATTTTTTCGGACTTCCCGTTGAAATATTTGTTTAAAAATTTGGAATAGGGATTGCTCAAAAGTTCTATTTAATTAAAATATTTCAGTTCTCTAGCACTTCCGGTTACACCGGAAGTGGCTACCAACTTTCTTATTTTAAATGGAATTATATATTTTTTTGTATATTGGATTCTACGCTAAAATCTGAGTTACTTTCATGTAGCACAACCTATATGAAAATCAATAGTTTTGAGATATTCTCATTTTTTGAGAAAATTTTTTTTTTTTTTTTTTTTTTTTTTTTTTTTTTTTTTTCTTAAAAAAAAAAAAAAAAGAAACAATGTGGTTTCGTATCTGTCTTTCTGTGCACCTTTGAAATATGTTTTGGTTTCCTTTTGAGAAAAATTGGTTTTGTAGTATTGTTTTCAAACGCTTGTCAATGATTGAAAAGAAAGTTATAGTAACAAAATTTGGGCTATACTTAGGAGGACTGTTAAGTTTTTAAATGATGTGTAATTTGACATCTCATTATTTACAGGGTGTTCAAAATGTTTGGCTAAATCTGACTAACTTCAACTGCCCAAAAGTCAATTTTTTAAAATGGAACACCCTGTATCTTGTTGCTTTATGTGATGGAGAATTAAGTGGTCTTTCAATCTTCATAAGGGTTCCCTATACCTATCTGTTACCATTTTCCTGCTATCGATGTATTTACATTCGACACACAATATTTCTCTATTTTATTAAATAATTTCTGACTAGTGGCCTGTGGAAATTAAAACAATGTGCCTTATTTATCAAACTTGTAAACGTCGACGTGACACATTATACACGATATGGAAATCCACCAAGAATATTCGAATGAAGACATACTAAATTTATTTTTATTCATGGAGAATGTTACAAGATTATTGAAAGAACTTGCCGTTTGCTTAACGAGAGATATCTACATTTATGGCCTCTAAATAAAATTACATTGCAAAAATAGAAGCAAATTAATTTAATTATTAATTTAGCAACTGTTCGATATGCCGTCCGTGGTTTTCTAAGCACAATAAAACTCTTCTGTTAACTTCAGCTATTGTGGATTTTGAACCATTTGCACATCTACTTCAGCGAAGGCAGTTCGAACCCATGTAATAAGTCATCTCTGTTATGGACTGGCCTTGAATAGACTTTAGTCTTGACATACCCCATAAAAAAAAATCCAGGGTGTTAGGTCAGGTGATCTGGGAGGCCATAGAGATGGACCATTGCGTCCAAACCAACGATCTTCGAACATATGGGATAATTCTTGATAAACCTCATGGGTTGAATGGGCTGGAGCACCATCCATTTGGTACCAACATGAATTTAGAAGATTTAGGGTAAATTTTCCAAAAAATTTGAAACCACTCCTCTAAGCATTTCTAAATATTTGCGAGAATTTAAATTTTCGTCATACACTTCAAAACAAACACGATTATCCATAATTAAACAAAAAACATTAAAACTAAATGTGTCTTGAAAGTTACCTTCGCGCACCATCCGAGGATTTTGTTCTGCCCAATAATACCAATTTTTCTTATTATTCCTTTTCTACTAAATTTTGACTCATCGGTCCAAATAATTTTTTCAAAAAATTTGGGTCTTCCTGCGTTTTCAATAAAATGCTTTCACAAAATGCTACACGACGTATTTCGTCACCTGGGCGGAAAGCTTAGTTGTTTTATAATAGAAAAAGCATGCATTTTACGTTGTTCTAAAATTCTCTGTATCGACGAGTAGGACAGTCCCAAATCTTCAAACGCAGCTCTGATCGATGCATGTGGATTTGCATTAAAATATTCCAATACATTTATTTCGTTGTCTTCATCACCGGTGACTACCTTGGGGCGTGTTTTATTTAGAGGTCGCAAGTGTGGATATCTCTCGTTGTTTGAAAACAATACTACAAAACCAATTTTTTCTCAACAAATGAGAATATCTCAAAACTATTGATTTTTCATATAGGTTGTGCTACATGAAGTAACTCAGATTTTTAGCGTAGAATCCAAATATACAAAAAATATATCATTCCATTTAAAATAAGAAAGTTGGGTACCACTTCCGGTGTAACCAGTACGAAAGTGCTAAACTGAAATATTTTATTAATGAACCTTTTGAGCAATCCCTTTTCCAATTTTTAAACAATATTTCAACGGGAAGTCCATACTTCTAATGAACGGGTTGCTGCAATACCCCCATATTGCCCCAAATTTTTACAATGGGAGTTTTCTTTTTCACAACAAAATATATTCTTGATCAAAAAACTCTGAATGGCTTGTAGATCCATAATCAAGTATAAAATTTTTAAAACATTGACTGGAATATCAAAATCATGATTTGGAGTGAGAGCAAAATTACGTTCAAACTGTAGTGGAGAGCAAAATGTTCATCGAAATTGTTATTAAATAGCAAAAAATATACCCACTTGTAGATAAAAATTAAAAGAAATTTCAATAAATACGTCAGCAATTGTTAGTCACTGACGTAGTACGCAATAATCTAGAAATTCCGTTCATAATAGCGCCTGATTTTGTGTTACTCATCATTTTACACATGTTTGATAAACTTGCAATATCTAATAATTCTCAAATTGTTACATCAGCGTGTGTTTGCAATAATTAGAAATGAAACATGTAGGAAAGCAGCAGAAATATTTAATAATCGACACCCCGATAAAACAATACATCTCATAACTGTCTCAATATGTAATAAATAAATTCAAGAGTTCTGGAAGTGTTGAAAATAAATTTAGAAAGAAACATCGGACATGGGTTCGAAATGAAGATATTGAAACTGATGTGATGCTATCCAAAATATTCACTTCGAAAAAGATCTAATTTATTGAACGTAAGTAAAACTACACTTGCACGAATTTTAAGGTCCAATAAATTCAAACCATACAAACCACAATTTACCCATACTTTAAAAGAAGGAGATGTTGAACGAAGGTTCGAATTTTGTGTTCGTATCCAAGGAGAATTGGAAGATAACAGATTTATGACACGACAAGTACTTTTCTCTGACGAAGCAACATTTATGTCCAATGGTACAGTAAGTTCGCCAAATTGTCGATGGTGGAGTGATGTTAATCCCAATTTCCATGCCCAAACCAGAGATTAATATTCATTTAAAACTAATGTATGGTGTGGCATTTATAAAGACAGAATTGTTGGACTATTCTTTTTCGAAATAACCTGAATGGAGAAACCTACAATTTTTAAATAATCAGTTGTCTAACTTTCTTGATGAACTACCTATAAATGAACAAGGAAAAATATGGTACCAACAGGATGGAGCACCATGTCACTGTACAAGAATTATTCGGGATTTTCTCCTCCACACAAGGTCGCCGGACATTACCCCTCTAGACTTTTTTTTGTGGGACTACTTAAAAGAAAACCTTCAGAGGCTATTTCAAGATGTTCATCATCTTGAAAGAATCATTAGAGACATATGTGAAGCTATAATTCCAAATGTGATCAGAAATATCATAAAAGAATTTAATCAACGAACAATCGCCTGTTCAGAAAGGGACGGTGGATACGTTCAAGTTCCGTAGTAGTATTCGAGCCGTACTTTTATGCATCTACAAGCCATGCAGGCCTTTTTATCAAGAATATTTTTTTTTGTGAAATGTAAGATAAACTTTTTCTCGATTTGTATAAAACTTTTTGGGACACACTCTATATACCATACGAATGAATAAATAAATAAATGTACAAACCGAGCAAAAAAGGTTTAGTAGTAATTTAATATTTTTATGCAACCCACTTTATTTAGAAGTCGTTTCATGTTATCTTACCCAACTACATCAAATGCGAAATTATTTGAATTTTCATACATTTAGGGCTACAAATATACATTATTTTTTTAGAATTACCCATAAAGTATCACATTTACCAAAATGACAAAATAATACTGTATACGGTTAAAGTAAAATACATATTTTTTGCTTCTACGTAACAGAGTGCTGCAACGATTCGATTTATATAAGTCAAGAGTTAAGGGTGAGGTTTCTTCTTAAGTTAATGGGATCTCTGCTCTTATCCCATTATCTGCTAGTACGTTACTTGTTTATTGTTATTTTCACAATGAATAGGTATAAAAAATATTTCTTCGCTACGAAATTATTGAAGCGTTAGTAAAGCGAATCTGAATAACGGTCACAAACTTATTTGGTTTAATATAATAATCGGCGAAAAGTTTGACTAAAATAGACAATATCCATTGTATTTGTTGTTGTGAGAGTTACAATGAAAAGGCTATTACCGGTGCGGATTTGTACTTGCGTTATTCAACATACATTATTCATGACAAAGCCACTTTTTTTCTACTTCCTTCTGGATTTCTCTACGTGGAACGTTTTATACAAGAATAAAATTAATTATTTATTTAAAAAAAAACTACTGCGCTCGATTTTTGTCTTTCTCCTTAATTATACTCTCGTTGTAAAACCGTTTGATTTATGGCAACGGCAATTACTAATATGGATAATGGTAAGGTCAACCTTGTGGTCATAACCGATACTCTAAAACGACACTAACTGAATTAACGTTATCTGCTTTTATGTAATTATCTGTCATGTTCTTCACGCCGAACAGGCTGAAATAATGCAGTCGCCCAGAACATTATATAAATTTAAATCCGTAGGAAAAGATTTATACAACGAAGTATAAAGTTAAGAAGAAAAAACTAGCTATTAGTCACGCATTTCAGTCATTTCTGAATAAAAGCTTTATACGAATCTCTTTCGCATTTGTTTATGTAAAGTAACTATTGATTTTTGGTGACGCTTTACAATGAAGCGGTTTTCTGATTGTATGCTCTCTGTGTCTATTCAAACAGAAATTTAATAAATAACATGTATAACTAACTCACAGTTGACGGAATTTGACCGGTTGATTAGTAATGAAATATTAATTTCATTTTCTTAATGGAGAGCAGCGCATATCTCACCTTGAATTTTAGAATCAACGAAGAAGTAGGAGGGTTGCAGATCATCGGTCGGAGAAGGATGTTCATTTATATGAGCCACTTTTTCATGACATATATTAAGATGGTATCATTTCTCAAAACGCTCTCTTCGTAATTTTGTTACTTAGTTCTTAGTTTTCCACTATTGGAAATTCCAGTCCACATAAGAACGACTTTAAGTGTTGGCAGTTTAGGTTTTTGGTGGTTTTCCTAAACCTAGACAGAAATTTGCCGAGATGAATCAATCCACCATTGCACACAGTTTTGTCAGCATACTACGAAAAGTAACACAAATTATACCGAGCGATCATAAAGTTTTTAGATAAGGTGTGTCTATGACATCAGCAAATTTCTTACTTCCATAACGGTGTTTTCAATAACGGCGAGTGAGCATACATCACTGTTGCTTGTTTGGCTGAGGTATTTCGGGAAAGATTAGATTTATCGAATACAGGGTGAGTTCCGACCGCGGTGAAGTAACTTTATGGCTAAACGGAATATATTTCGTAAATCCTTTTGCAGCATGGGGATGTAGGTCAATAAG